>CM039503.1:51641636-51669856 GCA_022432975.1 Begonia masoniana | reverse complement strand
AACCCGAGATCGAAGGGAATTGAATGCTAAAGCTTGAGTTGTTCAGAACCTATCAGTATCGCGCGGCCGAGGGAGGCCCATAGAGATTAGTCAACTGGCTCGGATCTCATGTTATGGCGAAAATGTACAGCGCACTTTATGGACCACGGGTTCATGTATTGGGGCACATGCACGAGATCGCCCGAACACGCAACAAAAAGCTGCGTGGTACGGTGATTTGGCGACTCGTGCAGAGCACAGGTCGAGCGCCCCGCGGGAGAGCAGGTTGAGGAGCTCACGAGTGAAGATGTATTTGATGAGGCTCATTATTAGGATGGGTCTAGTCGAGATCTGTGGGGTTTGATGCTTAAGGGGGAGCTCGGGGACGCGTTGAGGACGATTCAGTTGACGACGCTCTAACTGAGGGCGCTACAACCGGATGCTCCTTTTTTTTTTTTTTTTTTTTTTTTCTTGATTACAGCAGTTGAACGTGAGGATTTGATGCCATTTCATCTTCTGTCCAGTGTCCGAGGACTTAGGGTTTTCAGCCCAACCATCCATAGTGTGCTTTAAAGGGGACTTCGTCGTAATTCATATTCGTAATGATTTGAGGTTGTTTATCAATCGTCATACCATAATGAACAGAATTGGGTATATGTATACCAAATCAAACCCTAATTACTAATGTTGAATTTGAGAAGAAGGTTTAGTTGACATTTCGTGACATGTGTAGTGATCGTCTTTTCTATGCTCATTGTTTACGTATACCGCTTCGAATTATTGTTCTACCGCAACTACGATCTACATGTGACTTGACCCACTTTCGTGTGTGTCAGAGAATATAAAAAAAAAATACTTGAAACATAGTGTAAAACAAATTTTTGAGTTTAAATCAAATTAAAATTGAACAATAATTGTTAGCTGTATATATATATATTTTTAAATATAAATATTTTTAGTATAAATATCTGTGATATGTACATTTCAATGGATTGATTGATACAAAAATAAAAACAGAACAATTACAAAATTCTCTCTACCTTTTCGGCTCCTTCTCCTTCTTTGTCGTCTTCTCCATCATTATTATGAAAATCTCTTCTCATCTCAAATCTCAACTTGGTATCAGAGCTTATGGCATCTTCAAGTTCTACAATTCCCTCCACCACTTTGACCGCCTCTCTCCCACCAGTCCCTTCAATGAACCAAACCTTAACCATAAAACTAGACTCCACAAATTATTTAATCTGGAAAGTACAAATTCTCAACATCGTAGTAGCAAATGGTATTGACAACACACTCGATGGCTCTTTTCCTGCTCCCCCTCAATTCTTGGATTCCCTCTCCCTTCAGCTCAATCCTAATTTCACTCTTTGGTAACGTTACAATTGGCTCATTATGAGCTGGATCTTTAGCTCCCTCTCGGAAACTATATTGCCACAAATTATCAGTTTCAAGACAGCCAGTGAAATATGGCTTGCTCTCGGCCGAATCTATGCATCCTCTTCACTCGCCAGGATCACGGACCTCTGAAGCCATCTTCATACTCTATCGAAGGATGGTCTGTCAGCAAATACATATATCCAAAAACTCACCTCGCTGTGCAATACTCTGTCGGTGATGGGCGAGCCTGTCTCTTACTGTGATAAGGTAATCTATTTCCTCGCCGGACTCGGGAGCGATTACAACCCGTTCGTGACTTCTATCACGAATCGTGTCGACCAACCCCCTCTGGAAGAGATCTACATCTTGCTCCAGAGCTACGATTTTTGGCTGGAAAAACAGAACCCTACTGCACCCCCTTGAGCACATTTTCAGGGTTCCTTCGAGTCTGGTAATCAACAAGGCTGGCGTTCAAATCCGCTCAACTCCCACTCCAGGCCCAGGTGCCAAATCTGCAACAAGGTGAGCCATGTTGCTTCGATCTGTTACCACAGATTGAATGGGTCTTACATGCTGATAGCTCTAAATTTAAAGTTATTTTATACTATTTTTAGGTAATTAACTTGTATGATTTGAGTGAATTCAAGAAGAAATTGGTAGAATTTATTACAATTGCTACATAATGCTGCAGAATCAATGTCTTGATTTAATTTAATATATTTCATGCATATTATCTATAAAAGCACATTTTTCTCATTAATTCGAAGTTTATATTTTCTTATTTGAATGCAAAGTTAATAGTGGGAAAAATCAAATTTAAAGGCTGAAGAATCTCGAAGAGAGAGAATAAATCAATGAAGGAGATTATTGTTACAAAAAATGAAGGACGAAAATCAAGGAGAAAAGGGAGAAATATTGGCTGAAAAATTATTCAAAATCGGATGACAAATGACAAACGGATGACAGAGAAAGATAATAGAATCGGATGATAGTCAAAACGATAGACAAAGTAGTAGTCGACAAATAGCAGCGGACAACTAACAAATGGATGACAAACAAACGGAAGAAGAGAACGTTAGATAAAGCTTTCACACAAACAAATGGATGACAGAGAAAGCGGTAGACAAAACGAAGAAACGGTTGACAAAGCAGCGGATGACAGATAAGAGTGGACGACTTAGAAGAACGGATGAAAATAAAAAACAAATCAAGGCAGCAGATGACAGATAAGAATGGATGACTTAGAAGAACGGATGACAATAAAGAACAAATCAAGAAGATTTTATCATAAGGATAAGCCGTTATTCTATCATAATGATATGTCGTTGATCAAGGGAATCAAAAAATTAGAAGGAGAAAAGAAAGGAACAGACCGGAGAGAGAAAAGAAGGACGAATATATATTTTGGCTGCTAGAGTGAAGGAGAGCTGGATCTGTAGCATTGAGGAACCGACGACATTTTTTTTCAGCTTTCTTCTTCTTCTTCTTCTCTGTTACTGTTGCTGTTGTTATGAATATTTTTGTTTTTAATTTTATTATGTTTCTAGGCTAAACTTTCTTATCTTGGTTAGACAAGAGAGTACTCTTTACATGTTTTTATTTTGATCTATGAATATTACGCATTTTTCATTGTACGATTACTCATGATTTTTATTGCATAATACGAATTGCGTCGATAGGCAAATTTATTTTCATATATTTCTATTGTATCGATAGGTAAATAAGAATTGAAGATGCATGAGTAAGTGCGAATTTTGGATGGAGAAGGTAGCTTTTCTTGGTCACATCATTTCAAATGAGGGCGTGTAATATCCGACTGTACGGAATATTTATATTTTAATAAAAATGGCATTTTTGTAAATATGTCAAATCGACTCGGTTTCGTGAAAAGAAAGCGCTATTACGATCCTGATTATTAATATGGATTTTAAGGAAATTTTGAAAATTTTCGGAGTCGTAACGCTATATTTCGAGTAATTACGTTTTTCGTGATATAATGGACATTTTAGTAAAAATAGTAAACGATGTCCGAATTGCAAACAGACAGTTTTAATAGAACCCTAGTAATAAGTTGGAGTTATTGGCAAAATAAGGAAATTTAGAGAGGTCGAATCGTTAGACAATTAATGAAATGAAGGACGAAACAAATATAAAAACAATAGAAGGGCAAAATGGTAATTTGCCAAGCCAAATTTATGAAAAACATAATTTCTCTTCTCTTCTCCCAGACTGCACGATTCCTTCTGCATTTTCCTTTTCTCTCTCTCCCGCGGCGACATTTTCTCCTCACGGCGATTTCTCACGTCCGACCACCGTGCTTCCTCCGTTTATCCTCCATTCTTCGTGTTTTCTCTTCCAATCGACACTCTAGGTAAGGTTCAATGGTTTTGGAACTTTAGATTTCGATTTTTAGCGATTTAAGACGATTAGGTTAGTTTAGGATTTTCGTTAAAAACGCGATTTAGGGTTCAAAATCCATAGGTTTACCGTTGTTATCGATATAATGAACGTATTGAGTGTTATTGGACGAAGTTACTTGATTTAGGATGAACGTTAAGGTTTTAGGATTTTCGAGTTTGTGGAAAATGCTCGTTAATAGAGGTTTTTAAGTATCGAATGTGTAATGTTAGCAAAAATGCGTTAGTAAAGTTAGTTAGAACTCTAAGGAATTTCCTTAGTTAAGGTTTCGTTAAATTTGGACGTTTAATAGTTTAAACTCGTTTTGACGATAATAATGTGAAATTTGCTCTAGGTGAACGCTCGTGGACGGAGCTTGGATTTTATCGGACACGAGGTAAGTTCTCGTGACTTACTCTGGCCAATAGGCCTACACCGTATGTCGAAGTCGTCTCGAGGAGTTTTGGTGACGTGATTGTTTAAATGTCGTAGGTTGGGTAGTTTAGGTTCGGTTATTTTATAGGTTGATTGTTGTGTTTTAATGGTATTTGTCGTGTTTTAATGGTATGTTCGTCAATTATGTTATATTGTTTATATTGAACTTTTCATGCATCATGGTTTTAAAAAAATGTCATGAAAATGAATTTACGCACGGATTTCATGAAAAGAACATGCATGTAAAGGCAAGTAAAGTATCACAGTAAATAACCATGCCTGGGGTTATCGGGGATGAGGTTCAGACCTGGCGTTCCGTGGTGAGCGGGTTTTCCTCCCTTCAGATGGTGTGGGCTGTCTAACCGCTGGACGTGCCCTATCCATCTGTCGAGCGTTTTCGATAACCATAGACTGACACGTACGGATATATGTATTGACATGGACGGTTTTCATAGCACTGAGCATACAAGATCATGCATTAGCATTTACGTAGAGCTTACTGAGATTTTTATCTCATAGGTGTCTTTATGGTGTAGGTGACATAGATCCAGGTGAGGAGGAGTTCCCTCTACCCGATGATCGTACAGATTGAAGAAGAATGCCCGTGGCAGTGTGCTGGGTAGTCGACGCGTAAATGACCCGTGGGAACCGTATGTAAGTGTTTTGGGACAAAATGGATAGAATATGTATAGGATGCTTAAATGATGACTTTTATTTTGAAATTCTGGAACTGCTTGGTTGTTTTAAATTTTCATAGGGGATTTTGTACGGTTTTCAAACATATCCACACAGTTCGTTTTTATGAAAATTAATCGCATTTTAAATACATTTTGAGTCGTTATTTAGGGTGATTCGGTGAATGTGAAAAGGATGAGGATATGAGTGAGTTTATATTTGATGTTATTGTGTTGGTTAGGGTGTATGTATAAGTTGTATTTGTGTAGTTGGCGCAAGAGAAAATGAAGGAAAGAAAAAGAAAGAAAGAAAAGGAAGGAAAAGGAACGAAAGAGTGAGGGAGGCAAAGAGGGTGGCGATTGATCGCCTGAGGAGGGGATCAATCGCCCCTCTTGGATCGCCACTCCCTGGAATTCAGGAGTGTGGCGATCAATCGCCACAAACTGTGGCGATTGATCGCCACTGGTGTTTTGGCAACAAGCGATTGTTCACCTGTTGCGATCACCTACGGGCGATTGATCGCCCCTTTATGGGCGATCAATCGCCCCTGTATATATAGGATGAAATATCATTTTTGCCCCTCGACCGATGCTCAATGGTTTTAATTGTTTTTTTTAAAATGTTTTTAATTGTTTTACGTATTTGTTTTAATTGTTTTAAGACATTGTTTAAGTTTATTTCCGCTCGAACGTTAAGTTTAAAATTTTAAAATAAAATGAAAAATTTATACGGGAAATAGGGGTACAGTCTTAGGGTCGTCACAGGGCGTAGCAGTGGACCCAGCAAAGATTGAAGCTGTTAGTAAATGGCCTCAACTAAAGAATGCATCTGAATTAAGGAGTTTTCTTGGTCTTGCGGGATATTATCGAATATTCGTAGAAGGTTTTTCAACCTTAGCCAACCTGCTTACAAAGTTAACCAAGAAAGGTGTCAAGTATTCATGGACTGAGGAGTGCGAGCAAAGTTTTCAGGAGTTGAATAAAAGGTTAGTCTCAGCACCCATATTTATTATACCATCCAGATAAGGAAAATTTGTGGTATATAGTGACGCTTCGAAGTATGGTTTGTGATGTGTCCTTATGCAAGAAGGAAAAGTAGTAGCCTATGCCTCAAAACAGTTGAAGGAACACGAGAAGTGTAGGATCGGTATTTGTCTAAGAGGGGGGGTGAATTAGACTTTTTTTTTAAAACTTAATTTAGTAATTGAATATTTCTTCGATTGGCTAAATGCTACAGCCGTCAAAACCAAAAAAAGTAAAGGCAAGAAGAGAAATGTGACACACGAGTTTGAAATGGTGCGGCTCAACCCAGCGACGGTCACGCTAAGGTTAACCCCGTGAAGAGCGAAACATTCTCCCAGGAAACAACAGAATCGGAAGTTTCGAGGCTCGATCAACTGCAATTTACACTTCAAGGCTTATACTCCGCGGCGATACTCCCAGCCTTACAGATAATTTGAGTATGTGTAAAAGAAGTAAGACTACACTCTCACAGGATCAATTCAAGTTTGAATAGAGAAGGGAGAACTAGAAGTCCGAGATACAGAGTGATGAAATAGAGAGTGTCCGCGCAGGATTAGCTAGGATTCAAATGGCAAAAGTGTTACTTCGGCTCTAAGCTCTGATTAAATACTCGGTAGTCCTGTTTTGCTTCACAGAATTGAATGACTTACTAGGAATGGATAAAAGTTACCGTTGAGAAGAATCCGTACTGAAAAGCAGAGTCCGTGCTTTAGGGTCGAGTTCGGTCGGTCGCCATTAAAGCTTGAAGCTGTAAGGTTGGAAATACGAGGTCACGCTTAGTTTCGCGGCTAAGATATTTGAAAATTCTGAGCGGAAGACGAACCTGTATTGTGGCTGGAACCGAGCCATCGGAAGGCAACAACATTAGAAAATCCTTGAACCACGTACACCGCCCCGCAAGAAAGCGATAACAGCACTTGATCAAAACGGCATCGGATAAGTAATGTAAAACAATGCGGAGATAAACGGGTAGATGTGTACTTCGCCTTTGTCGTGTTAAGGCCGGAGAGTGTATTTGCTTTTACTCATTCGATCTGGCGTTTAGCTAGTCGGTGAAGCAAACTTCAATTTGTTATCGCCTGTCGTCTAAGTGGCTGAAGAGTAATTCCATTACTTCATAGCCTTTTGTCGCTTAGCCGACGCGGTGGGTACTTTGCTTTGCTTATCCGCTTGTGTTATGGCCGGAAGTGTATTCTGCTTTATCATCTATTGTCGTTTAGGGACCGGAAGACGAGACAATAAACAGGACTCGCGCCTCTGCGTTAGTGACCGGGACGACAGACTCACTTGTAAACAGCGTTCAGCTCTGGACACTAAAACATAAGCATTAACTACTAAAATACCCTTGTTAAGGGTCTTTCCAACGATTAAAAAGATAATTCATAATTCGTTAATAAGCATAATCAATTAACATCTTCATATCCCCCATCCCCCCCCCCCCCCCCCCAAACAACAATTTATACTTCATCATCTTTAAGTCCCACTCCCCTTTTGATGATGCATCTAAAAAATTGGTGATATATAGCTCTCCCCCAAATGCTAGCTCACCCCCATATATGCATATATCAAGTTACAGATGCAACGTATTCATAACTAGCATTCAGAAATACTTGCTCAGACACGCCGCAATCAAATGTATGCAAGGAGAATGTGCAATTGTTAGAACTTACTCCACTAAATTTCTCATTCCTCAAAAGAAAAACCCTACCAACCACACACCCGGAAACCACAATAACCATTCTCCCCCATTGACCTCCAAAAACAGTTGCGCCACCCCTGACACACAGGGAAGGAATAGAAGAGATTAAGAGAAAGTCAGATCAGAGTATATGTATAACAAGAAGGTAGACTGTAAAAAGAAGGGTTACAAATAAGAACTAAAAAAGCATCACTTTTTGAAGAACATTTAGATAACGATTAAAAAAAGGCTGTCTGAAGCCAAAAAGGAAACGTCACGATGTGGACTGAAAAAGAGGCAGCCACAGAGATGAACAGAAGCATGTCACTAGGAAGCGGAGGGGAGGTTGATAGATGATCATTGTTGGCAGGGAGAGGGTTCGGCTGTTGAGGCAGAGATGGCCGACGTCTTGATAGACACCAGGTTAGCCAGGGACGGTGCAACAGAAGGACCGAGTAGAGCTAGCCATTGGACTAGTGGCTCCTGAGGGGCTCGAAGGAGGATAAATTGAGTTAGCATCCTGAAGTCAAAAGGATCAGACGAAATTATCTTCGCAACTTCAGTACGGAAAAAGGGAAGGGAAAATTCTCAACGGGAGCTATTGGAACACTTGCCACGAGCTGGGAGCAGGGGCACGGACCAGGTCAGGGGTAGCAGTAATTGACGAACGAGAGTTTCAAGTCATGAACAACCCATTCTCGATCAGCATCCAAGATTGCTGAGGCACTGATCCAGGACCAGTACTAAGAGGACAATGGAGGTTGTAATTCTTGCGTCTGAGTCTCAACTTGAGACTTGAAGAGCCTAAGGTCCGGGAGAAAATTGGTTTTTTTTTTTTTTTTTGTATGCTGTCCCAATAGGATGATCCAGTTGACCCCTTTCCAAAACAGACTGCTTCATGCAAAGCTGATTGGAGTGACTGATCTTAGATCAAAGGTTGAGCCTTAATTATCAAGACCTGTCTTCAACACAGAAGTTGGCTTCGCTAAGAGACGTCTTCGTTGCGACAAGAACAGGAGAGACCGAGGAGGAGCAGGACGAGGTGCGGTGGCTTAAAGGAGAAGTTGGACGTAGGAAGGGCAGTTGACTGGCGGACTGGAGATAGTGATAGAGCTTCGGGAGTGCACTGGGAAGGTCGAGAGGGAATCAAAGGGGATGTTGAGGAGAAGGATTGACTACAGGAGCGAGGAGGGGCAGTAAATAGGCAGTGGAAGCATTAGAGCAGAGAGGAGGAGGGGCTAAAAAGTGGGGAGACGGACTCATTCGGAAGGGAAGGTGAGGAGTGGAGGATGACAAATAAGGGCATGTGCGAGGGGCAGTTATGGAGAAGCAAGATGTTGTTTATTTTTTGCTTTTACTCTCAGAGGGATGGGTGGAGGAGTGAGGAGCACGGCGATGAAGGGCACAATTTGGAGGAGGCGCGGTGCGAGCGACCCGCGGACGAAGCGCAGAGGGAGACAGACAAAGGCAGGCGATCTGAATAACAACACCTTCTTGATCCAGAGGATTTCATCATCAAAAGACCCTTTTGTTTTCCTTTTCGTTTTGAGCAATCATAGAAGTCCGCTGCTTGGACTGATCCAAACCCCAATTTCCTGACGAAGTCCTAAATTCCAACCTAGTTCGTGTCTTTGGAGTGAGTAGTGGTTTCTTTGAGACGGTGGAAGTGCGCATCCTCAGGGAATCAAATCGGAATCTGCGTGAAAGATCTTCCTCCAGAAGGGATTATAGGGAAACGAGCAGAGGAGTGATAGAGACCTTGAATCATCGTCTCAAAATGATATATCCAATGCAAGTCGGGGCTGCATATAAATGGCAATAAAGAATAGACCGCAAATCCAGGATGCTAACATATCAATACTTACACCCTTTGGTAAGACATTATAGCAGATCAATGGTGTGAAGAAAAAGGGACGAGCTCGAATGTTAAGATTTTGCTCTTAAAGGGATTGGGAATGTCGTTTGATCGACGAGAAAGTTTCTCTAAAAATGTTTGACCAGTCTTCTGGAATCTGAGAAAAGAAAGATCTTGTACCTAGGCAAAAATTTCTTGTGTTGATCCAAATGGGGGGACGCCACGTAGAAATATCATAATGAATGGAAGAGGTTAGGATATGTTTTTGCCATGCACTGAGCTCAGGATATGGGCATAATCAGAAGGATAGCTTAAGATTAGCATAGAAACATTTCTAAATGCAGAGGGTTAAGAAAAATGGGAAAGACTCAACCTCAAAGAGCCCTATAATCACGAAATCAGTTAAGGGTTGTACAATGTTTAGAGGGACTAAGCCGTTCGGAACCATACACCGGGTTCTTGGAACAACTTCCAATTCTTCTAATCGCGTGGATCGGATGTTTTTGGGCAGCCTCGGTTAGGAAAATAGAGCGACGGCCAAACGTCTGTCGAGGGGTGGAAAGTAGACTGCGCGGTACAGGGGACGGATTATACGCAAGAGACAATGCTGTTTGGCTTTCTTTTGAGACCGGTGGATCGCAGAACAAAAAGGAGATACGAACCTCTAGACGACGCAGGCAATGATGATATCAGCCATGGAAAGGAGTTGCGAATACTCATCAGCATTAAAAAAAATTTGAGAAGATGACCCTAGAGAGAAGGAGTTACTGGTAGAGAGTTACAGAAAGGGCGAAAGATGAAGCATCTTGCGAAGACATAGGAATTTAAAAAGGACTTCACACAGTACCGACGAGATGAGGTCACACGTGTAAATCCAATAAACCCCGATTGGCGAACACGTGAAGCAGATTAGAAAATATATCGCACGGGAAGTGGAAGATGAATTTCACTGCCGTGAAATAGTAAGGAGACGGGAAGAATGAAATAATAAAGACAGAAACAGATAGGAAATCCTGAGTTGGCTTTACAACTTTTCTGATACGTGAGGAAGAACCTAATCTTATTCTACTACCACAGAAGGTTTTCCTAATCCAAAGGTTTGTAAAAAATCTGATAAGTGCATCTGCAGACTTAACAAAACTAAAGAAAATATCACCCTTTGAAAGTGACACGAATAAAGGATATCTGACATTATGTGTTTGTTCTGAGTGTGGACAGGATTGTTAGAAATGTTAATCGCACTGTGTATATCACACGAAAGGAATACTTTTCTAAAAACAGATTGTAATCTTCAAAGGTATGTTTATCCAAAGCATTTGAGCCAACAATGCCTGCACAATATATTCACTTCAGCAGTTGACAGTGCAACAGAATTCTTTTTTAGAATACCAAGACACTAGGAGATTCACCCAAAAAGTGACAGGGCCACTATATACTTTTTCCTATTCAAACTAAACTTAACTGCATAGTCCGAATAGAGTGGCCAATAGATCAAAGAAGTGCCTTTAGGATACCATAATCCTAAAGTCAAGCGTCCACTTAATATGAAACATTCTTTTACAGCAGAGAGAGAGACTCCTAGGGGCAGCCGAAATCGAGCAACAAAAGAGCTCACTAAAGAGTATATATGGCCCTACTTGAATCAGTATAGCAGAGACCAAATCATACCACGATATTTCTAAGATCAATATTTATTCCTTTTATCTTATCAATTTAGTTGTGGTACTCATAGGAGTCTTGGAAAGATTGACAGTTCTAACCAGAAATCTTAAGGAGTTCCTTAATATACTTATTACAGAAGAAAATTCCACAAGAGATTGAATAATCTGGAATCTAAGAAAAACTTTAATCCCACACATACTCATTTCAAAGTTCACTTTGCATGAGGGAAGAAAAACTCATGACACATGTTGACATGGTTGATCCAAAAATTAATGTCATCGAAAAATTTGAACCAGCAGAATGTCCTTATCTTTTGCATGGTAAACAGAGTGAGCAGTGTTACCCTTTTTGAAATTCCCTTTCCAAGGAAATTCCTCAATCTGTCATACCAGCTCTAGGGAGCATGACTTAGCCTACAGAGTTTCAAAAAGTCTCTACACATGATAGTTCACATAGTCTTCAAATCCGAGGGGTTGTTCTACATAAACTTCTTACTGAATATAACCAATTAAGAATGCACGATTTACACCATTTGGAAGAGTGTGGAAGTTTTGTAGCAAGCATAGGCTAAGAGGCATCCTAATGGATCTAATCTAGCTACGGGTGCAACGGTTTCCTCAATCTATCCGTCTTCTTGATTTTAACTTTGGCAAAACTAGCCTAGCCTTATTCTGAATACATCCCATTCATCATAGTTTGTTCTTGTAAACCCATTAAGTTCAAACATGGGAGGGATCCTTAGGCCTTGGAACAATTCCAGACCTTGTCCTGTCAAATGATTTAGAGCCTTATTGCATAGCTCAAAACCAGTAATCATCACTCGCGGCCTCCTCATAACTATAGTTCTACTTGAAGATATCAGAAAATTGGCACAGAGGTTCCTAAGAGAGGATTCGTCTTAACTCCTAAGAAGGATCACCTAAAATGTTCCTCTATGCATGATTTCTAATATATTTCCAATCTTCGGAAGATCTGCAGATTCAGATTGACAGGAAACTATATCAAAGAGAAAGTAGAAGAGGGTTCTAAAGGTTTTCTAACTTGTAAGGAGTCAGTAGGTTGTAAGGAAAGAGAATCCAGTTGTTTGTCCAAAGATCATCCTATCCACATTGATAATTGGTTGAGGATTCCTCCATCAAAGTTCACATGCATGATTCTTCGTAAAACTACAGGTTCTTATTGAAAAACGCCTATATGCTTTAATGGGAAAAATGAATAACCAAGAAAAATTCCAAGATACGATTGGCATCCGAATTTTCCGAGGTTGTCCTTAGTGTTAAGAATGAAGCATCTATACCAAAAGCTCGAAAATTACTTAACAGAGGTGTTTTGCCATCCAAAGTTCATAGGGAGTTTTCTCAAAATAGGGTATTATAGAGACCCGAGAGAACATCGCAAGCGGTAGCAACAGTTAGCCATAAGTATGTGGGAAGGGAAATCTCGTTTCGCATGGTTCGGGCAGTTCTTGGAGTGATCTATTTTGCATCCAACAACACCATTTTGATGAGGGGTCCTAGGAGATGAACAGTTGTGCTCATTCCATGTTGAGGAAACAGGGTGCAAATCTTTCATTTTCAAATTCTCACCATGATCAATCGATAGCATATACTGGTGAGCTCCTTATCCTTTTGAACCCTTTTTCCTAAAATAGAGAAGGTGTTCAAAAGTCTCATTCTTTAGACTTTAAAAAAGGAACACCCAAGAAAACCTAGAGAAGTCATCTACAAGGACACAAAGACATACGAATTTTCCTCCTAAGCTTGCTACGATTAGAAGGACCGAAGAGTCCACTGTGAAGGGCTTGGAGAGCTTGGAGGTAGAATTGACAATTCTAGAAGCAAAAAGAACGTCTGATCTGCTTGCCATTTGGACAAGCTTCACAGACTTTACCTTTCAAAGGATATCTTAGGGATTCCTCCTAACTAAGTCTCCGTAGTACTCTTAGTAAGGGTTCCATACCTACGTGTCTAATCTCCTATGCAGATCCCACAGTCTATTAGAGGAATTCGACAGCAAAACATTTTCAATACTACAATCAATAGCTCCAATGTCAATGACATTAAATATTTTCTTTCCTAAGCCAGTAAAGAGAATTTTGCATTTGCGCATCTTTAATTATGAATGAATCTGATTTAAATATTAATCTAACCTTTGTCACATAATTGATTATGCTAAGCAAAGTGTGTGTTAACCCATAAATAATAAAACATTTTCTAGAAACAGAAATTGATAGGGTACCTTATGTTGCCAATGCCAACAATTTGCACTTTTGGTGTCCACCAAAAGTGGAAACTGCACTTGTGCTGGTTGGACAACAGCAACTTGGGTGAGTTTCCGTCATATGGATAGACCAACCACGTCAAAGGATACCACTGATTCTTCCCAGGAGAGCTGTCCACCTGCAAAACAGTGTCAAGTAGTCTTCTTAGGTACACATCTTTTGGCGCCTAGTGTTAGTCTTGGTTACTTTAGGAAACCCAATGTAATTTGCTACATGGTTTCAACTGTTTGTTTTGAAAAGGAATTACAAAAGAATTGAGTCCTAATTCAGTACAGTATTGCAAGTAGTTGGTTTGACAAAGAGATCTTAAAAAACTTTTCTCTATTGAACTTGTCATAGCCTAAACCTGCGTTATCAGGGAGCTCTATGTTCCCTATTAGCAGGGTTAAGTTCTTGCTACCATTGAAAACCAAAGAACACGGTTATTCAAGGATTCATTTTTTCTTTGTTCAGAAAATTTACTTTTCAGAGGTTACTCTTTAGATGCTTCCAATTATAATTGCATTTTCTTGTTTAGAGCTTGTATTTTTGATCTTTAGCATGCTAAATTTTTTACAGATCATTAAATGCATCAATCATATCCCCATCTTCATCAGATTCACTATACTTAACGGAAATGCTAACCTCATTCTGTGTGCCATAAAGCAAAGGTTGGCCAACTTCCTTCATCTTCTGAAGAAGAGGTTCATCTTCACTTTCATACCAAGTAGCATTCATGGCCTTCTTCTTGAATTTTTGGGATCCGTCTTTGCTTGGTGGACAGTCTGCCGTCATATGACCAGGCTTTCACAATCCGAAGCAAGTGATTTCCTTCTCCTTGTTAGATTCGACCCTTTGGAAATCTTAACCTTGTATTCTTTTTCTGGAGGAATTTGCGGAACCTCCTTGTAATGAGGGCTATAATCCTCATCATCTCCTTCTACATCTTCCTCAGATTAATCAGGTTGTTTTTTTCTTGAAGAGGCTTTGAGGGATATGTCCTTTTTCTGGAGACTCTTTCTTGAGCTCCTCCTTGTCATTTGCCTCATTGTGATTCATGTGTCATGGAGATCAAGGAGTCCTCAAGTTTTAGAATCTTGAGATCCTTGCTTCCTGTATGGCGTACCTTTGGCTGCCAGCGCCTTTTTTGGGAAGACATCTAGAATCGTTTGACCTGTTCTTCAAAGAATATGATTTTCCCAGAGCTTTTAAGCATGTGGTAAGGTGAGTAAACCTTGTAAACATAGAGATATAGATCATCTTCGGCATAGAAAATAACTCATGATTTCATGTACAAGCATATTTAATTTACTTTCTTTACTGGTTTGTTCCATCATGAGTAACCTCTAATAAGTGCCAAATTTCTTGAGCACTTTCACACCCTTGTACCCTATTAAATTCATCTCTATTAAGGCACAATACAGGGTGTTTATCGCCTAGCATTAAGGCTTGATTTCTCTTATATGAATCCGTTAATCAGTGGAAATCTTGATGGAACCTTTGGCCATCACAGTTTCATGGTTGAAATGGACCATATTCTATATTGTTCCATAGCTCATAGTCCATGGCTTGAATGATATTTTCATTCTGCTTTCCAGTAAACATAATCACTCCCATCAAAGAAGGGAGGCCTATTTGTAGCTTGACCTTCTCCGTGTGTGAAGTTAGTGTTGAATGCCATAGCCATTGTAAATATCTATCAAACAGTGATTAAAAAACAGCTTAGACAATGATAACCTCGCTTTGATACCAATTGTAGGATCGGTATTTGTCTAAGAGGGGGGTGAATTAGACTTTTTTTTTAAAACTTAATTTAGTAATTGATATATTTCTCTCGATTTGGCTAAATGCTAACAGCAGTCAAACAATAAAGTAAAGAGCAAGAGAGAAATTGACACACGAGTTTTAACGTGGTTCGGCTCAACCCAGCCTACGTCCACGCTTCAAGGTTCACCCCTTGAAGATCTTAACCTTCTCCTCGAGAACACCAGATCGAATTTCGGGCTCCGATCAACTGCCTTTACACTTCAGGATTATACTTCACGGGCGTAATCCACAGCCTTTACAGATAATTTGAGTTTGTAAAAGAAAGTACAGACTACACTCTCACAGGATCTAAATCTCAAGTTTGAATAGAGAGAGGTAGACAAAATCAGTACAGAGTATGAATGAGATTCGCAGATTAGGCTAAGGATTCAAATTGGCAAAAGTTGTTACTTCGTGCTCTAAGCTCTGCTTAAATACTCTGTATCCTTTTTGCTTCACAGAATTGAATGCTTCTACTAGGAATGGATAAAAGTTACCGTGGGAAGCATCCGTACTGAAAGCAGATGTCCGTTGCATTTAGGGTCGCTGTTCGTCGTCGCCATTAAAGCTCTGGAGTTAATGTTGAAAACGACGTCACTGTAGTTTCGCGGCTAATTTGAATTCTGGCGGAAGACGAAACTGTTTTGTAGTCTTGAACCGCCATCGGAAGATGCAACATAAGAATCTTGAACCGGCATCGGGTAAGAAAGCGATAAGCACTTGAACCGGCATCGGATAAGTAATTGTAAAACACTGTCGGATGATTAAATCGTAGATGTCTTCCGCCTTTGTCGTTTAGTGACCGGAAGTGTATTCTGCTTTACTCATCCGTCTTGTCGTTTAGCTATCGGTGAAGAACTTCATTTTGCTTATCCGCCTTGTCGTCTAGTGGCTGGAAGAGTAATTCCATTTACTCATCCGCCTTTGTCGTTTAGCGAGCGGTGGAGTACTTTGCTTTGCTTATCCGCCTTGTCGTCTAGTGGCCGGAAGTGTATTCTGCTTTACTCATCCGTCTTGTCGTTTAGTGACCGGAAGACTTAGACAATAAACACGACTCCGCTCTTGTCGTTTAGTGACCGGAAGACAGAATCACTTTGTTAAACACGTTTCAGCTCTGGACACTTAAAACATAAGCATTAAATACTAAAATACCCTTTTTAAGGGTATTTCCAACAGATTAAAAGCATAATTCATAATTCTCATTTAATAAGCATAATCAAATTACATTATCATATAACACATCATCAAAAACAAATTTATACTTAATCATCATTTAAGTCAACAAGAAGAACTACCCAACACATGATTTGGAGCTTGCAGCGGTAGTTCATGCACTAAAAATCTAGAGGCATTATCTTTATGGAGAAAGGTGCGAGATTTATACGGATCACAAGAGTTTGAAATATTTTCTAACCTAGAAGGATCTGAATATGAGGCAGCATAGATGGTTAGAATCGGTAAAGGACTATGACTACAAAATTATTTATCATCCTGGCAAAGCTAATGTCGTAGCTGATGCTTTGACTAGAAGAGTATCGTCTCAAATTTCTTCGTTGCAGCTGATTCCAAGGCAGTTAACTGAGGAGATGCAGAAATCTGATATTGAAGTTATGCTGTTTGGGCTACTATAGAGATTGTCTGCTATGACGCTTCAACCAAGTTTGCTGGAGAAAATAAAGGAGAAACAACGAGGAGATGCTTATTTTTGTAGAGTAAAAAGCGATTTGAAGGCGGGCAAAGTTTCTGAATTTTCCGTATCTGATAGTGGGATTATCCAGTTCAAAAAGAGATGGTGTATACCAGATGATGCTGAATTGAAGAAGACTATATTGGAGGAAGCACATTCAACCTCTTACTCGGTACATCCTGGGTCAACAAAAATGTATCGAGATTTGAAGCAGCATTATTGGTGGCGTGATTTGAAATTAGACGTAACCAAGTTTGTGGAGAAGTGTCTCCCTTGTCAACAAGTCAAAGCGGAGCATCAACGACCTGCGAGTACATTGAAACCACTTATGGTGCCTCAGTGGAAGTGGGAGCATATTACTATGGACTTTGTAGTGGGACTTCCTAAGACGTTAAGGGTCACGACTTCATTTGGGTGATAGTGGATCGATTGACCAAATCAGCGCATTTTCTTCCTGTAAAGACTACATATACCATGGATCAGTATGCTCAGCTTTATGTTCAGGAGATTATCAGACTACATGGTATGCCTATTTCTATCGTATCTGATCGAGATCGTCGCTTTACCTCAAAATTTTGGAAGAGTATGCAGAAAGCTATGGGTACTCAGTTAAACTTCAGTATAGCTTTCCACCCTCAGACTGATGGACAATCGGAAAGGACGATTCAAACCCTGGAGGATATGTTACAGGCGTGTGCTATCGACTTTCAAGGAAATTGGAGTAAGAATTTGCCATTGGTGGAATTCGCTTACAACAACAGTTACCAAGCTTCGATTGAGATGACACCTTATGAAGTTCTATATGTTAGAAAATGTAGATCTCCAGTGCATTGGGACGAAGTGGGCAAAGGAGTACTTGTTGGGCCAGATATTTTGAGGCAGACCGCTGAGATTGTTACATTAATCCGGAAAAGAATCCTTACGTCTCAGAGTAGACAAAAAAGTTATGCTGATAGGAGAAGAAGAAAGTTGAAATTTACTGTGGAAGATCAAGTTTTCCTGAAAATCTCACCAATGAGAGGTGTGATGCACTTTAGAAAGAAAGGAAAGTTGAGCCCAAGATTCACAGGCCCATTTGAAATCTCAAGAAGAATAGGAGAAGTTGCTTACCAGTTAGACTTACCAGATTCATTTAAGCATGTGCACAATGTCTTTCATATCTCGATGTTGAAGAAGTACGTTCCAAACTCCTCGCATGTCTTGCCATCAAGTTCTCTAGACTTCACAGTCAACTCTGATTTATCATATAAAGAAAGACCGATTCAAATTTTAGAGGCAGAAGAAACATGATTAAGGAATAAGAAAGTCTCTCTTGTCAAAGTGCTTTGGAATAACCAGAACATTGAGGAAGCAACTTGGGAACGAGAAGAAGAAATGAGAAAGACCTACCCCGAGTTATTTATGTAATTGTTTTAAATTTTGACGACAAAATTTCTTTTAAGGAGGGGAGATTGTAACAATTGGGGATTGTATTTGTAAATCAAAATTGGAAATTCCTAAATCAATGCAAGATTCGATTTTTGAATTTCCCCAAATCAAATCAAAACCCTAAATTGCAGCAATTGAATCAAATGTAATCCAAGATATGATTTATTATTTTTCCAAAAATATTTATTGTATGCATCTAGCCCGAATTCAGACCAAAAACGCTAACATATGAGAACTTTTTTGGAAACCGATTGGAGATCGGATTTTTTCAGCTTTGCATAATCTCAGATTTTGGGGAAACAAATATGGAATGGACCTAGACCACTTAAGAAGAAGGTTCAGAATCGGAAATCAGGCGTTGATCTGGTAACGACCAGAAAATCCGAGCTAATTGATTTTCAGCTCAGAAAATCCGATCAGAGCTCGGATTTTGTGAAAGGCGCGGGGGCTGATCCTCCCCTATAAATAGAGGGGTTCGGGTGATGGAGAAATCACCCCACAACTCTCCCTCTCGAACTTCCAGTTAGAGGACTTACCTCGATCCTTAGTCTCTGACCACTGCTCAGCCGAGCTCCAACCTAGCTGAGCTCCGACGAAATTCCTCTAGTAGAGAGGACGAGCTCTCCGGCAAAGCTTCCTTGACCTCCGTCGACAACCCATCGGAGTAAGCCCTCCCTCTCTCTCCGTTTTTCCCTCTACCGTGCTCTCCCTCCCTCTTTGTTACTCTCTCTGCTTCTCACTCTCTCTTTTTCCTCTCGGCAGAAATCACGAAGAAGATGCACTAGTTCAGTTTTAAGGAAAAACTGAACCAGTTCAATTAAGACAACCCGACCCGAACAAGACCAGCAGTGAACCAAACCGACCCGAATCGAACAGGCACTGTTCACCCAAACTGAACCTGCACTGTTCACCCAACCCGAACTAGCACTGTTCACCCGACCCGAACCAAATCGGACCAATCAAAGATTTAACCGGTAAGAAATTTTTGCCCAAATTCTTCTAAAGTTGAAATAATTTAAGTGGGATTTTAATATTAATATTTTAAATAATATTTTAATTATGATTTAACGATCGATTTCAAATTAAATTGGGGAAAATTCTAGGGTTTTCAAAATTAGGGTTTCAAATTGGGGATTTTTAAATGGGGCGTTACAGTTTTACCATTCCATGCACGATTGGTAATAATTATTTTGGGAAGGCTTTGTGCGATCTAGGGGCAAGCATTAACCGAATGCACATGTCAATTTTCAAGCAACTGGGAATAGGAGAAGCTCGGCCTACTACAGTCACCTTGCAATTAGCCGATCGTTCTCTAACTCGTTATCAAGGAAAGATAGAAGATGTACTCATTAAGGTGGATAAGTTTATTTTCCAAGCAGACTTCATTATTCTTGATTATGAAGCAGACCATGAAGTACCTATAATTTTGGGAAGACCTTTTTTAGTCACGGGGAGAACGTTGACCGATGTCCAGAAAGGTGAACTCACCATGAGGGTGAATGATTAGCAGATCACCTTCAACGTTTTAAAAGCCATGAAGTGTCCTTATGAAGAAGAAGACTGCTCTAGTGTATCAGAAAGAACAAAACTAGAAGAAACAAGGCAGAATTCTTGGAGCTACAGAAAACAGTCTGAAGCATTAGTGAGGACTGAAAACAAAATGGAATTTCGTGAGCTATTTGTTGAAGACGCACCAACATTGGAGCTTAAGCAGCTGCCCTCTCACCTCAAACATAAAGTGACCATAGCATATCATCCACAAAGCAATGGCCACAAAGCATGGAAATATGATAAATGGGAAAATCAGGCTGAAGACTAAACAAAAAAAAAAAATCAAGCTCTTATTGGGAGGCAACCTAATTTTTGATATCCTTTTATGTTGGTTTTTGTTTATTTTTATTTTTTTTATTTTTATCTATTTTATTTTTTAGTTTTTGCTAAAATAATATTGATGCTGCAAGTGGAGCTGTAGCATTAGCCGAGAGCATCATCTTTCAACAATAAATGATGGAAGGACTTGGACTCTGAATCAGAACCCGCAACATAATCATCCAGAGAAGCATTAGTGTGTAGTTCGGTCGAAGGCATAGACTGATTAGTGAATCATTCGGTTGATGGTATTAGTGAGAAATTCAGTCGAAGACACTAACCGATTAATGAATCACTTCGGTCGAAGGTATGGAAGATTTGCTGTTTCTGCAAAATAAAATGGCACAGCAACACAGAAACCTGCATCAAATGGAACGACGAATGAGACTCCAGGGAAGTACTTACCCCCTAATTTTGCTTTGTTTTATTAGAATTTTAAACTCTATTTTGTTCAATAGTGGGGACACTGTCAAGTTTGAGTTTGAGGGTAGAGATGTACTAGTTTTCCTAACGTCCTAGTGTTCATAATGTGTTGAAAACTTGCACTAACATACCTTATGAACATTTTACTAAGGCTTATTCCCGTGAAAATAATTCTCCCTAAGAACACATGAACTCCCTTTTAGTTTGTTTAGGGATATCATCATCATTAAATTTCGCAGTTATATTTAGATGAGAACGATTCAATGCTTACCGAAGAAAATTAGAGATAAAGGATTTTTTTGAAAAAAAAAATATACATAATAAATAATAAGTTTGGGGGTTAAAAATATATATATATATATATATATATATATAAAATAAAAAACAAAATACAAAAATAAATAAATAAATAAATAAATAAATAAATTACAATTTCTTAATCTACTTTCAATCTCGAGTGAGCCCTTTGGATACTCGATAGGTAGAATTTAAATAAAAGAACTTTGGGAGAAACTCCATTGCAATATTATTGACTATACTTATCTATAATTTTATATGAGTATATATCTTTAAGTGATACTACTGAGTAACCGGAGGTATTCATTACCAATGTTGTCAATCGCGTAAAAAGGTAGTGTGACTTATAAGAGAAAGTTAATTAAAAAAAAAAAAAACTTCTATCCCCCTTACTTATTGTTTAGTTTATATATATAAAAAAAGAAGAACCTTTAAAATTTAATTAACTTAGGAAAAATATTGAAGAGTTAGCAATCTAATATTTCTGTGAAATTTAGTTTTGATGATTGAACTTAGCAAGTTGAAGAGGAGTTTGAGCACACACACTTTGAAAGATTATTTAATTGGGAATGAGTCTATGTTATTTGTTTCTAATTGTGCAAGAGGAAGTTTTCATCATGCTATAAGTTTTAAAACCATATTGATGTACCTTTGGAATCCCTTGGTTTTGATTTTATTTGCATCACTCGAAGACGGGGTAATGGTTTAAGTTTGGGGGTGATAACTCTAAATTTAGAGTTATTTTATAGTATTTTTAGGTAATTTAACTTGTATGATTTGAGTGAATTCAAGAAAAAATTGATAGAATTTATTACAATTGCTACATAATGCTGCAGAATCAATGCCTTGATTTAATTTAATATATTTCATGCATATTATCTATTAAAAGTAGATTTTTCTCATTAATTCGAAGTTTATATTTTCTTATTTGAATGCAAAGTTAATAGCGGGAAAAATTAAATTTAAAGGCTGAAGAATCTCAAAGAGAGAGAATAAATCAATGAATGAGATTATTGTTACAAAAAATGAAGGACGGAAATCAAGGAGAAAAGGGAGAAATATTGGATGAAAAACAATTCAGAATCACATGACAAATGACAAACGGATGACAGAGAATTGGATGACAGTCAAAACGGTAGACAAAGCAACAGTCGACAAATAGCAGCGGACAATTAACAAATGGATGACAAACAAACGGAAGAAGAGAACGTTAGACAAAGCTTTCACACAAACAAATGGATGAAACAGAAAGCGGTAGATGAAACGAAGAAACGGTAGACAAAACAGCGGATGAAGAAAGAGTGGACGACTTAGAAGAACGGATGACAATAAAGAACAAATCAAGGCAGCGGATGACAGATAAGAATGGACGACTTAGAAGAACGGATGACAATAAAGAACAAATCAAGAAGATTTTATCATAAGGATAAGCCGTTATTCTATCTAATGATAAGCCGTTGATCAAGGGAATCAGGAATTAGAAGAGAAACGAAAAGGAACAAACGGAAAGAGAAAAGAGACGAATATATTTGGCGGCTACAGGGAAGGAGAGCGGATCTGCAGCATTGAGGAACGACGAATTTCTTCAGCTTTCTTCTCTTCTGCTCTGTTATGTTGCTGTTGTTATGAATATTGTTTAATTTATTATGTTCTAGGCTAACCTTTCTTATTTGGTGAGGCAAAGAGAGACTCTTACATGTTTTCATTTTGAACTATGAAAGGTTACGCATTTTCATTGCATGATTACTATGCTTTTTATTGCATAATACAAATTGTGTCGATACGCAAAATTGTTTACATAGTTATAGTGTATCGTAGTAAATAGGAATTGAAGATTGCATGGTAATGACTAAATTAAAAATTGTTGAAAAGAGATACAATTAATTTATTGGCGTGAAGGGATAGATGTACACGAAAATTCGAATTAAGTTTTATCTTTCAAACTAAAAGGAAAAGCTGAAAGAATTCACCTAGGCAATTCGACGGAACCTAGAAATATAGAAGTCTTGCGGGGCTGTGACTAATGCTGTACAACAGCAAGTAATATTTGCATTCTGTAAGAGGAAAAATCAACTTCTAACTAGGCTTTTCCAATATTATCTTTTGAACTCATTTTATTTTAGGCTAATTAACTCAAGTAATTTTAGTTATCATTCTGTATTAATAATTTAATTTCAATATTTCCAGCTTAATTTATAGAAATTTATAGCAATTTAACATAGTTAAAAATATCCTCGGGGATCGATATAACGGCAATGCGTAAAAATGTAAAAATCCTAACAACAGGCCAGCCCAAGCCCTTCATTCCACATGCCTTTCTCATCGGCCTTTAAGCATCACCCACCCCAGTAGAATCATAAACTTCACTCGGCTCTTTCAGCTCAGGTCATCCTCAAGCTAACACCTCGGATGGTTGCCATCCCGTTCTCCACCACATCGGCCTTGTGCTCCGTGGATGCTCCGACTATGGAGCAACCCCACTTTCATACAAGACTCCTCCAACCTGCTCAATCACACCCACTCCAGGGAGAACTAAGTCTGACGGCGTTGGTACTAAGTCTCTCTCCATGAAAAATTGTGGGTCTGCTTAATGCCCACTCAAACCATACAATCTCCATCTAGGACATGTTTTCGGATTCAAAAATTTCTCAATAATCTCTTAGCTAATCGCTTTGTCTGACAAGTCGTTCGAGAAATTTCACTAAAACTGTTTTTTATCAAAGCTCGAGTTCCCATCATATCCTACTTTGGGGCTCATCACTAACGGGCTCTACAAAAACGCCGCGGTCCCTCAATCACTTTCTACACAGTTTCTCCCCTGGCCTCCCACAACCAAGCCCTAGTCCAAGTTGTGCCCTAAGTTTCGGACATCATCTACTCCATTTTAAATTCTGTTTGTGTTAGTGATTTTATACACCCTAACGCAAGTGCCCGTGTACGCGAAAGAAGTAATAGGTAAAAAAAGTCGATCCCAAAAGGGGTATTCTTAATGAATTAAATTGCTATAAAACTATGTAAAAAAATATTGGGATAAAATAAAATGAAAATAAAATGGGGACTATGATGACTAATGAAATTAAGTGAAGCAAAAAGACACTCAAGAAAAAATGAGATGATGGAAGGCTTGACTAGGGGTGATTTTCTCATTACATGCATTACAATGATGCTACAGAAATCTACACATTTATCCAAACGCAAGGAATTTCAAACATTTCTAGGGTTCTATCGAATTGCCTAGAGAAATCCGTTTCAGAATTTTTTTTTCCAACTTTGAAAAAAGGCAAAACTTATCCTGAATTTCCTTGAATCATATCTTAATGTCAAATAATTTTTAAAAAAAAATTGTTGGTTAACAACTTTGCAAACAAAATTATGTATTTAATTACTCATGCATATACAATTTCCTATATACTATCGATAACAATAGGAACATGTGACATCAAATCTGCCTACGACACATTTTAAATTAGCAAGAAAATCATGAGAAATTGTCGGTGAAAAATACGTAACATTCCATAATCAATAGTAAAAAGATATAATGAGTACTTTCTTCCTAACTAAGATTAAAAAGTTGAGCTAAGTCATATGAACTAAACAAAAAAATTGTTTCTGCAAAAAACAAAGAAGAAAAAATTCGAAAAAGATAGAAGAAGCATAATACCCACGCTATGCCTTTCAGTCCAAGCTTCTCTCCCAAAATCCTTGATTACCGTTCTATTCCTAAGCCTCTCCTTGATTTTCGTCCTGTATTTTTCGGTAAAAATAATTATTTTGATTGATTATTTTCTCCTCTGTCAAGATTTCATAATCTTCATCCTTTTACTTTTCTTCGCTATAAAACACTGATCTTTCCTTTTGTAGTTTTCCGCTAATAAATTGCATTTCAATAAGTAAAACAAATTCGAATAGTGATAAAACTGTTTTTTCAGAATAGCATGAAATACGTTAAATGCAACTGGGGTGTGCAAACGATACCGACCGACGAATCGAACATGAAACGTGAATGA
Source organism: Begonia masoniana (assembly GCA_022432975.1). Classification (NCBI taxonomy): domain Eukaryota; kingdom Viridiplantae; phylum Streptophyta; class Magnoliopsida; order Cucurbitales; family Begoniaceae; genus Begonia; species Begonia masoniana. The sequence continues at coordinate 51,644,996 of CM039503.1, read as the reverse complement.
GGGTCGGTTCGGACGGTTTTGACCATTTGAACAACCGAAGATCAGTTTCATTTGTAGGAACCCTCAATTAGGTTAGGTTTGGTTTGCGATCGGTCAAAACTGATACAACAACGAACCGAAACCGGACTGGAACCTAAAACAAAAACAATGAATATTGATATTCTGAACCCGAAAGCGTCGATTCTCACTTCTCGTCTCACAGTTCACGCTTCATTCAGACGATCAGGCGAGGCGACGAAAGACGGGCAGGCAAGGCGATGACCAGAAACGGACAGACGACGACAGACACAGGTGACGAAGAAGCTCACAGCAGCACTGAGCGGCAACTGATTAACGGTATGTTCTATTCTCTAATTGTTTGTTTCGGCCAAATCAGCAGCTTGTTTTTGTCTTTGACAGAGATCATGAGCATGGAATAAAAATTCTCAAAACATGAGACATGGAAGAGTCGTTCATCAAAAAACGAGCATACACTTTACAACATATAATAAACAGAAACTTCGAAAAACGGATCGATATTAGAAAAACAAACTCAACCTTCTACCCTGTGATGTTTTTTTTTTTTTCAGGCCCTAAATGGCGCGAAATCTTAACACACCACTTACTGCATTCCTTAGCAAGTCTTTCCTCACCTTGGAGATTTTACCACCTAAGTCATTTTCACGTATCAAGTAAGAAAACAAATCCTAAGATAGTTAATATTCCCGAATGGTAGCTTTTACTAAGTATATATCCTAGAAGTTAAACTAATTCCAATTCGAGCATCTATCAGTCACCTAGTGTGCATAAAAATCTCAGTAACCGATACTGGTACTCGGGCACCAACTACCAAGGCGCAGCCAACGTCATTATTCTACTTATGATCTTACAACAATCCTAAATCTAGTAATAGCTATATCTACAATGAACTTCAATCCTCAGAAAACCAATCTAAATCTCTATCAACTCTCAAATGGGACTAATCAGTAAACACATGTCAAATTCCTTACCTCGGGGGGGGAAAAAGCCCCTTTGGAGTATCGCGAAGAAATACGAAGGAAGTTGATCGCTGGAGGAGAATAGAGGGATGGCGAGAGGAGAGAGGTCGGCTGGAGAGGAAAGTCGGTTGGGTGGAGGTTTTTGTGAGGTTTAGGATTTCCATTTCTATTGATACACTTAATAAGCTAGGCTGTAATTACAAGTGTTTCACCGAACCAAATTTTATAAAAATAACGAATAGCCTTGGCGGCCCAAATTGAGACAAAAGAAATACTAAATACATAGGTGGCAGTTAAGTTCGTTTCCTTAAAGGAGTTCACCTGTCTGAAGTTTTCGGGTGTTACAGAAACTGAGTGGAGATTGGATGAAATACTCTCCAAATTCTAGAGGCTACGAGCTAACTCACGGTTGAAAAGTTGTGGCAAAAAGACTGAAGGCTGCCGGAGCCGATTACTGCTTGACCGAGAAAGAATGGTCATTTGGAGAGAAGGAACTCTCTGTCAGAAAACGATGAGGCGATTCTTGTGCTAGATTAAAGCTGTGGATGTGAGAATGGTTTGTGTAAAAAATAGAGGCGAATCATTGGGATAAAAAAATATAGTTGAAGTGTATACGGCCAAGCAGGTGATAAATGGCACCTTTCAGGATTGGCTTCTGCTTTGAAGAAGAGCACTCCAACGAGCTTGATGTGAAATTTTGAAACCTCTTGTGGGGATGCTGCCTTCAAGGGTAAACAGGAAGACCCGAGAAACAATGAGGCTTCTAAGCTATTTCACAAAAATGGACGACAATACACAAACACAGCCACAAATATAACCCAACGAGGAGAGGCGCGCTTTGAGGCTCAAGGAGCTTCAATTTCAGGGTGAAACCTTCAATTTCTTGACATTCAAAAAATGGTTTTTGTAGAGATGGAAGAGAGGTTTACATACCTCTCCCCAGCCTTTAGGGATTCAAAATTCATAAAAAGGGAAGGGAGCTAGACTGAGAACGGGAGGTTCGGCTTAGTGACCAAACAAGGACCAGCCCATGGTTGCACATTCGTTGGCAATGTACAACCTATTCTACCAAATGCCCTATATTCAGTTTGTTCTCCCCCCATACCTAAAATTCGCAGTAAGGAAGCCTTTCAAAGCATCAATATTTCAGCTAATCAGCACAATTAACTAAAATAAATCATCAACTAGCGATTACAAAAATTGAAACAAGTAAGACACAATGCTCTCAAAATGGGATGGCCGATGTGCTGTTATGTTGGTGAGTACGCGTGACTCCTCCATGTCTTGAGCATTGGCTTGGCTCTCATTTATGCATTGGAGTGGTCATTTGATAATATGCCATAAAACTTTAAAAGGTCGCGCCATGCATGAGGTCAACCGATATTGTCACCTGGGTGCCTTCTCTCTCTTTGTTTGGTGGGCCTCCTCCTAGATTTTTCAAATGTGCTTGAAGTTGGCTTTAACTCTACTTTTCCACAAGATGAAAACCTTAAAACGAGCGAACTTATTGGTGAAAAGGTCGGCCAAGATTTTGGCGTGAAATCCGGCGTGGCCCTCTGGCACATATATGTCTTCTAGAATAAGCGTTCTCTCTGTCTATAAATTGAAAGAAAAATAAAATAAACCATCCTCACAATGAAGGAACTGATCATTGTTAATCTTGTTGCTCGAACGAATGCTTGCAAGTAAAGTCTTATTACTTGAATTTACATAACAAAACAAATCAAACTGATACGAACAACAGGTACAACAAGCTCAAAGCCAATGACCATGATCTATAGATGATAAAGGAACCCAAAATACAAAAATCAACATGACTTGGACATGAAGTTTTTTTTTTATCCAAGAGAAAAGAGTAATAAACACATGAAACAAAGACTAGAAGTTACAATGGATGGAGGAGGCACGGGGATGCAGAAAGGGATACAATATCCCAAAACTAGAGCGACCTCAGTAAGGCCAAGCACACCCACTATGCCCCGCATGTGTAACTAGCGTGCTAGCCAGCCCAGTCGCCTCGGCAAACTAGAGCACGCGTCAGTTCTACATCACCCAACCTTGCGCGCCAGTTTTGGAGCCCACCCCATCCATGAACACCCTTAAGCCCAAGAGGCCGCGCCACCGGTGCGCTGGTGTTGCCACTGTTGCCCACGTGAGCTTCTGGGAAAATACCTTTCTTTTTTAATATCACCCATGATTTTGCTTTCTAGTTGTTATGTACTAGTTAAGTTTTTGTAACCATATTTATTTCGATGTATTACTAAGAGTATAAGGATTTTGTGTTATTTTTAATATTTTTTAGGGGTATTTAAATGCACGGCTTGTAAACTTTTGAGAAACAATTACGGATTAATGATATATTTATTAAACATTATATTTGAGG
>CM039503.1:51289370-51641536 GCA_022432975.1 Begonia masoniana | reverse complement strand
GGTTAGGGGTATAGGATCCCGGTGGACACACGAACGAAACTACAGAAAATACGTTTCCCGTGAAGAAAACGACCACCGTAGGCCGGGGATTTTCGTCCTCGTTTCAACTCCCAAGGGAGAAGATGAGGGAATGATTAAGAGCTAACCTAGCAACCCAAGCTAGGCTAGCAATGGAGGCTAACTCCTCTTGGTTCAAAGAACCAAGGAAAAATCACCAAAGGAATTTGAGAGATTTAGGGAAATAGTAGTATATTGATTTGGCAAAAAGTTGTCTACAAACACTAATACCATGCATTTATAGAAGTCCTAGGTGGATTAGGGCCCTTGGATCAAAAAATATGGATGACCAAGATCAAGGCAAACAAGCACACATCCTAGGGAGGAGATGAATGCCATGCCTAAATGGATCAATGGAGGGAATCTTGCCACATCATCAATCCATGTTGCCACTAACTTTTGTACTTGTAAAATTATACCTTTTTTTGTGGGCTCTTCTTTGGGCCAAGGCTTCCATTGGGCTCCATTTATTGTAGGGCCTTTTCCTTTGAATATTTTGTTGAACTTCCTCCAACCCAAATCCACCACCATACATCTAGTCCTAACCACACAATCTAATGCATGAAATGCAATTATAAAATCCTTACAATAAAGGCGAATGTATGCCAATGAGTTTTAAAAAATAAAAATTACAATTTCAAGGCCCGGGAAGACAAATTCCCATAGGGCTGTCATCAAGCTCCGTGCGAATGCTCAAACGGACGACATGGTAAGGCTTCTCCTCATCCTCCTTAGTCGGCTCCCAAGTGAAGTCCATGAGTGAATCAAAACCTGCAAAAAGAGACAAGTCGTCAGAACATTGAACAATTAAATTTTGTGCCCGGGCTTGTGATCTAGTAACGGGCCTACGAGGCACGTCAATAAGGGATTCCTGTAAGCTCCCACCTAGTACAGATTGCACACATACAAATTAATGTCGACAATGAATTGTTCGTATCCGTTGTTGACCTAAAATTGTACAGCTCCCGCAAACATTGCATTCTAATTTCCAGATGCACTCGTTAGCTTATCAAAGTTTTTTCTTATCTTGGGACACAGGACGTCAGTTGATTGGACCACTTTCTCAAATTTCTTCACGATGCGAGTCATCAAGCGCTTTCAGATCATCTCGAACATGGTCAATATCGGTTTGTCCCTAACTGGCAAAAGAAGTGCATTGAATGACTCGCACAAATTATTCAATCCCAGATCGCACTTGGGATTCGAAGAGAATGCATAACTAGCCCAATATTTAGGCTCTTCTGCTCAAAACTATGTGTGGGCCTCCGGACTAAGCTGGTATAGTTTACGTATTTCATGTTCAAAATGGGCCTCTGTGGGTGCTCTGACCGCATTTCACATTGCATCTCTGTATGCTCTGCCCTGAAAATGGTTTTTAAAATTTACGTACATATGCTGGAGGTAGAAGCGATGTTCAACATGTTCGAATTGTTTTCGAACAGTTCTCTGCAACCTCTGATATTTGCATGAAAAACAGCGTCAATAAAACATTATTACTATCACAACGCCCCAAAATTTGAAATAAAATATAAAAATGCATTATACCTTTTAACGATCTGAAACAAGTGTCCAACCGTTACCCGATTCAGTGTTTAGATCTTTCTTTAATGTTTGCAAAAATTATGTTCATGAGTCCGCACACTCAGATTCGACGTTGGCAATAGCAACAGGATATACTCTATCGTTGCCATCAATACTGACGGCTGTGAGTAATTGACCGACACATGACCCCTTCAGATGACAGTTATCCAAGCATATAATGGGTCTCTCGCACTCCCGCAACCCAGTATTGTAAACAGTCATGCACATATACAATCTTTGGAATCTCAAAGAATTATGGCCCACTGGGTTCCCATCAATTTTTACTGTGCTGCATGGATTTTATCTTAATATTTCGGCTGCGTACGACCACAGTTGCCCATACTGTTCGTCGCACTTCCCTTCGTTGAGGGTTCGAGCTATGCTTCTTGCTCTTGTGGCAAGACTGAGTGAAATGTCAACAACGAACTCCTGCCTCACTGTCTAGATAATAGAAGGGCTGTCCCAAGTAGGGTGACTTTTGAACCTGTCCAAGTAATGTTTCGCCATCCATTTTGCTGAAGCGTGTCGATTCTCAACTTTACTTGAACAGCTGTGAGAGTCGATCAAACTCTTTATTTGAAACGTACGCTCCTCTTGCATTTTCGAAGCATGCAGTCACCACTCACATCTATTTTTCACATTCAGCCGTCAGTCAGCTCTTTCACTTTTAGTGAATTTTATACCACAACCGTTTTCTAAAGAATATTTGCGTATTTCTTCTAAAGAAGCATATTTTCTACAAAAAAAAAACACATACCGATTTTTTCTCTTACCGGTCTACTTTCCACTTCCTCGTCATCCGACCCGACTGTTGTTCGAAGCTCATCGTCTAGAGTTTTGGAGGTCGAATACGCAAATAATTCTTCATTTTCATCTGCGTGATCGAATGCTCGTAGATCACCATATGTAGATGTGCCGTCCGAATACCAATCTATTTCGGCATCACTAGTTGGTCTCTCGTCTAAATCAACGGATCTACTTGAATCGGAATATATCGTCGCTGCTAATATAGAGAAAAATGTTAAAATATATAAATATTAAAATAAATTAATAAAGTAAAATAACAAAAAAAATTTACGTAAAATGTAATAATAACAAAAATCAAAAGTTAATTAAAATTAAAAATAACTAATATATAGAAATTGATTATAATATTCTTACGTTAATACAATAAAAAAATAAAAAAATAAAGATTATATAATTGATAAAAACAAAATAAAATATATAAAAAAAAGTAAATCAAAATTAATTAAATCAAAAAATTAAATCGTTGAAAGTATTGATCGGAATAATTCTCAAAAAAGATTGCTTTTGACAATCACCTTAGACTGAATTTCCTTTCCAAATAAGTTCTCAGGAAAGGCTGGAGGGTCACTAACAGTCCACTTAAATTCAAGTCTCTTAGACAGAACTTACCTACACAGTGCAATCACACAACTTAATAAGCAGTACGATAAACGATAATGTAACGACCCCGTTAAAGGCTGCGACATAAACATAAACATCCTTTCTCTGTTTCATCATATCTACTTCATGTTATATCATTATATTTTTTTAAAAAAATATATATACAAAACTCCGAAACATTTCAGTATCAGACGAAACTGAACCCTTCATAAACTCGACTTCTTCTTTAAACTATTGACATGCTAAGTAGCAGAATTATGCGACAATGTTCAGCCATTAACCACATAAGGAAATCGGGCTGGGAGAAGGTGTCCTTAGATCACCCTACTCCATCGATCTCAGGTTGCATGGAGTTGCAGACTTTATCGGTAAGAAAGACACATCCACCGATCGTCACGTGCACTTCGCGTGACTCAATGGACATCGCCCAGTAGAGGTCATCTACCGATGGGCACGTGCAATGCACGTAATCCATTTAACATCATCCGGTATTTGAAATATACTACATCGCCCGGTCGCTAGACGACAAAACTACACTTACATCATCCGATATTTGAAATACACTACATCGTCCGGTCACTAGATGACAAACTACACTTACATCATCCGGTATTTGAAATACACTACATCGCCCGGTCACTAGACGACAAAACTACACTTACATCATCCGGTAAGTACAACTCTCGACATCATCCGGTGAGTACAATTCTCGACATCATCCGGTGACGTCAGCCGAAAGGTTCAATCGATCAACCTCTACCATCCAACTCCTGCCGATGACGTCAGCCGGATGATACACTCATCCAGCTTCTATCATTCAGCAGTATAACACTATAATCATCAAACAACTTCAACCAATAGAAAATAACACGACTCACACAAATCTCGACTTGATAGACATAAACCTCAAACGAATAAAAATCATAGACTCGTTCAGGAATACGTAAGCGGAAGACTCATATAAAACAGGATGTCCTAGGTTCTTACAATCATCCTCAAACTCAGAGGTTGAACCAGACAATTCCAAGTCCAAATAAAACAAACATGATCTTGTCCTACTTAAACATCAGTTTTCTCATAAACCTTACTGATATAATAAGAGCATAACCACGGGTCAATTTTGCCTGCCAGCCACAAACTTCCACCCTGAGCACCTTCCAGCAACTAACTTAAACATCTTCATCAACTTTGAATTCCTCACCTGATATCTCGTCACCTACATCATAAGGTTTAAACTATAAGCCTAATGTTTAGTAAAGAATGCAATACTAACATGTATACGTGAATGCATAGTTGCAAGAAAATCATGATCATGTTTGTTTCATGTTCTTCTCTTGTTCTCATTCGTGTTATTGTTCATCACTTTCATCATATGGATTAAGGGAGGATTTGTGCCGTAAAGGGGGGATGACAGTGCAAGTGTACATAGTCCCTTTCGGGCCGTATTCATGGTTCTTCTCTTTGGACAGTGACATATGTCAAACCGCCCCCAACCCTCACTTAATCCGGTTGCATAAGTTTCATATTCATTCTCATATCTTGTTCATGGGGGAAAAACATGCTCATAAATCATTTTCATATGCTTGAGAAGTAAATCATGATGCATGACATGAATGTTCTTAAATCATCAGACTATAGAAAATATCATACTAGACAGTTGACTTCATAAACTCTATCAGAACATCATATAACATAGTCCTCAAACATCTATAAATCATCCAAGTACAAACCATCTTACTAACTTAAAACAAACATCAAACACATAACTAATTTAGTACCCTTAAGATGTATGGCCCTAATGGCCAGAAATCATAATACATTCACTTACCTGGCTCCCTTAGCAAATTCATGCTCCTTTCCTTCAGACTTCTTCAACTAAAATATTTACATCGCAGTAGTTAAAACAAAATCCTAAAAGTCCTAATCACAATTCATCATAGGATCTAGTAGTTAAAGTCATTCCCGAATCCCTTAGTCTAGTTCTCTGTGTGCAGTCTGAAATCCAAATATCGAAACAACTAGGTTCAACTAACAATTAATCAGGGTTGATTATATTAAATGTCAAGAATCGATTCGGAAATGACATTACTAAATCCAGATTATAAATGTTACTATTGTTACTCGGCCATTGGAGGAACCAAACTCCAACACAAGCTGAAAAACAGAGCTCAACAACTAACTGACAACTACATTGTCTAACCTATATCTCGAGCGTAGAGTATCCGAGAAATAGCAAGGGAACTGGTCGTCGAGGGGAGGATTACTGGCCGGCAGAGAGCGAGAGCTCGAGAGAGAAAATCGCTAAAGGAGAAAGTGTCGGCTACATTGGTGCTGGTGAGGTTTAAAAATTTTTCATTTCCTTTATATATCGATCACAACCCACCCTTATTACAATTTTGCCACTCAACCTAGTTTAACACCACATGAAATTAATTAAGCTTTGACATAAAATTCCGAACCGAAAATATCAAATAAACATGACCGTTAAAACGGTTAAGAAAATCACCTGATCAACTTGTCGGGTGTTACAGATAACATATAGGATTAAATTAACTACAGTATGATAGATAAAACTATAATAAAAAAAACATACTTCATACCTAGTTAGTGAAGGCGGATAAATATCGTCGGAGAGAGAAAAAAGTCGTCGCCTATATAGAGAAAAATATTAAAATATTAACAAATACAAAAAATTAAAATGTCAATATTATTTTAAATTTCATAAAATAAATGATTAAATTAAAAAAATCATACCTAGCAGTGAACGCCAAGAAATATCACCGGATCATGGAAGCAATTGAGGGAGTATGAAATAGTATTGATTGGGTGTGATTTGAAGAAGAAGGGGGGTAGGGGGTGTTTAAATAGGGGTGAATCGGCCGGCCTCCAGGGAATCAAACAAAACTCGTGACAAAGTCACGGGTTTTGCCGGTTTAAGGGTGGAGGCCGGCCGGTTCAACTGAACCAGCCAGCATCCACTCGATTTTTTTTGTCGTTTTGTAATTAAAATTGGAGGCCACTCCGAGTGTTCAAACCAAAAGATTTAAATTGTTTATTTTCGAAATTTGGAGGTTTGGACCGATAAATTTGTAAAGTTTAAGTTTTTTTTTTTAAAAAAACTCGAACTTCAGGTTTTAATATAAAAAAAAAAACCCCAAATTTTTAAGGTAAAAAGAAGAAAAATTCATTGTGAAATGAAAATTACAAAAGGAATCATTTTGTGTTAAAAAATACAAAAATTATAATTTAAACTATAACGTTTGACGTCAATTGAAAATTATACTTTCAACTAATTTTCTTTAACTATCAACAATTATCCTTAGATATTTTAGTCCAATTCCTAACGACACTGTCGATTTTTAACTTCATTTTAAACTTTGTCATTTGATCGATGAGTTCAAAATGGTATGAGAATAGATAGAGAAAGCTTAAAATCGAGCTAAAAATTGTCTTAGAAGTTAGAAATTAGATTAGGACACTCAATTAAATAAAAAAATAGTTTGGGATCTAATTCTTAGATAACACAAAAAGTTAATTTTGAATTGTACTTTACTTAAAATATATATATAATTTGGATACAAGTGTCGTGTCAAAATAGAACTAAGTTGTTCTCCTCTACCAACACTATCTTCACAATTCTTTTATATAAATTTTAGGGTTTATTTTAATATAAACCCTAAACTATTGGTTTTTTAAAAAAAAATTCAAAAATTTACAGCCCATAAAAAAAAAAACCTTAACGTTTGATAAATAGGCAATTTAAACCTACGAGGGAGGTGAGGGGGTCGTCCTCTCGAGAGGGGACGGCTAGTTCAGTTAAACCAGCTGTCCTGTCCTAAATTGTAATATATTTTTTTTTCGAGGAGAGGACGACTGGTCCTTGGACAGACCGTCATCTTTTGGGTAAAACTCGTAACAAAAGTCACGGATTTTGTCTTTTAGGAGGAGGACGGCAGGTTCAACTGGACCGGCCGTACTCCTCCTACTAGAGGACAAAACCCGTGACTTTTGTCACGGGTTCTTAACCCAGGAGCATGCAGGCATGTTGGATACGCGGCGGTGGTAGAAATTTTTTATTTTTTTTATCAGAGACACGAAACATTGTTATTTATTTATTTATTATTAATTGATGTATTTTTTTAAAAAGCCGATAGTTTGAGGTTTAGAAATGTAGCGACTCTTACCCGTATCCTAATTTTACCGTATAGCTCTATCCTAATTTCAACTGGGTCATGTCAAATACGTTGGTGGATCTAGGGGCATTATCTGCTCTCCAATCGGTAGCTGAATCCCAGCTCGTCCGATGATCTTCATAATCAGTGCCCCGTATGGGAGATTCGTCCTGGGTGTTCGCCCGACCTCACGCATGTGACTTAAAATCAAGAAGCTAGGGCCAAAAGGCTTCCCGTTGCACAGCTTCTCCATGACATAGAGGTCCATACAACTCACGTGATTTCGATGTCCCTCTCGTGGCAAAAGGGTGTGGGCTAGCATGTTGTGGAGAACCCGAACTCTAACATTCCAAGTCATTCGATCGTGGCTTCACGAACGCCCTAATGTTGGAATTGCGATGAATTCCCCGTAAGAACTCTACTCCCTCGGACAATGTAAAAAAAGGGCAGTCTCGGGAAGCATGGTAATATCGTTCCGCCCCTTCTAGTCAAACCCCAACACTTCATTTACTTGCTCTGGTCGTATCATAAACTCCCTACCAAAGATGTACATCCTCAAACCAATCAAAACTCCATCTATACCGGACGATCTCAAGTTCGCGTAGAACAAGCGAACTACTCTCTCGCAAGTATCGCTCGTCAATGCATTGATCCCGCGTAAGGCGATGTTCTCAAACATCTCTTTGATGCCCAACGACTCCCAACCTCTAAAGTTTACATTCATGCAAAAGCTAATTGAACGAAGCAAATCCTGCTTAAATTTTCTCTGGCAATCTTTATTCAAAAATTCCATGACAAGATCCTGTCAAGTTCACGTACAACTAAAATTTCATAAGTTATGCAAATATTATGACATTCTAAATAAAATGCTGTCATTGACTAAATAAAAAAACTTTTAAGATATTTTATTTTTTTAGTATATATTATTGTCATTTCTTTCAATATATTTTGTTTTATATAATATTATTTTATAGATTCCTTGAACAATGTCGTATCGGAAGATCCATAAATGTGATTGAGTAGTCCATTCTTTTTATAAAATATATGTTTCGTTAGATTATGAAAATAGTAGAGTACTCAATCACATTGATGGATCTTCTGATACAACATCGTTCAAGGAATCTATAAAATAATATTATAGATAATAAAATATATTAAAAGAAATGACAATAAGATATACTAAGAAAATAAAATATCTTAAAGGTTTTTTTTCTACAAAATGGTTATATATTAGCAGAAAATAGTCGAGAGAAAAGTATTATAAATATTTAAATAAATAATTATAAAATAAACTATTTATATTTTAGAAGTTTGATAGAAACTTTAAAATAAAAATACAATGAAAAAAATATGTCATAAAAAATTTAATCTCGATTTAACACCTTGTATATGAGGTTTTTTTTAAATCCCTAAATTAAATGATAAAACAAAAAAAAAATCTTCGTACCTAGCAGTTAAACGTGGATAAATATTACTGGAATAAGAAAATAAAGAAAGCATTGAAATTTGGTGTGAGTTTAAAATCCGAAAGCCGAGCTCTATATATAGGGAGGAGGAGGACGGCCGCTCCTGTTGGACCGGCTGTCCTCCAAGGTGAAGAACCCGTGACAAATGTCACGGGTTCTGTCCTCTAGTAAGAGGAGGACGGCCGGTCCAAGACAAAACCCGTGACTTTTGTCACGGGTTTTACCGAGGATCAACCGTCATCTTTAAAGGAGAGGATGGCCTGTCCAAGGACCAACCGTCCTCTCCTAAAAAAAAAGAATTTTTTTATAATTTTGGACTGGACGGCCGGTCCAACTGAACCATCTGCCGATGGAGTCAACATAACTTCATCTGCCGATGGAGTCAACATAACTTCATCTGCCGATGGAGTCAACATAACTTCATCTGCCGATGGAGTCAACATAACTTCATCTGCCGATGGAGTCAACATAACTTCATCTGCCGATGGAGTCAACATAACTTCATCTGCCGATGGAGTCAACATAACTTCATCTGCCGATGGAGTCAACATAACTTCATCTGCCGATGGAGTCAACATAACTTCATCTGCCGATGGAGTCAACATAACTTCATCTGCCGATGGAGTCAACATAACTTCATCTGCCGATGGAGTCAACATAACTTCATCTGCCGATGGAGTCAACATAACTTCATCTGCCGATGGAGTCAACATAACTTCATCTGCCGATGGAGTCAACATAACTTCATCTGCCGATGGAGTCAACATAACTTCATCTGCCGATGGAGTCAACATAACTTCATCTGCCGATGGAGTCAACATAACTTCATCTGCCGATGGAGTCAACATAACTTCATCTGCCGATGGAGTCAACATAACTTCATCTGCCGATGGAGTCAACATAACTTCATCTGCCGATGGAGTCAACATAACTTCATCTGCCGATGGAGTCAACATAACTTCATCTGCCGATGGAGTCAACATAACTTCATCTGCCGATGGAGTCAACATAACTTCATCTGCCGATGGAGTCAACATAACTTCATCTGCCGATGGAGTCAACATAACTTCATCTGCCGATGGAGTCAACATAACTTCATCTGCCGATGGAGTCAACATAACTTCATCTGCCGATGGAGTCAACATAACTTCATCTGCCGATGGAGTCAACATAACTTCATCTGCCGATGGAGTCAACATAACTTCATCTGCCGATGGAGTCAACATAACTTCATCTGCCGATGGAGTCAACATAACTTCATCTGCCGATGGAGTCAACATAACTTCATCTGCCGATGGAGTCAACATAACTTCATCTGCCGATGGAGTCAACATAACTTCATCTGCCGATGGAGTCAACATAACTTCATCTGCCGATGGAGTCAACATAACTTCATCTGCCGATGGAGTCAACATAACTTCATCTGCCGATGGAGTCAACATAACTTCATCTGCCGATGGAGTCAACATAACTTCATCTGCCGATGGAGTCAACATAACTTCATCTGCCGATGGAGTCAACATAACTTCATCTGCCGATGGAGTCAACATAACTTCATCTGCCGATGGAGTCAACATAACTTCATCTGCCGATGGAGTCAACATAACTTCATCTGCCGATGGAGTCAACATAACTTCATCTGCCGATGGAGTCAACATAACTTCATCTGCCGATGGAGTCAACATAACTTCATCTGCCGATGGAGTCAACATAACTTCATCTGCCGATGGAGTCAACATAACTTCATCTGCCGATGGAGTCAACATAACTTCATCTGCCGATGGAGTCAACATAACTTCATCTGCCGATGGAGTCAACATAACTTCATCTGCCGATGGAGTCAACATAACTTCATCTGCCGATGGAGTCAACATAACTTCATCTGCCGATGGAGTCAACATAACTTCATCTGCCGATGGAGTCAACATAACTTCATCTGCCGATGGAGTCAACATAACTTCATCTGCCGATGGAGTCAACATAACTTCATCTGCCGATGGAGTCAACATAACTTCATCTGCCGATGGAGTCAACATAACTTCATCTGCCGATGGAGTCAACATAACTTCATCTGCCGATGGAGTCAACATAACTTCATCTGCCGATGGAGTCAACATAACTTCATCTGCCGATGGAGTCAACATAACTTCATCTGCCGATGGAGTCAACATAACTTCATCTGCCGATGGAGTCAACATAACTTCATCTGCCGATGGAGTCAACATAACTTCATCTGCCGATGGAGTCAACATAACTTCATCTGCCGATGGAGTCAACATAACTTCATCTGCCGATGGAGTCAACATAACTTCATCTGCCGATGGAGTCAACATAACTTCATCTGCCGATGGAGTCAACATAACTTCATCTGCCGATGGAGTCAACATAACTTCATCTGCCGATGGAGTCAACATAACTTCATCTGCCGATGGAGTCAACATAACTTCATCTGCCGATGGAGTCAACATAACTTCATCTGCCGATGGAGTCAACATAACTTCATCTGCCGATGGAGTCAACATAACTTCATCTGCCGATGGAGTCAACATAACTTCATCTGCCGATGGAGTCAACATAACTTCATCTGCCGATGGAGTCAACATAACTTCATCTGCCGATGGAGTCAACATAACTTCATCTGCCGATGGAGTCAACATAACTTCATCTGCCGATGGAGTCAACATAACTTCATCTGCCGATGGAGTCAACATAACTTCATCTGCCGATGGAGTCAACATAACTTCATCTGCCGATGGAGTCAACATAACTTCATCTGCCGATGGAGTCAACATAACTTCATCTGCCGATGGAGTCAACATAACTTCATCTGCCGATGGAGTCAACATAACTTCATCTGCCGATGGAGTCAACATAACTTCATCTGCCGATGGAGTCAACATAACTTCATCTGCCGATGGAGTCAACATAACTTCATCTGCCGATGGAGTCAACATAACTTCATCTGCCGATGGAGTCAACATAACTTCATCTGCCGATGGAGTCAACATAACTTCATCTGCCGATGGAGTCAACATAACTTCATCTGCCGATGGAGTCAACATAACTTCATCTGCCGATGGAGTCA
The DNA here is from genome assembly GCA_022432975.1 of Begonia masoniana. Taxonomy (NCBI): domain Eukaryota; kingdom Viridiplantae; phylum Streptophyta; class Magnoliopsida; order Cucurbitales; family Begoniaceae; genus Begonia; species Begonia masoniana. Next base: position 51,629,768 of record CM039503.1, on the reverse strand, counting down.
ACATAACTTCATCTGCCGATGGAGTCAACATAACTTCATCTGCCGATGGAGTCAACATAACTTCATCTGCCGATGGAGTCAACATAACTTCATCTGCCGATGGAGTCAACATAACTTCATCTGCCGATGGAGTCAACATAACTTCATCTGCCGATGGAGTCAACATAACTTCATCTGCCGATGGAGTCAACATAACTTCATCTGCCGATGGAGTCAACATAACTTCATCTGCCGATGGAGTCAACATCGCATGTTCAAATTGCCTATTTATCAAACGTTAAAGTTTTTTTTTTATGAACAGTAAATTTTTAGGTTTTAAAAAAAAAAAAAATCAATAGTTTTGGGTATATATTAAAATAAGGGTAAAATCTAAAATCTGGATTGTACTTCAAGTGATGTGCAAAAAATGGATTGAACTTTGTTTTCGTGCAAAAAATGGCTCAAAGTATTGAAAATAGACAAAAAAATGAATTTGCGGCAAACCGTTGACCCCCCGTGGGGAGTGTTTCGGGGAGAACAAGTTGCCGCGTGCGGAGAACGGAAACCCGTTCTCCCTGAGGGGGCATTTCAGAGGGTAAAGACCCCCTTTGTAACGCCCCGAGTTATCTGAACCCAGTTTGCTACTCATAACGCTGAACCGAACCATGAAGTCTTGAAGCTAAATTTAAAATTTCGCTCGACAGCCAAAATTTGACTTTTTCTAAAACTAAATATATTTTAAAACTTGCAGCGGAAAATCAATTGGACATCAATGGAGCTAAGTGACCTGTGAAAACATTTTAAAATGACTGTTGGAAGTGTTAAGAGTAATTGGCTAAAAGACGTAAAGCTTAAAAAAAACACGGAATGCCCGTGAAGTTGCCGAAGTCGAACACATTTGCCGACGACAAAGTCAATGAAAGAAGCAGAAATAGGAATTAGGAGGTTTCTACCGATGACGTGTACAAACAACTCTGCCGACGACAAAGTCAACGGAAGAAGCAGAAATAGGAATTTGGAGGTTTCTACCGATGACGTGTACAAATAACGTACCGCCATCTACCGACAAGCCAACACAACTACATCTGCCGATGAAGTCAACATAACTTCATCTGCCGATGGAGTCAACATAACTTCATCTGCCGATGGAGTCAACATAACTTCATCTACCGATAGATTTCCATCTGCCGATAGACAAGCACGCGACATCTACCAACAACGACATTACGACTCCTTCCGATAAGATTAAAATATACACTACATCTGTCGATAGCAAAACTACAGGTTTTGCGACTTGCACCTGCCGATGACGTCAGCCGGATGTTCTCCCTCTCATCCAACGACTTTACTGAAGGCACCTTCCGATAGGTAGAACGACAAAACTATACTGAACTAGTTACTCCCAACTCAACACCTACAGCCATGGATTAAACCGCCTCAACAGATGGCCAAACCGATGCCTGAAAATGCTCCTCCAACCAGCCTATTCCTCATGTTGGTCTGTACACATACCTTCAGTAACTTCTTCACCTACATCACAAAACTCATCTATTAGCCTAATGCTAAGCAAGTAGAGCGATGAATGAAATGGATCAATGAAGCAATAATTTCCCTAAACATGCGGTCTCTACTTTCTCATCTCAGTTGTATTCAAATTCGTTCTCTGTTGATCCCTCTGTACGATGGGAAAGTGGATCAGTCATTCCCCAAAGCATACATCCTCTGATCTCAATTAAGGGGCAGATTAATTCCCTTAACAGTTAACTGGTCTGATCCCCCTGTAGGATTGGGAAGTGGATCACTTTTCCCAAAACCTCAATCCTCTATTCTCAGTTAAGGGGCGGATTAATCCCCCTTAACAGTTGTTCTGATCATCCTGCTCACACTTACCATGCGTATCATGTAAATTCATTTTCGTAATCTTTCAAAAACATGATGCATGACAACTGGAAAATAAACATACAAAACATACATAAATCCTACTGTTTTGTGATGTAGGCCCGAAGGCACAAACAAACTCTACTTACTTGGATTCTTGGCGAATGCTCGGTTAGGAGCTTCTTCGGGATCTTTCTCACCTAGAACATAAACAGAACATTAAGTCAACCTGTACTAAACCTCATTCTAAGGCATTCAGAAAACCTAAGGGAATAGTTGGGAGTTCTGATCGCCAAGCATTACTGATTCTATGCTAAACCCGTATCTACTCACTTTCCTGATGAGTTCCCAAAATACATATCTAACACTTCCCCATACAATCTTCCTTAGTTACTAAGTCAGAAAAATCGAGGTAGAAACTTACCTAGCTCGGCGAACGGATTTGGGGAAGGAAATCGCCTGGGAAGTCTGCTGGTTTGAGCTGAAAACCGAGAGCAAGAATGAATGGTGGCGGCTAAGCTCAATAAATTCTTTTTAAATAGGTTATCCACTAATAAGTTTTTAATTTATCATAATGCCCTTGCATATCCATTCATTAACCTAATCCATATTTGCACATCTTAATTTGACAAATTAAATTGGGTTTAATGGAACCGGGTGCTACACCCTTGCACGTGAGGCGGCAGATCTTCACCCTCTGAAATACCCCCCAGGGAGAACGGGTTGCCATTCTCCGCACGCAGCAACCCGTTCACCCCTCGGGGGCACTTCAGAGGGTGAAGACCCCCTGCGTGCGTCAGGCGCCCGTGATCAATTATTAGCTGGATCACGGGCTGAATTGATGAGAACTTGTTGTCGTTCTCCTCATGCGGCAAACCGTCCTCCATCAAATCCGTGATCAATTATGGGCTGTATCACGAGCTGTATCACGGGCTGAACTGCTGAGAACGGCAACCAGTTCTAATAGAACGGCTTGCCGTTCTGCAGCTCTATTTAAAGGGCCTCTCCCTTCCTTTCTCAAACCACCTCTAACATTACTCTTCTCTTCTCGATCTCTCTAACGCTTCTCAAATATTATCTTGCTTTTGAGAATTTTCAGGCATTAACAACGACGATGGATGATATTTCAATTCGAGCGACTGACTCAGACGAGACAGCAAGCTTTGATGTCTACATCAATTGGTATGCTTACGCCACTCCTGCTTATGGCAATCTTAGAGCATTCGATCACGTAGGTGGAGACGAAGAAATAGAGGTGCGGTCGACCTCCAGAACTCTTGACGAGGAGCTTCAAACACCTGCCGGGTCGGACGTTGTTGAAGTGGAAAGCGGACCGGTACATGAAGAAATCTCAATGAGTTTTTATTTGTGGAAAAAATATAGTTATATACAGGGAATTAAAGACAAAATATGCGAATATTCGTTGCAAAATGGTTATGGCATCAAATTCCGTAAATACGACAAACGACGACTGACGACTAAATGCGTAGAGGGTTGTGCATGGCGACTGCATACGTCGCAGATGCAAGACGAGGAAACCTATCAAATAGTGAGTTTTATCGATTCTCACAACTGTGCGAGGGTAGTTGAAAATCCAAACGCTCGAGCAAAATATCTTACAACTCATTATCTTTACAGGTTTAAAAGTCAACCTACGTGGGAAATCTTTTCTATCATCGAGACAGTTAGGAAGGATTTCACTGTCAACATTACGCCTAGTATTGCCAAAAGAGCAAGAAGTATAGCTCGAACACGTAACAAAGGCAGCGGCGACGAACAGTACAAGCAAGTCTGGTCATACACAGCTGAAATTTATAGGTCAAATCCGGGTAGCTCGTTATACGTACATGCTTACGAAGTGGATTATGACACATGGGCATATCAAAGAATGTATCTATGCATGGATGCGTGCAAGGCAGGTATGTTGCAGTTTGGGAGACCTATTATCTGTTTGGACGGTTGTCATCTGAAGGGGTCGTGTCCCGGACAATTACTCACAGCCGTGAGTATTGAAAGCAACGATGGAATATATCCCGTTGCAGTTGCCAACGTCAAAAGAGAGTTTGAGGACACATGGATATGGTTTTTCCAACACCTTAAGCAAGACCTGAACCTTGGCGAGGGAGGCGGATGGACGTTTATTTCTGATCGACAAAAGATATAATACATTTCTAAATGTGATTCTTACATTTGTATAAATTTATGTTTTTCTTTGAAATTTCAGGGGTTGTTGAATACCTTGGAAAAGGAATTTAAAGATTTTGAGCAGCGCTTCTGCCTCCGGCAAATATATGCAAACTTCAAATCCTTGTTCCGGGGCAAAGCGTACCGAGATGTGATGTGGATTGCTGCTAAGGCATCGATAGAGTATAATTTCAACCACGAAATAAGCAAATTATTTCAGCTTAGCCTGGATGCCCACGCGCAGCTATTAGCAGAAGAGCCTAAATATTGGGCTTCTTATGCTTTCTCGTGGGTCCCCAAGTGCGAAATGGGCCTGAATAATTTGAACGAGTCATTCAATGCACCTCTACTGTCTGCGAGGGACAAGCCGATCTTGACCATGTTCGAGCTGATACGAAAGTGTATGATGACTTCCATCGTTAAAAAATTTGAGAAGTTGGCCCAATCAACAGACCTCATGTGTCCCAAGATCAAGGATAAGCTTTACAAGGTAGGAATGACAGCTCAACATTGGAGTGCTCAGCCTGCGGGAGATGCACAATTTGAGGTGAGTAACGTCTACGAACAATACATAGTCGACATAAGCAAGAGTGTGTGCAATTGCACCAGGTGAATCCGTACTGAAATCCCGTGTGTCCATGTCATTCAATGCATCCGTTTCATGAGAATGGCACCAGAAAATTATGTGCATTCATGCTACCACCGGGTAACTTATCAGCAGATGTACTCACAGTTTATACGACCCGTGATCGGTAATCAAATGTGGCCGGTAGTGAAAAATGTGAAGCAACTAATCGCGCCGAGAAGATGTCGCCAGCCTGGTAGGCCGAAGAAGACAAGAGTGCGGGATGTCGACGAGCCATCGAGTTTGACAATAAGTAGGCGGAACTCGAAGATGACGTGCAGTATATGTCGGCAGAAGGGGCATAATAGTCGCACTTATCCTCATCGGGGATCCACTTCAAGAGCTGCTTCTCAAGATACGTTTATAGGCTTCAACACATTTGAGGGGGACGCAGGAATCTGTGACACGCGGCCGACGCAGAAATAATTGACCATTATTGTGATGACCCAGATGTGCAAGTAAGTGTACGATGGCTGCACGAACCGGAACCCAGATGGCGGTACGTCTGCGCAGGCGAACCGGAAGGTGACAGACCGTAAAAAGGGGGTCGTCACAATCCCACATTGCTTGGGGAAGTATGTGGAAATGAAACATATGTAAGAAACCCTCCCAAAATAGTAAGACGCGTTTTGAAGCACAATTGGCAACGGATCCCATAAGAACTCCGAAGTTAAAAGTGATTCGGCGAGAGCAATTCTAGGTTGGGTGACCTTCTGGGAAGTTCTCGCTAATTTAAGTAATTTAATTAATTTAAGTAATTTAATTAATTTAAGTAATTTAATTAATTTAAGTAATTTAATTAATTTAAGTAATTTAATTAATTTAAGTAATTTAATTAATTTAAGTAATTTAATTAATTTAAGTAATTTAATTAATTTAAGTAATTTAATTAATTTAAGTAATTTAATTAATTTAAGTAATTTAATTAATTTAAGTAATTTAATTAATTTAAGTAATTTAATTAATTTAAGTAATTTAATTAATTTAAGTAATTTAATTAATTTAAGTAATTTAATTAATTTAAGTAATTTAATTAATTTAAGTAATTTAATTAATTTAAGTAATTTAATTAATTTAAGTAATTTAATTAATTTAAGTAATTTAATTAATTTAAGTAATTTAATTAATTTAAGTAATTTAATTAATTTAAGTAATTTAATTAATTTAAGTAATTTAATTAATTTAAGTAATTTAATTAATTTAAGTAATTTAATTAATTTAAGTAATTATGCGTAAGACGCTGCTTTTGAAGCACAATTGGCAACGGATTCCCATAAGAACTCCGAAGTTAAAAGGTGATTCGGCCGAGAGAGCAAGTCTAGGTTGTGGTGACTTCTGGGGAAGTTCTCGCAAACAACGCCGGTGAAGGGAGGATTCTTGGGCTACAGCCCAATCCCAGACGCGGACCACATCTTACTGGGATAAGGGTGCGTACAGTTTATAATTTGTTGCAAGTGACCGTCTATACTTATAATTCAAATCATGATAATTTATTTCTTTTAATTTATGAATATAAATAAATAAAAGTGTCAAATTAATAACTAATTTAATTAAGTAAATTAATTAGTTAATGTAGTTAATTTAATTATTGAATAGTAATTAATTAATTTAAGTTAATAATTAATTAATTTAATGAATTTAATTACTTTAATAACTTAGTAACAAATGAAAAAAAAAATTGACAGAATTTCGTTTGTTCTATAACTCCCGCATAGCTATCTTTAAACAATTCCTGCATATTCAGATAACAAATATATACCCAACAGCCAGATCCAGTACACAAATAAACTAAACTGTATAACAATAATAAACTAAATAGTAAATTACAAGAAACTCAACTAAAAAGTAAATTACAAAAAAACTAAACTAAAAAGTACATTATAAGAAATATGCAACATAAAATAAACTATGGTAAGGGTGGGACATCGTCGCCCTCATCGCCCCCTCTCCGCCAACGCTCAAAGGAGTCTTCGAGCCGCATTTGAGACAATCTCATCAACTCCTACTTTTCTTGCAGGATGTTCCACCTCTGATCCCACCTGTCCTGCATCGTATCCATCCTCTGATGCAGACTCTGGCTCATCTCGACAAGATAGTTATTTATTCTGTCAAAACTCTGCTCCCACATACTAGCCTCGTGGGAGTACAATGGCGGCGCAGTGGCGTACTCGGTGTATGAGGCATCCTCGGGGGCGGGGGCGTCCTCCATCGGAACATCCCAAGATGTGGAGGCTCCTGGATGACCCTTGGGCATCCAAGACCCGTCGACTTCGACTAGGCCCATTCGAATCAAATGAGTCCTATCAAATACATCGACGGATCTGTGGACTCGCAGCTACTCTCCAACATGAGGTTAAATCTGAGCTCGCTCTAGGATCTTCCAAATTTAGGTCCCATACGGCAGATTCTTGTTCTTTGTTCGCCCTATCTCTTCCATGGGACCTACAATCATGTATCTTGGGTCGAACAGCTTGCTGGTGTAGAGCTTCTGCATCACATAGAGATTCATCCAGTTGACAAGATCTCTGTGTCCATCCTTCGGAAGGATGGTGTGGCTGATGAGATTGTAAAGAACCCGAGCTTTGACATTCAAATCCTTCGACCTCGGTTTCACGAACCCAGCAATCTCCGAACTCTAGTGGATTTGCCGCATGAAGTTTAGTCCCTCTTCGGTTATGGCAAAATCACACTGTTTGGAAGCGTGATAATATTGCTCGGCGTCATCTATGCCAAATCCGAGCAGCTCATTGATCACATCTCCATTTACGGTGATGTCTGTGCCAAAAAGGTACATCTTCACTTGACTTGTCCTCCCGGTACTTCGCATGTTCGCATAAAACAAGCGAACAATTTTGTCGCAGCTCTCGCCCCTCATATTGTACACCCCGTGTAGAGAGATGTCGTCAAATATCTCCTTGATACCCAAACACTCCCAACTGCTAAAGTTGGCAGTCTTCCCGTAAAATATCGAGCGGATTTCCATATCCTGCTCGTACTGCTCCTTTGCCGCCCGACTTCGAAACTTTATCGAATAATAACTGGGAGGCAGTTGCGGCTCTTCATCTGGCGCTCGGTTTGATGGCCCACCCTATACATTCTGTCGATGAACTTTTCGACCTACAAACATTTTTGAGGGCATTTTTGGGATTTTAAATTTTTCTGGATTTTCGAAGGTTTGGGTTTTTTTCCGGATTTTCGACAAACTAACGGCACAATATGAGGATTTTCAGCACGAAAATACTCAAATGCGGTGAAATCTGGCAAAATCGGCCCTTTTTTTGGATTTAGCTCGGTTTAGGGTTGGTTGGCTCGGATTTTGTTGGTTTTGGCTCGGTTTTGGCAGATTTCGACGAAATCACAGTCGGATCTGATGATTTCAGCAGCACAACGGTGGAATCTGGAGATTTGGCCGAGAGAAAAGTCGAATTTCAGTTGAAAAGTCGTCAAAATGAGCCTCGACAGACGTTATACTAACGCAGAACGGGTTGCCGTCAGAGGGTGAATACCCCCCGCGCTCGTGAGAACGGGTTGCCGTTGTTCGTATGCAGCAACCCATGTTATGAAATCTCATATAACGGTTTGCTGCGTGAGGAACACGGCAAACCGTTCTACGAGTGTTCTTTTCAGAGGGCGAATACCCCCTCGCACGTGAGGCACAAGTGCACGCAAGGATCTGTTGACTTAAATAGAGTTTAAGTCTAAATATGTTTTTGATGATGTATTTGAATGCTAAATATTGTAATTTGATTAAGGTTATTGAATGAGAATAATGAATATATACTTGAGATTAATCTGTTGGAAATACCCTTAAAAAGGGTATTTTAGTGTTCTAATAATATTGGCTAAGTGTACAAGGAAAGCATCTGCCGATGGAGTACAAGGCGTGCATCTGCCGATGGCCTTCAAAGAAGAGTATCTGCCGATGGCATTTAATACATGCATCTGCCGGTCAAGTTGCACATACCGATGACGTGTCAAGTATGCATCTGCCGATAACGTTTACGAGTTACATCTGCCGATGAGTCTTCAAAATGCATATGCCGATGACGTGTACAAGCTACACCTGCCGATAGCTTATCATGTAGCATCTGCCGATGGAATTCAACGCTTTCACCTGCCGATAGCTTATCATGTAGCATCTGCCGATGGAATTCAACGCTTTCACCTGCCGATAGCTTTTGAGCTGCATATGCCGATGGAAGTTCAAGATACATCTACCGATGGATTTCACGTTGCATCTGCCGATGAATTCTCAACTTGCACCTGCCGATGAAGTTTCATGACACATATGCCGATGGCGTTTTGAAGCTTACTCATTCCGACGACGTGCCATTTGTTTAAAGCTGTATCTTCCGGTGATCTTCCGCCAGAATTCAAAATAGCCGCGAAGCTACAGTGACGTCGTTTTCAGCATTAACTCCAGAACTTTAATGGCGACGACGAACAGCTCTTTCCGGTGCAACGGATATCTGCTTTTGTACGGATGCTTCCCAACGGTAACAAAGTTTCTATTATTGGAGAAGAAGCATTGAAGACACGCAGAAATAGTGACAGAGTATTTAAGCCGAGGTTAGAGCTCAATGCCCCAACTTTTGAAAATTTGAATTCTGAGCCCTAAGTTGCGAAAGTCATCACTCTGTATTTTTCTCTACATCTCTCAATTCGAACTTGAGATTCATTGCTTGTGAGAGTGTAGTGTGTGCTTAATTTTACACATTCAAAATCTGTAAAGGCTGTGGATTATCGCCCGTGAAGTATAATCCTGAAGTGTAAAGGCAGTTGATCGGAGCCCGAAATTCCGATCTGGTTATTCTCGAGGAGAAGGTTAAGGATCTTCAAGGGGTGAACCTTGAAGCATGGACGTAGGCTGGGTTGAGCCGAACCACGTTAAAACTCTTGTGTTAATCTCTCTCTTACTCTTTACTTTATTTGTTTGTCTGCTGTTAGCATTTAATCAAATTGAGAGAAATTACATTGATAATTAAATTAAGTTTATAAAAGGTCTAATTCACCCCCCTCTTAGACAAATCTCGATCCTACAGGATTTTCACCCTCTGAAGTGCCCCCGAGGGGAGTGTTAAGGATCTTCACCCTCTGAACGGCAACCCGTTCTCTTCGAGAGGGCAATTCAGTGGGTGAAGACGTCCCGCGTCACGTGCGCCTCACGTGAGAGGGGGTCTTCACCCTCTGAAATGCCCCCTCAGGGAAAACAGGTTGCCGTTCTCCGCACGCGGCAACTCGTTCTCCCCGGAACACTCCCCGCGGGGGGTCAACGGTTTGCCGCAAATCCATTTTTTGTTTATTTTCAATACTTTGAGCCATTTTTTGCACGAAAGTAAAGTTCAATCTATTTTTTGCACCTCACTTGAAGTAGAATTCAGATTTTGGATTTTACACTTAAAATAAATTCTAAATTTTAAGTATAAATTAAATAAAGACAATCATTGATTTTGTTGATTAAACCATATTATTTAACTTATGATTGAAAACGTGACTTATTTATTGCAAAGTAATTTGTATAGTTTTTAGCGCCCTAGGAAGTAGGGGTCACAGAACCGAGTTGTCACGATGTTGGGTACCCAACTCTCGTGTTTTATTTCACCCGCATAATAATAATATAATAATAAATAACAATTTTAAAATTAATTATCTTGCATTAACTATTATTCTTTATTATCACTTCTATTATTTTTGTCTCATCACAAATATATTTGTTTTATTTTTTTCCCTTAGTTATAGTCTCACGTGATATTTATATAGTTGCTAGAGACAATAATTATATATTATATTATTATCTATGAAGTGTGACGTTGAATAGAAGAAGAATAAAGTTTAAATTTTATTATAATTAATAATAATAATAAAATACATCCAATCGCACAGACTGTAAAGTTTCGAAATTGAGGGAGATCGTAGGAAGGGTGAGAGTGGGGCCACCTTAAAGATCTTCCCAGATTGATCCAGATTTCAGAGTGGCTAATTGCGACCCCTCCTGTCCCTTTCTTCATCTTTTTTATTTTTATTTTCGAATTTCTAAAAATGGCAAATGATTGTAATTTATTTCAATTTCATGCCTTTTCTTGTCATTTTCTCAGGACAATCGCTCTACTGCCTGTAAACAGTATTGTCAGTAATCATAGTCAAAAAATTAAAAAACTACGTTACTACCCTCCTTGTCAATTAAAATTACTAAAAAATTAAAAAAATACTTTTATAGCCTAACTGCTAAAATCTTTTATTTTATTTTATTAAAAAACTTACTTTCCTGTAAAACATAATTAAAATATAATTAATATAATAAATTATTTTATAATTTATTAAATTAATTAACACGTCAATAATTATTTTAAAAAAAATATTTTAAAAAAATAAACATAATATTATTTAATTATAAATAATCGAAGAATTAATTCATATCTCATTATATCATGTTTAAGCAATAAATTAAGTTTTTTATTTTTATTAATTTGAAAAATTATAAATTTTTCCCACTAACGTGGAAGTTGGGTTTAAATGGGCAATTAATAACGTGCAGACCATTCGTCAATAATGGAAGCGAAGCTGAAATATGAATGCATAGTCTACTCAATTATTAAAAGAGTTGAGGTCCATACAAAAAGGGTCTTGCCCTAAAAAGAGTACAATTCATGTGGATGAATATCCTTCCTCCCTCCATTATTGCTGTAGCATTGACTTTGGAGTGTATTTGGTTTGATTCAATCTCGTTTTAGACTTGAACTAAACCATATTTGTCAGTCTACGTTTTACATTGAAATGTAAAGGTTTGGGTCGGTTTGGCCAATACTACTAGTCAAGTTCGAGTGTGAATTGGATTTGAGGTAAATTTGAGTCTAAGCTGAATTAGAAATTTGATGAGCTGATTTTGTTCAACTTTGTTGATTCAGAACTTTAGATGTCTATAACCAAACAGATCTTATAAGTTAATTTCCAACCTAGATTGTAACCGGAACATAAATGCATGAAAACCGAACCCAATTGAAATCATCAATTCAATTTGTCAATTTAGTATCATGTAGTGCGTAATGTTACGCTCACTCTCTAATTTTAACTCTCAGTTTTTACATCATAACATGACAATCAATCATTGATTAAATTAATATAATAAGTCAAATAATTAAAATAAGTCATTAATTTTACCAATTTAATGATAGTCGTGTTATAAAGTAAGAATTAGAAGATAAGAAGATATGCAATTCAATGTGCAATATGTAATAAAATAATTAGCATGACAAAGAAGAGACGGGAGTTTGAACAATTAAGTTTGCAAGACCATTTGATTTATTTTTACGAAGAAAATGACTAGCTTGATCTTAACGTATCACCAATTCATTTAATGAACTCAGAGTTATTGTTTTGCATGAATTAATATTAGGGCATTGCAATTGTATCCACCAAACACACACTGTCTCAAAATTTAGCAACACACCGACGTTCGCATTGTACTAAAAAAGTACAATTAATATTAGGGCATTGCACTTAAAAAAAATAAGCAAAACTTGACGCATAAGTGCATTGCACGTCGAAGAAAGAATGTCTCCAAAACTCAAAACATGTAAGCGAGAGAGGAGACAAGGGAGAAAGTTAACAAAAAAGATGAAAATTTTATACGTAAGATAGAAAAAAGCTTCAAACAGTTGCTAGTGTGGGGGGGGGGGACCAATCTCTTCATCTTTAACAGTCATAAGAATTTAATTTAAATTCAATTATACTTTTATTTATTTGAGTTAATATTTTAATCCAAGACGTCTTTTTAAACTTCCATTATTTTATCTCTTTAAAACGCTATTAGTTTGGAGTCTTTGCTAGGTTACACCGCCTCTCATATCCGGTTAGAGAAATCGAGTGACAATAATGATATAAATCGCTTGAAAAATGTAGAGGTGTTAAACCAGCTGGTTAACGCTAGCCCACTTGTTCTACTCGGCCCGTTTAACTTTAGCTCGCGAGCATACTTATGTTGAATTTTTTTTTTTTTTTGGGACTTGTTAAGCTGAACTCTTTGAGTTCGCTAGATTTGTTATGTTTTACTCGTTCAACTCGTTAGCCTCAATGAACCGAATTTTGCAAGGTTGACTCGACTTGGCATGCTCGTTTGTCATCTCTAATTATAAATTATTGACAATTAAATAAATGTTAACTTAGATAGTTTGTGTATAATATACAGTGATTCAATTGTCAAAATTTTGTATTTATATTTATATGATAATTTTTTATTCGTTCATTTCAAATAATTTTTTTTCCTAAATACATGTTATTTTATATACTAATCAAATAATTTTGTTGACTAACTATTACATTTTGACATTATAACGATGAATAATCATTAAAATTTTAATAATTATTTTTTTAAATATACATTATATTGATATAATTGAACACATTTGTACATATTTTGTTCATTACATTAAACTCGTTATAGCTTGTTTAGTCGACTCGTTTAATTTTGGCTTTCGAGCTAGCTCAACATGAATTTTTTTTTTTGCCAGACTCGTTAGACTCGACTCCTTGGTCCCACTAGTATAGGTTCGTTTAACTCACTAGGCTCGGTGAACTAAATTTTTTTAATCTTGACTCTGCTCGACTCGGCTCGGCTCATTTGTCATCTCTAGAAAAATGTATTAAGTAATGGATTCGACAATTTGAAGAGTCATCAGGATTAAACACTTAATAATACCATAATCATTTAGTTCTGAGTTCTATGCCCAATCTTTTAGAAAATATTATATTGTTTGACAAAATAATATTTATACTTATTATTTTATAAAAAAATAAAATATGAAGTATGAGGGAAAAAATAAAATATAATTAATTTAAAATGGAAAAGATATTGTACAGAAAAATGGGTCCCAATCATCTGTTTCAGATCTCATCTTTTATCTGATCTAAAGTAAATGAACCTGGGGCCATGATCCTCCTCTCTGTCCTAAATCTCTCAAAGGCTGCCACTGATTTGGGGCCCACTCTCCACTGGTCCCACACACCTTCACCCTTCAATCATCAAACCTTTGATTTTGGGCCAAAGATGAACCCTCAATTTGGGTCAAGCCATCCTAACATTTTAAGTAACACGCAACCATTTGATTGACCGTTTTTTTTTTCTTTTTTTAGGAAGAGTCAGAAAAACTTTATCAAACGACGTTTAATTTACTTGAACGTTTTACCATATGTTTATCACATCATGAAAAAATTTTCTAACATTTATATGATTTATTATAATTATTTTATAAAATAATTAATTAAAATTACAATAAATCGTACAAGTTTTAAAAATCACGAAACTTTATAAATTATTTTTTCATTATACGGTAAAAATTTCAAATAAATTTTAATTTATATGAAGTTAGAAATGAAATTGGTTTTCCTTGAATTAAAAACGGCGTCGTCAGGCTCCTCCAAAGAACTGCACGAAACGTTTATAGTTTCTTTAAACCCTTTCCTCTCCTCCCTCCACTTCTGAGTGAGGACGACGCTGTGTGGAGAAGCCTTCTTCAGTTTGCTTTTTCTTCTCTTGCAGATCATCCATTTCCTTTTTCTCTTCCACGACGATTAGGTTTCAGAAATGGCAGTTGTTGCGCAAACACCTGCTATTCTGGGCGAGCGCCAGTCTGGTCAGGACGTTCGCACTCAGAACGGTACTCTTTGTTTTTTTAAACTTGCTTTTTTCGAAGCATTTACTTTGATTTTGTTGGAAGTGGGGCGAGATTTTCCATTTTTTTTTTCTGGTAATAACTTTTGTGAGGTAATGTTTCTTCTTTGTTTTTGCTTGATTCGTTGGCTTTCAGTGGTAGCGTGTCAAGCGGTCGCCAACATTGTGAAATCATCGTTTGGTCCTGTTGGTCTCGACAAGGTAAAACTGACACCACTGTTGTTTTTTCTTTTTTAAATTTTTATTTTTTATTTTTATTCGTGGAGATTCAGTTTCATTTCCGTTTACTGTTTTCTTCAATCTAGTTTGGATGGGTGGAGGGAAGGGTTTACTTTTTGGTTTCTCCATTTGATCATGTCTCAAAATTTTGAAGTTGAATGCTTGATGAGGTTGTTGGCTTCGTTACAGAAAGAAATGTCTTGATACTATAATATAGTTCACTGAAAAAGGGCTAAAACACAAATGAAATGTTTATGGTGCATTTGTTTTTTCTTCAGCTTTCTTTCTTGCATTTCACTACAAATAATATGTTCGATTCAAATTTAGTTTCTATTCTTGCTGCAGTTTTGTTTGATTAATCAAAGTTAAAATTTGGTGGAATGTGTCTTGTCGTGTGTTTGTGTATATATGAATATATTTCATTAACTAGTGGTCTTCATTGTGGATGCGATCAATTTTTGTTTTGCTGGACAAACTTTTGAATATTTTTTGGTCAGGTACTAATTGTATTTTGTTTTGGTTAAAATAGATGCTTGTTGACGATATTGGTGATGTTACAATTACTAATGATGGTGCTACGATTCTCAAAATGTTAGAAGTAGAGCATCCTGCTGCCAAGGTGGAGAATCAATGTTGTTTTACATACCTTGTATGTCTTATGACTCTTTTTTACGTCTGCTTTATTGATGTCATTTTTCTTGGCATCACAGATATTAGTTGAGTTGGCTGAGCTTCAAGACCGAGAAGTCGGAGATGGTACAACTTCGGTAGTAATAGTGGCGGCGGAACTTCTCAAGGTCTGTTCTGTTTAAAATGTGTCTATGGACTATCATTTCAGTTTAATTAACTGTACTAGGCTAACGTATCAGATATTTGTTCCTAAAATGTGCAGAGAGCAAATGACTTATTGAGAAATAAGATTCATCCGACTTCCATAATTAGTGGATACAGAGTACTTTTTCTTTTATTCTTTAATTTTTGATTTTATCCTTGGTGACTGTGCAAAATTCATAATATCAAGATGTCATTATAAGACAATGTGAGTTTACTTGTTTTACCGCCTGCTTTCTAAAAATAATTCGACAGCTTGCAATGAGGGAAGCTTGCAAATATGTCGAGGAAAAGTTATCCGTAAAGGTATTATTTTCTGGTAGTCTCTCTAAAAGTTGTACAAAGAGATTATGTGCTCTGCATATTTCACGTCAAATATGATGTTTCTTATACTTAAAGATCTGTTTTATGTTTTTTTTTTTCCATTCAAAATGATCCACTTTTGGCATTTGTTTGATTTTACATTTTATTGTTGATGTTATATTTCAGGAAGTTAGTGTGTGTGCTTTTTATACTTTTATGAGATTTCCATCTTAAAGCCCCTTATTCTCTTGGGTAGTTTACTTGATTGAAGCTTTTCAGTTACTTTTTAATGTTCTTTCATGATCTTTTTATGTTGATGATCAGGTTGAGAAGTTGGGAAAAGATTCTTTGATCAACTGTGCCAAGACTAGCATGTCCTCAAAGTTGATAGCTGGTGACAGTGATTTCTTTGCGAATTTGGTAAGAATGTTAGCGAATTCCTATGCATGTTATTTGAGTCAAGCAGTTGGCCGGTAAAGTGTCTTTTAATATGATGCAATATTGTGCTCAATGTTTAACTTTTGATTCATATGTTGAAGTAGCAACATTATTTGGATAGTTGGACAAAATGATGTGAAGAAGAATTTGTGGCACAGTCTTTATGATTTTTAGCTTTTTAGATCTCAGAAATTTTGGTTATGATATTTAACCTTCTACAAAATTTATCTTTTACTTGTATTTTCTCGGTTTTAGATGATAGGTCAACATAAAAGGCCTCCTGTCCAGCTTCTGAATGTGCTAATTTATACATAATATTGTTTTCAGGTTGTAGAAGCAGTCCAAGCAGTAAAGATGACTAATGCAAGGGGGGAGATCAAGTACCCAATTAAGGTGTGTATTTGGAAATTATATGGTTTAGCGGAAGTTTTGTTTCGTAGTCGAAACAGAAAAATAAAATATTACTAGAGAAATATTTCTCAAAATTAGAAAAATAGTATTAATTGTCAAAAGTCTAACCTTAAAAGTCTATCTTAACCTTTTAAATGGAAAACATAAATTAAAACAACTAAAATTAAAATAACGATAAAATATTAAAATAAAACTAAAACACAATTCATGGGTTTGTTAGGCTTGTTTGGGCTTGCTTGTCCTACATCAATCTCCTCCCCTTAAAAGAACTCGCCCTTGAGTTTTATAACCGCAGAGAATTCATCCGGGAGAATATACTTTGTTTGTTGACCCCAAAAGATGCGAAACTCGACGATCTTCTTATCAAGCCACTAAAACACGAAGGTGTTAGCTCGTTCTCTACAAGTCACGTCTATATCTTAAAGTTAGGGTCGAACAAGTAAAATATGACAAATATCCATATTCACTATATCACACGTGATTTCATCTTTGTAATACTCTCCGATGGACACTAAAATCTTGCAAACTTCCTGAACTCGAACTTCAGGTCCTTTTTTAATCAATGCAATTTTATACGGGAAAAGATGTTCTTCTACATATAAATTCAAGGTCTTCACCAAAGTCTTGAAAACTATATTTTATGTACTGCCGTTGTCAATAATCACATTACAGACTTTGCCACCGATGATGCATCGTGTTTAGAATATCTTGTGGCGTTGAGAGTTATGTAGTTCTTTTGAGATAATCAAAAGTCGTCGGAGAACGCACACGACTTCTTCACCTACATCTCCTTCTGCAATTTCAGCATCTGTATAAATATCTCCGTTAAAATTGTGTTCTTTGCCACCACTTTCATCTATTAAATGAATTGGATGTCTGCTCTGACAATTATTTGAAAGATGGCATGGTAGGTTGCATCAAAAATATTTTTTGAGACTAGGATGCGTATAAGGATTGATATTGCCTTGTTGTTGTTGACGATTTTGAGCTTAAGGATCAGATTGAACAATGGTTGAAGAGTTTCCACTGAAATTTTGTTCTGAAATTTTATTTGAAGGACCATCATTCTGGCTAATGACTTTGCCTTCAATAACCGTCAATTCAGTGGGAATAAATGGACTTTCCGGAGTGAGTCGGCGAAAGTTACTTGGTGTACGCATTGCAGGTTTGCTAAATTAGACTTTTACTTTCATTGTCATATTAACTTCATCGGTCATAGCCCAAATAGTTTGAAGAGCCAAACGATCTTGAATAGCTAGCTTTAGGCCACCAATATATCAAGTTGGTCCTCGGTTTTAGACAAATTCACCCTTGCATTTAGCCGATAGAATTCTTCAGTATACTCATTCACTGTTTGGTTGGCTTGTCAGCAATTCTGATATTGTTGATATAGAAATTGCTCGTAATCGGGAGGAAGAAATTGCCTTTGTAATAAACACTTTATCTTGGCCCAAGTTTGAACTCGCATTTTTCCTTGCCTCCGTCGATTAAATTGGAGTTGTTCCCACCACGCTGAAGCTCCGCCTTTGAATTTGTATACCACAAGTTTGACCTAACTGTCTTCGGCATTATTTAAATAATCGTAAAAATTTTCCACCGTGTGAACTCAGTCGAGTAAATCTTCAATATTTAATCGGTCATCAAAAGTAAGGAAGTCCATTTTCATTTTGAACTCGTGAGTATCGGGCCTTCGATTAAAAACTCGATTGTTGCGAAAACCATCTCCTTTGACGGACGAATAGTTAAATCTTTGAGGCTGTTTTCGAGCAAATTTTTTGTGTTGCTGGCGGTCGGGATAATTAGCATAAAAAAATCAACTTGTTTGTTAGGGTTTTGAACTGTTCAAAACCCTCGCTGCCATATCGGAAAGTTCGTTGCCGGTATTGGGCTTGCTACTGTCACTGGCCAGTAATCCTCGCCCGTCGTCAGAGTGGTTGGGAACACCATGAGTTGACTGAGGTCACCTTTGGTAGATGTGAAATCCGACGGACTCGCGCTCTGCTAGATCTCGTGGAGGCAAGTCGCCTTGTTGGACCTCTCCCGCTCGATTCGTCGCTATCCAGTGGAGGTCTGCTGTTGGTCGGCCATTGTCTGTGTTGATGGCAGGTTGTCAGCGCTCGTCGAAGGTCGTGGTGAGCATCGTGCTCTAGGGCGAACGACACCTATGTGTGTCGCCTGTGATTCCGGCCACTATGGCCGGCCGGTTTGGCTGTGACCGGCTGTTGGCCAAACCTTGGTTAGGGTTTTCCTTCTCTATCGAATTAGGGTTTGATACTAATTATTTTTTGTTGTTTTTTATTATTTGCTCGTCGTTTTCTCGATTCTCATATGACTTGGTAAAATCAAATCTTTGAGACTTGCGAAATTGTCGCTACTCGACAGTCATCGCAGTCAACATCTGCGTAATTTTATCAAGGGTTTTGTCGTTTCCTTTGAACTTTTTTCCGAATTGTTGCTCTATGGCTTCAACTCGTTGTTTGAAAATTTTCAATCGTCATTTGTCGTCGATGATTTGTTTTCCACTAGAACTTTTGTCAGCCATTTGATCGAGGTCAAAATTCTTGCTTTGATACCAATTTGGTGCAGCAGAAGTTTTGTTTCGTAGTCGAAGCAGGAAAATAAAATAACACCAAAGAAATAACTCTTAAAACATGAAAAATAGTATTAATTGTCAAAAATTTAATCCTAAAGGTCTATCTTAACCCTTTAATTAGAAAACAAAAATTAAAACGAATAAAATTAAAATAACGATAAAATATTAAAATAAAACTAAAACGCAATTCATGGGCTTGTTTGGGCTTGCTTGTCCTACATCATTATAATAGCTTATTGTCCGAGTTAAGAGTGCATATTTCATAGTTTCTTGTGTAGGATAATTCCTGACTAACCTTGAAATATTATTGTTCCATCGTACTTGATGTTTTTTGGATTTATGTTGTACTATTTTTAGTCATAGGATTTATATTCTGCTTTAGCCACTTGTAACAGTCAGAATCTTCTTTTTTGGATGAAGAAATTTATGATCGATCTTTTTATTCATTAGGCAATCAACATTTTGAAAGCTCATGGAAAAAGTGCTAGAGAAAGTTACTTGTTGAAGGGGTATGCTTTAAATACAGGGCGTGCTGCTCAAGGTATGCCCATTAGAGTTGCATCGGCAAGAATTGCTTGTCTGGACTTTAATCTTCAGAAGACAAAAATGCAGTTGGGTGTTCAAGTTCTTGTTTCCGATCCTAAGGAGCTTGAGAGAATTCGTCAAAGGTGAATGGGGACTGTATAAATTTTTTCAGAGCTTCTTAATGTGAGAAATAGGGATTTGTACCCCAAGTGATGGGAAATTGTAGACATGAATATTTAAATTCCAATGATTCATGAAAGTTTGGCATTTGATTTTATAAGAAATAGATTAGTTAGAATTAAAGTTTATTTTTTAAGAAATAGATCAAGTGGAAATAAATTTCACTTCGAGGTTTTGTAAATTGTTTCTTAAATTTGGGGTAATCATTTTATTCTTTTTCAGTTAAGTTAGAAGCCACCTGGCAAGCGTGTAGTATTTTTTCTAATTTGATGAACGTATGCTTGCAGAGAAGCTGATACTACAAAAGAACGTATTGAGAAACTACTGAAGGCAGGAGCCAATGTGGTTTTGACAACTAAAGGGATTGATGACATGGCACTCAAGGTATGATTTGGTCACATTCACTTATCCATTCCTATTGAAAAGACTACCATAAATACGAAAATAATTCTTTAACGAACCATGGATTATCCACTGAACATCGACCTCATATATTTAATTCTTGTTTAATCGAAGCCCTGTTAATATTTACCAAGACACTGAGGTTTGAGGTTTGAGCTTTTTTCTTATCTCTTATTCTTGTACATTTTTTTTGTTTTGTTTTGTTTCCTACAAATCTTTTAATTATTCATAAAGTTAAAAAAATCACTTTAATCTTCATTATCTTTTAGAGCCTGGGCATGTTTCCCTTTCAGTGAAGAAAACAAATATGTATCCATAAGAACCCATGAAAACATAAAACTTTACAATGAGTTCCTCCTCATGCCAACTTTCTATAGTGATTTTTAAAAATCATTTTACATATTGGTTCTATCAGCATATAGAACCCATGAAAACCTTCGTTCAAACATTCTGTAGTAGTTTTTGAAATCATTTTATATACTAGTTTTCTTTCAGCTTATTTTTGAATTTCTTTGGAAGATCAAATGAAGACTTATGCTCTTAATATTCTCCTTAGTTTTCAACGTTCTTTCACGTGAATTATTAGCAAATTTTAAATATATGGGCCTAATGATGGTTAAGGAGTGGATCATCACAATATATCTTCTCTAACAATTTCAACTCCTTCGAGATATTTTGAAGAAGGCAAAAGTGTGTTAGAGATAAATGTTAAAATTTTTCATCTATTTCTGACTAGGCAATCAAAATATTTTTTGATATCAGAGTTACAGATTGAATTCTTGTTCCTTAACATGTTTTTATGGAGAGAGAAATTGTGGGACTCAGAGAACGCTCCCAATTAACTTGCCTCATTCTCCTATCATACTCATGCACTTTTGAAATAGTGTGAAATTGGTTTAATTATTAGTACAATTTTTGTTTTTGTATATGTATTATTTAATGTGTTGCCAAGTTAACATTTTTTGGAAATGCCGTGTTGACTTGTCCATGTCCTGTCGTGTCACATGTCCTTGTCGGTATGCATGCTTTTTAGTTTTTAAGTCTTTCCACTTCCATGGTATGATCCTGGTTAATTATGTTAATTGAATTGTTTACATTGAAGGGTAGTTGTTTCCTGTAATTTTTTTTTTACTTAAACAGCATTTCTCAATGTTATTCATCGCTTTGTGGTAATTT
The DNA here is from genome assembly GCA_022432975.1 of Begonia masoniana. Taxonomy (NCBI): domain Eukaryota; kingdom Viridiplantae; phylum Streptophyta; class Magnoliopsida; order Cucurbitales; family Begoniaceae; genus Begonia; species Begonia masoniana. The sequence continues at coordinate 51,608,357 of CM039503.1, read as the reverse complement.
AGTGTTAATCTTTATTTAGATTCTTGTGATTATTTTATTTATATGCAGTATATTCTGAAAATTGTACGCCACTCTGGTCTTACTATTATCATGTAATATCTTCTTGTTGTTATGTCATGTTTTAGTATTTTGTTGAGGCCGGGGCCATAGCTGTGAGACGTGTGAAAAAAGAGGATATGCACCATGTTGCAAAGGCTACTGGGGCTACCATGGTATGGGGTGCTATGCTTCTTATTATGTTACAGATCTTGCTTTTGAATGTTGTTAATGGCGGTTGTCAATTTCTTGTTTTCTTTCCCTACTGCATCGATTAAGAGTTTTTGTTTAGTCTCATGTAAAACATATACTTGTTTGCAGTGGCCATAGTCTTCTAATGATAGATTTTTTAAGTTCAAGCACGTAAATCTTTTTTTCCCTAATAAATTCTTTGACGATTCACATGGTTGCGGGTTTCTACATTTGCTGACATGGAAGGGGAAGAAACATTTGAATCATCATTTCTTGGATATGCTGATGAGGTTGTGGAGGAGCGAATTTCTGATGACAACGTGATTTTGATCAAGGGGACTAAAACTAGTAGTGCAGTGAGTTATTTTATTCTGTCCAGCATTGCCTAGTCCTTCAATTTGGTTTAAATGTGTTGTTTTTTCAAATATATGTCACTAGACTTGATTGTTTACACGATCATAATTACAAACTGTAATTAAAGAAACTCAAAAATTTCTTTTGATCGTTAACAAGGATATGTGGAGTCATTAACAGTTACTGAACATTAATGTTGTACTTGTAGCTATCTTATTGATGTCCTTTTTGCAGGTTTCCTTGATCCTTAGAGGTGCAAACGACTATATGCTTGATGAGATGGATAGAGCTCTACATGATGCCTTATCTATTGTTAAGAGAACTCTGGAATCAAACATGGTAAACATCAGTTTTGGCTGATAACTTAGCACTACCATGTATTTGCATTAGCTAGATGCATTCATGTTGAAAATTTTTCTATACTCTACATATTATTGTTGGAGACTTGTTTGTATCCTTGACTGAAATTTTGTCCTCATCTCCCAAAAGGTTGAGTTGGTTAAGTTTAATTAGCATGTTTCATAGCTAGGCAGTGTTTTTGGGAGAATTTGGCCCCAAAAAATATTGGAAAGAATGGCACTCCAGTCGCTAGGTATATCTCAATGGTACTTTGCAACTATTAGATCATAATGTGGTGGGTATGAGATATTTTAGGTCAAAGTAATCACATCCTAGAGCTTCCTTTTGATATTATAAGATCATTGTCTGCGTCTTCATCATGTTCCGACATTCATACCAGCCCAGATGCATGATTATTGGGTCAAATTTTGCTTATGCTATTATTCCAATGTTGTTTTTGGTGAACATGGTAGTTAAGGCCTAGAAAATTCGGGGCAATAATGGGTCATAAATGGATGTCCTTAGCTGCATGTATGGAGTCATTTTACTTGAAAAATATGTAGAATTTACATGCTTGCTGTAAAAGTCTTGTATTTGTCTAATTATTTCTTCATCTGTGCATCAATGAAACAGGTAGTTGCAGGTGGTGGTGCAGTTGAGGCTGCATTGTCAGTTTATTTGGAGTACCTTGCCACCACCCTAGGCTCAAGGGAGCAGTTGGCCATTGCTGAATTTGCTGAATCCTTAGTTATTATTCCAAAGGTTCAGTCCTTCAAACCATATGATTTGTGAGAATTATGGAGAATTGGATCAATAAGTTGACAATAATAGTTAATCAATGTAATGCACTCTTTAATAATGAAGTTTAACAAAACTGCGAGTCTTATTTTGTATTGTCGTATAGATATAATAAAATTAAAAAAATAGTTAAATGAATAATAAGCAAGAAATTTTGTTAGGAAACTTTTTGGTGAACAAACATTTTTCTTTTTGTAAAAAATGTTACAAAAGTATTGATTCAGGTGCTTGCCGTCAATGCTGCCAAGGATGCTACGGAGTTAGTTGCAAAGCTAAAGGCTTATCACCACACAGCACAAACCAAGGCCGAAGAGAAACATTTATCAAGGTATTACTGCTGTTATTTTGTTTTGGATGTGTTTAAATAAAAATAACCAGCAACCCAGATTAATGAACTTGTACCGTAATGATACGGCTCTTATTGGGTGGAAACCTTCAATCAATCTCTTCACCTCTGCTCTTATTCCTGCATTTCTGTATCCAATCTAGTTTTAGATCACTCCTAATTCGGAGTTTCAGTAAATTGGAATTCATACATGGAATTTTGTCATTTTGCTAAAATAGGTCATTTGGCATAATATTACTTTGTAGAGAAGCAACTGGAGAACAGTGGTGAAAAGAAATCATAAAATATTTTCCACGTTTTTCACGGCTCTTCATTTACAATTCCTTTACTGGTTTCGCATTATCTTGGGTGATATCTTTTTTTTTTTAGCATGGGATTGGATCTATTAAAGGGAACTGTTCGTAATAACTTAGAAGCTGGAGTCATTGAGCCGGCAATGAGCAAAGTGAAGATACTTCAGGTATTAATGAGCAATATAGCTTAAACAAAGTATGGTGTATATAAGAAATTTCTTAAATTTGATTAACTTTTTCATCTTTACCCAGTTTGCTACCGAAGCAGCCATTACTATTCTTCGGATTGACGACATGATCAAGCTTTTCAAAGATGAAACCCAGAACGAAGAGTAACTCAGGCAATATTGTTTGACTCAAAGCAATCTGAGCTGTGTTTGCAGGTTTTTTTTTTTTGTTGTCATAGCCTTGGTCAAAAAAAAAAAAAAAAAAAAGAAGTTTTGATCGGTGAAGAAGTAAGATCATTTTGAGATCATATCTATAACATGGTAGGATGTCTCCAGTTTTATTAAGTTCAATTCAATCAATCTAGATGTCTCAACCTTTGGATTGTAGGCACGCGATAAACATGTGTATAATTTAGGCTTGTGCCGGTAGCAATTTATCGGATTTTTGGTTGAACCGAAACAGAGTATTGCGATTGCTATCTGATTCTTAGTTGATGGTTTATTTTGAGCTATAATTTTGAGTTGAGTAGTGATAGAGAATGTTCAATTGGTAAGAGCTAGTGAATTGGTTATAGGAGTCATTTTAAATTGTAGAGGATAGTCTAAGTCTAGTGAACTTTAATGGCTATAGATTTAGCTTGAAATTCCCATCTCATGCGTGTTATCTTCTTTTAAATCTTGGATTTTTAATGTTCATAGATCTGGGTAAAATATTTATATTTATGCTTTTTAAATTGATTTCATGATTTGACTTGGCTAGTAACGGAGAATGATTAAAACAAAGTGCTATTAGTTTCAATTTCTATAAACAAAATAAAAATAATATTATGTTAAAACACTTCTCATTATAAAAAGGTTACACATAAATTTTTAAAATTTTATTTATTCTTCTATTTGAGAAATATTTGAAACATTTTTAATATGTTTTGTTTTTTTAAATCTTAACAATTATTATTCATAGTAAAAAAACCTCCAAGTTTCAAAAATAGGTAAAATAAACATTTTAGTCCGAACTGGCCAGTGGCCGTTAGGAGGAGGCCGGCTGGTCCAGTTGAACCGGTCGGTCTCTATTTTTTTATTTTAAAAAAATTTTGTGGAGGCCGACCGGTCTAGTTGGATCGGCCGGCTTCCTCTATAAATCGAGGAAACCTGTGACTAAGTCATGGGTTTTTGTCCTTTTCTGCTGAGGCTGATTAGTTCAACTGAACCAACCGGCCTTCGAGGAAAATTCCAAAAGTCACGGGTTTTGGCTACTCACACCAAAAACTTTTCAAATAACTCTCTCTATTAATTCCTCCATTCTGCGATATTTTCGGCGTTCAATGGCTAGGTATGAAGTTTTATTTTTATTTTTTTTATCATTTACTTTCCAAAATTTAAAATAATATGGACATTTTAATTCTTCCGTTTTTTAATGATTTAATATTTTGCTCTATTTACTCTCAGGTGATATTACTCTGCGTTCACCTTTTAGATATGTAGTCTGTTTTTTTTTTAAGAAATTTATCTTAATATGGACATTTTAATTACCCGTTTTGTAATGATTTAATATTTTGCTCCATTTTACTTACTCTCTTTGATGATATTTTATTAATTTTTTTAACATTTTTTATTAGCGACAAAGATGGATTCTGAAATTCCATAGTAGTAGTCTAGCTAACCGATTTACTTAATTCAGCATCTATTGTCATCGTTGCTAAAAAAAAAAATTAAAACAAAGTTAATAAAATACAATATTTAACTACCGTATAATAGATAAATAATTAAAATGTCCATATTAAGATAAATTTCCTAAAAAAAAAATAGACTTCATACTTAAAAGGTGAACGCGGAGTAATATCGTCTGAGAGTAAAAATTAGTCGGTTACATTGAGCAAAATATTAAATTATTAAAAAACAGGAAATTAAAATATCCATATTATTTTAAATTTCGAAAAGTAAATAAAAATAAAAACTTCATACCTAGCCGTTGAACGCCGAAAATATCGCCGAAGGAAGGAATTAATAGAGAGAGTTATTTGGAAAGTTTTTGTGTGAGTTGAAGAAGGAGGAGTAACTGGACCGGTCGACCTCCAAATAATGAGCCAAAACACGTGACTAAGTCACGGGTTTTGGAATTTTCCTCGGAGGCCGGCCGGTTCAGTTGAACCGACCGGCCTCTGCAACAAAGGACAAAAACCAGTGACTTAGTCACAGGTTTCCTCGGTTTATAGAGGAGGCCAGTCGGTCCAAAAAAAAAAGGAGGCGGCCGATTCAACTGGACCGCCAGGCCTCCTTTTGGCGGCCACTGGCCAGTCCGGACTAAAAGGTTTATTTTGCCTATTTTTGAAATTTGGAGGTTTTTTACGATGAATAATTGCTAAGGTTTTTTTTTTTTTTTTTTTTTTTTAATATGAAAGAGCATTATAAATAGAAATTTGAGTAATATATGTTTATGTTTTAATGTTAAGTAGTCCATTTAATTAATTATATCTTTAAATTTTTGAATTATAAAATGTGTGAAATATTGCAAATAAATAATTTTTAAAATTTTATATTTTTAAATATTCTTAATCACAAAATTAACGACCTTATCTTGACCAATAGTTCTATAAAAATCTTAATAGTTTCAATTTGATTTGTAAATGATCATTCAATCTATCTCTTTGGTTAACATTAACATAACGAACTCATTTTATCTACCACTTCGTCAAATAATTTATTTTTTGTTCAATTTAGTTTTTTAAAATAATTATGTTTTCATGAATTTTTTTAAACGCTTGAAAAAATGTAAAATGATTTTTGGAAATCTATGACATATCATGTAAATAAAATACAGTCGTGTGATCCATTTAGTTAGATTTACCGGCATATGATAGATTAAATGATTATTTACAAAATAAATTGAAACTACCAAGACTCATGAGAGATAAATATAAGGGTGATATTTAAAATCACTCTCAAACTATGAATGTTTAAGAAAATAGATTTTAAAGTAATTTTGTAATTAAGTTTATCGTCAAAGTATGAGAAATGTAATAAACAACATCTGGGGGTGTTCCCGGTCTTGGAGAACGGGGGATGGGGACTCCTAGGACGGGGCCAACTCTCACTTGAATTTTACGAAAATTCATAGTGACTATCTAAAAAAATATAACAAACGATATCAGATTTATTTAAAAATTTTATCACGTGTTCAAAATATCATGAGAAAATAATCTGAAAAATTTCATATTTTTTAACACAATTTTAATGAATTATTTTATAAAATAAGAGAACAAATTTATAATAAATCGTATAAGTGTTAAAAAATCACGAAACTTTCCATATTTATTTTCTCATAATATGCTGAACATGTGGTAAATTTTAAGCAAATCCGATATCATCTGGATTTTTTTGAGGTAGTCACTATGAAAATTTGTAAAATTCAATTGAGAATGGGCCCCGTTCTGGGAGTCCTCACCCCCCTTCTCCGAGACCGGGGACTCACTAGATGTTGTTTTGTTAAATTTCTCATATTTTAAGGGTGAATTTATTTACAAAATTACTTTAAGATTTATTTTGTTAAATACCCTATAGTTTGAGGGTGATTTTAAATATTACCCTAAATAAAACTATAAGGATTAAATAAATGAATTTTAAATTATACCGGGCTGAAAACGTATTTTTCGTGAACTTAAAACTAAAAATAATTAATAAAACCGGACCGGTTCACACTACCCGAACCGATAATAAATCGGAGAGCGCCAACGGTCCAAGGCACACGTGGAGGTTCAGTAGCTGAAAGCCCGCGAGTAGTCGATCACGCCTCTGATAAAACCAATCTCGTTTCCGCACTCGAAACTCTCCTCTGATTCTCTCTCTGACTCCTGTCTCTACTCTCTCTCTCGCGCTGCGACTCTCCATTGCCGGAATCTCGCTCTTTTCTGAGGTTCCGATTCTTTTTTTCCTTCCAAGTCTTCGAAAAGTCACTCGCTTTCTCAGTGGTTCAGACAGTCTCTCTGCTTTCTTTCCGTGCGAACCCTAACTTCCATTGTGGTTCACCATGCTCAAGCTTTCGTCTGCCGTTTCGAATCAGATACGGTTTCTCCTTCAGAGCCTGAATGAATCCAACTTTGAATCTGTTCTCAACGAACTTTACGATGTATGCCTTTATTTTCACTCTTATGTATTCCTCCAATTGTGCACTTTGAAGTTTTTGTTTTGGCCGTGATTGTGCCGTGTCAGATGCTTGAAATTTTCATTTTCTTGTACTTATAGGGGATTTTTTACGGTCGAACTTGTTATGGGGCTGAATTAATTGATATTATGGCCCCTTGAACAATTAAGGTCAATGGAATTATTTTGGAATATATGAATACCATTTCTCGAAACAAATTTGATAATATCTGAATTGGTCTATAAAGATATCATAGATGATGCTATTCATCTTGTATAGTTGTTTGATGGTTATTTTGATGCACAACAAGATGCTTAGCATCGTAATTTTTTTTATCAGGTTATTGAGTACGGAGTTGAGGGAAGTATTATAGTGCTAAGAACATGTTTGGAACACCTGAACGGATATGGACCGGACTCTAAGAACCCTCAAGCGGAACAAATTGCTGCTTCAGTTTTAAAGTACTTGTTGGACAAGTCAAGTTTCAGTACTGTTTTATGTGAGTCCCTCATAAGCACGGAAATCAATAGTGGGATTCTTGAAGACTTTTTCAAAGCATTGGGATTGTCTACATATGAAAGAATTGGCATTGGTCTTGCTTTGTCAGAGTTTGAAAATCTCGAGGCAAGGATGTGTGGTAAGTTTCTGTTATAGTGCTGAAAGATGGTTAAGTTAAGCAAACTTGGTGTATGGATTATTTTTTTTGTGAATCCACTTCTTGTAATATTTTATTTGTTTTTATTTCTCATGTAGGTAAAAGCTTTTGCATCATTCAGATCGAGGAATTATGTTCTAATCCAGTTTCTGTGAGTTCAACCAAGCAAATTCAAAATATTATAATGTTCCTCCAGAGGTCAGAAGGCCTTTCCAAGTATGTAGATTCTTTCATGCAGACGCTACCTTTAGTGCAAATAAAAGATGCTGACCAGTATGTTTTAACACCGTTGCTCATGGATGATTTGCGCGAGGCCCAATTTTTAAGGTTTCAATTTCTTGACATTGATGATATGTATTTTACATTTTAATGCAATTCCAATTTTCCATTATAACTGTATATACATTGTTTTAATGAATGATTGTGGGGCAAACCATCAACTTAGTAGCTCTTTTTTAATAACAGGAGTGTGGACATATTTCATGAATCAGGGAAAAATGAGTTTGATTCTATTTTAGCTGAAATCGAGAAGGAAATGAGCATCGAAGATATAATGAAAGAACTAGGTTATGGATGCACAGTTAATGTCTCACAGTGCAAAGAGATTTTATCTCTTTTCTCTCCATTGATTGAAATTAATGTCTCCAAAATTCTTGGAATGATGTCTCGCACTCATGCTGGTCTTGAGGACAATCAAATTACATTTTCAACCTTTAGCTTGGCTTTGGGTTGTAGCACTGTTTCCGAGTTGCCATTGTTAATCTCCTGGGATATTGATGTTTTTATCGAAGCAGTCAAGCAGCTGGTGATTTTTTTTTTTTTCCACCCGTTTTTATGGATATGAAAAAACTTAAGAAGTGTCTCCCTGTTGACAATTATGTGCTTATTGAAAACAGGCTCCTAATATAAACTGGTTACATGTTTTTGAAAACCTGGATCATGAAGGTTTCTACATTCCCAATGAGAAAGCATTCTTATTTTTCACGTCTGTTTTCAGGTGTGCATGCCAGGTAAAAATTCTTATGCACTATCAACTTCTTTTTAGTATGTTCCAAGTGATTCCATATTGCTAGTTATTTTTCTTTTTTGGATTTCTTAAATTTGTATGAGTGTTTAGGATGCCTTCCCTCTGCACTCTATTTGTGGGTCTGTCTGGAAGAATATCGAAGGTCAGCTGTCTTTCATTAAGTATGCTGTGGTGGCACCACCTGATATATTTACATTTGCCCATTGTAAAAGGCAGTTGGTATGATGCTGTTGATATCCTGTTTTGTTTTCTTTTCAAGTGTTATCTGTGGTTTATTTTATAATTAAATGGTTCTGCAGACCTATATTGATGCTGTGCATGGTCAGAAGCTTCAAGTTGGCCATGCAAATAATGCATGGCTGTGCCTTGATATTTTAAGTACATTGTGTGAAATAGCCGAAAGAGGGCATGCAACTTCAGTGCGATCAATCCTTGAGTATCCTCTTAAACACTGTCCTGAAGTTTTGCTCCTTGGAATGTCTTACATTAATGTACATATTTCTCCTCCCATGTACTAATTTACATTTTTTCCTTATTTAACTTTGCTTAAACAACTTTAATTTCTTCTTTCAGACTGCGTATAACCTTCTCCAATATGAAGTGTCTCTTGCTGTTTTTCCAATAATTATTAATAATGCGATGGGTACTGGCATGATTCTTCATATGTGGCACGACAATCCTAAATTTTTGTTACGGGGATTTGTGGATGCTCAAAATAGTGATCCAGATTGCACATCTAGAATAGTGGACGTCTGTCAGGAGTTGAAGGTACGAGTGTAGTTATGGTTGACTTGCATCTTTCTTCTGTCAATCGCTGTTGCTATTTTATGTCAATAGTTCGTTCTTGAGGATTTCTACCTATGTTGTCATACAGATCCTAGCACCAGTGTTAGAGATGATTCCTTCTTCATGTGGAATCAAGTTAGCAACACTTGCTTCACGAAAGGAGTTTGTAGATCTAGAGAAGTGGTTGAGCAATAAGTTAAATAATTACAGAGATATATTCTTTGAGGTAATGACAAGTTGGTCGCCTTGAATTCCTCTAAAAAAGTAATGGGTTATTCAATTTGTGTACCTGTGTTTCTTTGTTCTTAATGTCTTATTTCCCATAAAACATTTTTGTAAATGTTCATGTCATATTTTTTCTCTGTTGAATTATATATTGGAATTTTATATGGACAAAGAGCTTTACCAGCATTAAAACTTTTCAGGAGTGCCTCAAGTTCGTAAAAGAGGCTCCTCTCGGAGGGTCACAGGATTTTTCGAACAAGCCTTTTCATTCTTCTTCTGCTGTTTCAAATCTTTACGTGGATACTACTACTTTCATGAAGGTACAATTGGGATAATCTGAGCTTTGTATGTAGTGCTTTAATACTGTTTATTTGGGGAGGGCACACTTATTTTTGTGTGTAGCAATTACTTTCTGAGAAATGTTTTCACTGTCATATGACTTGTAGGTTCTTAAAGCTCATCGTGGTTTGATTGGATCATCTCAACTTGCTGAAGAAATGGAAAGATTGCATGCTATGATCTTGGATTCAAATCCTAGGCTTCAAAATGGCGGGGCAGTAGATTCATCAGCCTCTGATGGATACGCTGATGATATTGAGGCAGAAACAAACTCTTACTTCCATCAAATGTTTTCTGGTCAGTTGACAATTGATGCAATGGTTCAAATGCTATCTCAGTTCAAGGATTCTTCAGTGAAAAGGTTTAGAGTCATTTCAACCTTTCCTTTTTATTTTTGTTGTTTTTTTGTAATATTCTTTCTTGTTTTATGACCTCCCAATTTTTTGAGGGTATGAAATGTGTGGCTTTTCTTTTAGATTTTGCATTTTGGTATTCAGTTGTATGTATTTATTTTTTTAACCGATCTAAAGTAAATGTAATTGATTTTGTGTAAATCCCAAAATTGGCATGTACTGCATCTTATTCTACCACTCCTAATTTATTTTGTCCATACAAATTTCTTATGTGGCTACTTGCTCATAACTCTATACAACTAAAGTATCATTTTTGAGTTTCAGAATGCAGCAATATGATTTGATTTATTTTTTATGTAATTGGCAAATGATATGAAAATGAACCTATGTTACCTTAATGTGAAATGAGTTGTTTGGTCTGTGAATTTTTTTTACTTAATTTGCCAATAACATGAAAGGGAACCCTGGTTACCTTGTTAAAAATTATTTTGCCATGTACTTGTGATGTTTTTGTAATTTACATTAATTTTATCGAAGAGATTGTCAGTTTCAATGATGTCAATCTTACATCCTTCTCAATAATGGAATCTGATTTTTGTTATTATAGTATCAGCTTTGACTTGGATGGAAAGACAAACACTTTCATAAAGTTTTATATCTTGCAGCTGAAAACCAAAATGTCCTCCTATGAAATCTGAATTTTGTTATCATATTATTAGGTTGGACTTAGATGGAAAGACACATACACATATTTTTTCATAAAGTTCTGTATCCTGCGGCTGATAACCTATATTTCCTCTGGCAAAATCCATCCATACAATATTTTGCATGTTAATACAGTTGCACTTATATTGCAAGTTGTCAATGTTGGACCTTCCTAGTACTTGTGCACCTCATAGTGCTTTTCAAATGTGGGATGATTGGAAAATTTATGAAAAGTTTTCTGTAATTGAAAGTTAATTATGTTATGGAAGTTCATAGAATCTATATTTTATTTTTTTGGTTGATTCAAATTGGAAATAGGAAAAGATGAATTAAGTGTTGTGATTACTATTCTTATAAAACTTGAATTCTTTTGCTGATTTTACAGAAACATGCATATATACTTATAGACATGCTTGGGTATGTGTTTGTGTTCATAGAATCTATATATTATTTTTTGGTTGATTCAAATTGGAAGTAGGAAAAGATGAATTAAGTGTTGTGATTACTATTCTTATAAAACTTGAATTCTTTTGCTGATTTTACAGAAACATGCATATACACTTATAGACATGCTTGGGTATGTGTTTGTGTGTGAATTAGTCATTGTTGAGAATGCTATTTAAAGGTCTATAGTTTGAAAAGTAATTTTGTGACAAAATATAAGTTCAGTTGATGATTAGCTTCAGAAATCTATGTTTTAATAATATTGATCATAAGATTATTGTCAATCCTAATGTGTTACATAATATTATCTTATGAAAAGTTACGTCACAGTAAAAAAAATTCCAAGTGAATTATTTAATGCTAGGGTAATTTTGAAAGCCTGAATTGTGCGACTGCTTTGTTATTGTCAGGGAACAATTGATTTTTGAATGCATGGTTGCCAATTTATTTGAAGAATACAGATTTTTTCCCAAGTATCCTGAAAGGCAGTTAAAAATTGCTGCAGTTCTCTTTGGTAAGTTTCTTCAAACTTTTGAGTGATGATTAGTTCTCATATCTTTGATTTTTGATCTTATCCAAAAATGATTTGTAGTTGATATCAATCCCACCCTCATCCCAAACATTTACATGAGTATATAAGTCGAGATAATTTTCATTGATATAGATGTTATTTTTTTATAAAAAACAACGTGTATTAAGAAGAAAAAATTATAAGAGAAAAAAGGGAAAGAACCCCTCACAAAACAAACAGAGAAACACTTAATTTACAACAATTTTCCTCTAGACAGAGAGAACCCGACTAAATGGATAAATTTTAAATAAATTGGAATTATAAGCCCATTTAGCTATTATGACTCCTTACTCATAAGTCAGAAGTTTAATTAAGAGAATTTGAAAAACAAGCCTATTAGTTTATTGATCAGCCTCTATAGAATTTTGACAAAAGTGTTGTCTTCTCAATTAAGGATGTTGTTAGTGACTTAGTGTCGAAAGAGTAAGAGACCTTAATTGTAGGTAGGAACATTGTAGACTTCTCCTTAATTGATAATGAGTGTAGAGGACTATAAACTGAGGAAAAAGAAAGGGGTTTTCAAAGTTGACTTTGAGAAAGCCGATGATCACGTTGATTAGGGTGTCCTTGACTTTGTACTCCGATTTAAAGGATTGGATGCTCGGTAGAGAAATTGGATTTCAAGTTGCTTACATACATTAAAAATTTCTATTCTCATTAATGGTTCGTTCTAGAGGAAAATTTAAAGGCGCTAGAGGGCTCAGACAAGTAGATCCTTTTTCTCCTTCCTATTCTTACTCTTTTGGGAGGACAAATGGATGGTGGATACGCCCGTATGCATTAACTGTAACGACCCATCTTTTCCAGTAAGATATTGTCTGCTTTGTAACAATCCGGGATTTGTCTATACTCAGTTTCGGGATTTGCCTATATTTAGGCTTAAATCCCCGAGGTTTATCCCGTAAATCGAGGTTTTCTCCGCAATCGTACTCACAGATTTGTTTTTAATGAGGACTTCCCAAGTTGTCACCCAACTTGGTACTGCTCTCGCTCGAGCACTCTTAATTTCGGAGTTTTGATGGGATCCGGTGCAATTGTGCTACAAAACGCGTCTTAATATGTTTTATTTCCATCTTCCCCCCAAGCGATGTGAGATTGCGTCCAACCCCCTATCGGGTCGTCACAATTATCACCCCCCCCCCCTTTTCGGGGGCCTAAAGTCCTCATTGGCCACTTTTCCGGTTGAGTAAAGGCTCTGATATTATTTGCAACGATCCTTCTTTTCGGGTAAGATATTGTCCACTTTGTAACGATCCGGGATTTGCCTATACTCGGGCTTAGATCCTCGAGGTTTGCTCTGCAATCTTACTCACAGATTTGTTTTCAACGAGAAATTCCCAAGTGGTCACCCAACTTAGTACTGCTCTCGCCCGAGCACTCTTAATTTCAGAGTTCTGATGGGATCCGGTGCAATTATGCTATAAAACGCGTCTTACTTTCTATGGGACGCATCCTTTACATATGTTTCATTTCCATCTTCCTCCCAAGCGATGTGAGATTACACCCAACCCCCTCTCAAGTTGTCGCATTAACTTTCCACAAATTTATCGTCTTTCTCGTGATGAAAACCAATTTGTTGCTTCTCTCTGCATCAGAACTCAATGATGCAATCGCTATTGGATGGTTAACTTTCGAAGAGACTTGACGAATACAGGGTCAAGCAACTTGACTGATCTCCATACGGCTATTAATTATTTCTCAATAAGAGAGAATGTTTTTGATTGTCGTTGATGAACTTTAGAGCTCTATGCAAATTTTTTCGTCTCGATCATTTTTTTCTCACGTCACTTTTGCTTCGACTATCTGCTTCTCTTTCTATTATTTCATATGGGAGAAAGGAGTTCCTTTTGAAATTCAAGTGTTTGCTTGGGTTTTGATTGAAGAGAAGTTGTATGCAAGCGACCAAATTAAAAAGAGAAATCCTACGAAAGTCTTATCTTCACATTGTTGATCGTTGTGTGAGGTCGAAAGTGAAACTAACAACCACATTATGAACTAATGTGAGATGACTTGATGGTTGTGGGAGAAATTCTTTTCATATTTCAATCGGTCAATGAACGTTCATTCTAATATTAGGAGAATCATTAGTGATGTTTTATTGTAGATAAAAGACGAGCAAAAAAATTAATTTGGAGATTTTACATTCTAATTATTTGGATTGGGCTTATACCTAAGTATTTTATGAGTTATCTTTTTCGGTGTAATTGTCTCCAATTGTAGGGAAATTAGTTTTCACTAAGCTTGCAAGTTCTTTGCAAAGGGCGATCTTTTCTCTCTTGACACCCTGTAAATTCTTCTCCTAATGAATTTCATTTTTCATTGAAAAAAAGGCCTATATAGATATGGTGAAATTAATGTTATCTCAAAGTTTGAAACTTGGCTCTTTATCCTCAAAGAAACTAGCGTTGCGGTGAGCCAAATAACATTGATGTAAATGCTATTATATTGATATGGGTTGGCTGCAGTTACTATTGGGTTGTAAATAAGTTCACATATGCCAAGTCTTGCTTTAATTAAAAAAAGGTGGATCACAACACATGAGAGTTGATTACAGGCCACGAGGGGAGCTTGCAATTGTCCAATAGAATTTGGAATTGAGTTCATGTTAGATCCAATAGGGACTTCTTCATTTGTTTTTGTGAATGACTTTCTTTTTTTTTCACTGAACAGTTTTTAAATGATTTTAAACTCACATTTAATTCTTTCCTTTTTATTATCTGTGAAATATTTGTACTACGGAATTATATTAAAAAGCCGAGCTAAGAAGAAAGTTCAACCTCGCCCATTTTCCATTGTATCCTTAATATGGCGTATTTATTTCTACCCCATCCTAATATAGAATAGCCCTAAAAAAATAACCTTATGCCTAGAGTTCGAAATACACCAAAAAAGGCGACGAGACAAATTTGCACAAAATGCCGTCCATCTTCTTAATAAACTTGTTCTTTTTTTTTTGCCAAATTCTTGTATAGCTACAATTCTAGTAAAATTGTGAGTTTTCATAAGATAATGTGATATAATGTGGGCTTATGTACTTTTATTTTATTTTTAGTTTTTAATAAAAAAAGGTTTTGATTTTGAGTTGGATAAGGTAGCTTTTTGTTATATTATGTTTCTGAACGTTAGATCTTCCTAATTGAAAGGCAATAGCTGCAACTAGTTGTATTTTCTCCTTAGGATAGCAATTGGTACACTCCATTTGGATCTTCGCTTTGGGATAGTTTCTTAACCACGTACGTAATTTTTTCACCTTTGGTATAACTTTTTTCTTATAAAAAAAGAAAGAAGAATTTGAAGATTTTGCAGATGAATTGAATCATTGTTACTTTTTTGAATGTTATGGTTTTGTGTAAGTCGCTTTTTAATGATTAAGGATTGAGTGAGCGTAACTAACTTTTTGATTGAAGTCCCAGTGCTCGTATAACCTTATGACATGCTAACTTTTTGATTAGAAAGAGGTAAATAGTTTTGGGATGTATCCCTTTTTTTATTGTTCTTTCCAATTGGGTAAATAAATATTGCTTACTCCTTTTTGCAGAATTCCATTATTTTGTAATCATGATTTCTGTTTCTTACAAATATGGATTCTGGTCATGGTTCTGTTAATCCTAGAATATTTTATTCTTTGTTTTGTTGAATTGATTTGGATTGCTTTTTTCAATTTTGTTGTATTTTTTTCGCTCCAAGCTTTCTAGCTAAAGTTGCCAACTTCTCTATTTTTGTTGCATTTTTTTTTGGTCAGACAAGTTTTCAGATTTCAAGCTTTTTTAAATCCTTTAAATAGTTTTTTCTTTAATTTTTTTTTATACTTTCTTACCTGTTTTTCAGGTTCTGTTATCAAGCATCAGCTTGTTACTCATCTCACTTTGGGGATTGCTTTGCGGGCAGTGCTAGATGCATTACGCAAACCTGCAGATTCCAAAGTGGGTATCATCCTATCATTCTTCGTTGGTGAAAATTTTATTTGTTCATACAATATTGCTGCTGATATTTGCTATGGATGCAGATGTTTGTCTTCGGTACAAAGGCTTTGGAGCAGTTTGTGGATCGTTTGATTGAGTGGCCTCAGTACTGCAATCATATCTTACAAATATCTCATCTGCGGAGCAGTCATGCTGAACTTGTTACTTTCATTGAACAAGCACTAGTAAGGATTTCATCTGGCCATTCAGATTCAGAAGGTGGAAACCATGCTTCTGCTGTTCATCATCAAGTTTCCACACAAGCCATTTCTGCAAATGTGGAGGTAAAGTGAAGTGTATTCTTTACCCATCTCAACATAAATTATATTGTATGAGACATTATTTGAGTTTTTTTTTCCTGATGTTTTTTTTTTTGAGTTCTACTGATGGACAATTCTACATGTTATCTTATTACGGGATCTTTGGGGCTTTCCAAGTTAAAAGATGTGCAAAACATGATTGCCAATATTGTCTTATTTTCTGAACCTAAATATGGTAATTTTGGGTGGCCTATAAGCTTTTCATGAAATAATATCTTTTGTTTTGGGATAAAACCTTGTTATCCTTATTGAAAAGATTAAAATCTATTTAGGATTTTAATTGGAATCCTATGGACGAAAGTAATCCATCCCCATACAAATGGTTTCAAATTAGGATTTAATCTCATGAATCTTAGAGATTATCATGTAGGTTTGAATTGT
Source organism: Begonia masoniana (assembly GCA_022432975.1). Lineage (NCBI taxonomy): Eukaryota > Viridiplantae > Streptophyta > Magnoliopsida > Cucurbitales > Begoniaceae > Begonia > Begonia masoniana. The sequence continues at coordinate 51,591,926 of CM039503.1, read as the reverse complement.
AAATAGTAGTTCCTATTTTTAGGAGCTTATTCTTAAATGTAACATTTTCCTAGATTAGTTAGTTTTCTCGCAATTTTTCAATTTAACTGGCATCCACGTGAGTAGTATCTTTCAATGAGATGAGATGATTACATTCTCCTTGTTGTAAATCATTTTTTATGAAAAAAATTAATGAAATGTGAAGGTTAATTGGACAATCTTTCATGGCATCTGAGCTATAATTTTGGAAAAAGCCTTTTTATTTATTTATTTTGTAATGGAATGAATCTCTCATTTCTTTGATATTCTCTCTTTTCTTTTTGCACTTGATGTCTAGTGAATCAATTGAAACCAGGTCTTTTTTTTTTTTTTTTTTTAAATTTTAAGAAATAAAATTTATTTAGAAAAGAATATTCAAAGTGTCAGGAGGGAAATAGACCCTCCTTTACAAAGAACTTGCAAATTAGTGAAGCCGTAGCGAGTCTATTACCATTCCTAAAGTCCTAAATCCCAGCAGATTACTCCATATGTCAACTTTGACTCTAAATATTGGCATGTGTTGGATACTGCTCAATAATGAAAAAATTTAGTTTTTATTGTATCACATTTTACTATGTAGTGGTTTATTTTTCCATCTATGTGCTACCCTGATTATCGTTTTTTGAAATTTTGAGCTATAGCTTTTTGAATGATAAGAATAGGGAGTTGAGGTCTGTTGGTTCTCTTGATTGTGTTTACTTCAAAAAGCGAATAACTGTCGGGAGTCGAAAAATGCTGCCTTAAAATTAATATTTTTACTTTCCTAAAATCTTGGGGCTCCCTAGAGCTTGATGCTGTCAATGAAACTAGATTATTTAGATTTTAGATCATTTTATAAACAGAAGCCAATTTATAAAACATAGCAACATTTTTGGGATGACAATCTGATTTATTGGTTGTTGCAGTTGAGTGCTTCTAGTTTGGGTATTGGTCAAACCGCTCAGCAACCTTCTTCACTCCAGCTTCAACAAAGACATGAAAGTGCTGTAGATGATCGACATAAAACCTCTGCAGCTTCAACTAGTGATGTAAAGCAACTTTTATCTTCGGTGGCACAATCATCAACTATTACCTCAAGTGAGACTTCCAACAATCAGAAGGTATCTATTGTTCTCTTGATCTCTGTGCCTCTTACCTTAATATTTATCAATGCTAACTTGTCATTATCATTTTGGTTTCATATAAATTTTTTGTGTCTATCCCATTTGTCAACTTTTTTTTTTTTTTTTTTTTTTTTTTGTGAATCAATGCTGTAATGAATAAAAAAACGATTGTTACTTCAGGTACCGAGTTCAGTGAATACTTCATCACTTTTGTCTGCTTCCCCTGGTTTTGTTCGGCCTTCACGAGGAGTTACTTCTACCAGTAATACCTTCTTTCCTATGTGCCTTATAATGTCTTTACCCTCAAAAATATATGCTGAAATAGTTTTCTATACTTGTAGGATTTGGTTCTGCTTTGAATATTGAAACACTTGTTGCTGCTGCTGAAAAAAGAGAAACTCCTATTGAGGTAGGCTCATTAGTTTTCTCTTGTATTGATAAATTAGAAAGAAGAGGAACACTAATGGTTACACTTTTCACTGAAACTTTTCCTGATTACGTATAGAAATTTGTTTTTATTATAAAATCCTTGAGGCGTATTTAGACCAAAAGTTAGTGGATATGAAAATGACCCACTTGTGCACTTGTAAAAAGAATTCACAGCGAAAACATCTTTCCTAGATTTTCATTTTTTTAAATTCCTTTCCCACTTAACTCTATGTAGTATGGACCCTCTGAAGAAACTTATTAAAGCCTTCAATGTCTTCTTATTAAACCCTTATGGATGTGTGATGACCCGAATGTGAACGTATGTGTACGACTTCGGGGCAAACCTCGGGTTGCGGGGCAAACCTCGGGACTTAAGCCGAGTGTAGGCGAATCCCGGACTCGAGTATAGGCGAATCCCGGGTCGTAAAGAGGGGGTCGTCACAATCCCACATCGCTTGGGGAAGTATGTGGAAATGAAACATATGTAAAGAGACCCTTCCAACATAGCAAGACGCGTTTTGGAGCACAATTGGCAACGGATCCCATAAGAACTCCGAAGTTAAAGGTGCTTCGGCGAGAGTAATTCCAGGTTGGGTGACCTTCCGGGAAGTGCTCTTGCCAAACAAAGCCGTGAGGGGAGGATATTGGGCTGCGGCCCAATCCCCAGAGCGGACAATATCTTGCTGGGATGAGGGGTCGTTACAAATGGTATCAGAGCCTGTACCCAACCGGAAATGTGGCCAACGAGGACGTTGGGCCCCCGAGGGGGGGTGATTGTGATGACCCGAATGTGAACGTATGTGTACGACTTCGGGGCAAACCTCGGGTTGCGGGGCAAACCTCGGGACTTAAGCCGAGTGTAGGCGAATCCCGGACTCGAGTATAGGCGAATCCCGGGTCGTAAAGAGGGGGTCGTCACAATCCCACATCGCTTGGGGAAGTATGTGGAAATGAAACATATGTAAAGAGACCCTTCCAACATAGCAAGACGCGTTTTGGAGCACAATTGGCAACGGATCCCATAAGAACTCCGAAGTTAAAGGTGCTTCGGCGAGAGTAATTCCAGGTTGGGTGACCTTCCGGGAAGTGCTCTCGCCAAACAAAGCCGTGAGGGGAGGATATTGGGCTGCGGCCCAATCCCCAGAGCGGACAATATCTTGCTGGGATGAGGGGTCGTTACAGGATGCCTCTCCACATGTTGCACATTCATTACCCCTCACGCCTTTGTAGTCATTCATCCATGCTTGATGATATTTTTTTTATTTTGAGTTTCGCGTCTCCCCTTAATGTAATGAATTGCGAATGTCAAAGTAATTAATGTCTTTCAGATAACTGTAGTTGTATCCTCACATTGATTATTGTATTTTATTTTTATAACTCACTGCTTGTTTTATTGACAACTTAGTTTTTATTTTATCTCAAACGTGGAGATATGTCTTTTTTCTAGGAACACAAATTCATATTAAAACAAAGAAATACCAATGGAGTTTAAGAAATGTCGGAGTATGATAGAATGAGATACATGCAACTCAACTCTATCTGTTTACAATTTAAAAGAACCAAGAAAAATAAGGGTGGGGATCATAAATTTGCGGAGTTTGTTTACTAATCCTCTAGGAGTTGTTTGACTGGGTAGACATGATATTTGTTCTTTTTAACAAAAAAATCATACATTGTTGCTTAGTCTTCAATTTATTGCCTCTGGAAGATGTTTGCCTTTTAATTTCTTTATTTTAGCGCTCTTACTCGTTCATGTCTTTTATTCTGTTGTAGGCTCCAGCATCAGATGTACAGGACAAGATTTCATTTATTATTAACAACATTTCAGTATCTAATATTGACACCAAAGCTAGGGAATTCACAGACATTTTGAAAGAGCAGTTTTATCCTTGGTTTGCACAGTATATGGTCATGAAAAGGTTGGAACTCATTTAAAATTCTTGCATATATTATTTCTGGTTATGGCAAGTGCATGACTTGGGATTTTACAAATCATTTGCAAATCAGTAACAAATCGATTGCATATTATATTTTGCAAATCAATTCACAGTAGGTTCATTCTTGTTCGTACACGCTCATGAGAAGGTTGAAACTCTTTGAAATGCTGCATATATTACATCTGTCAAGTGTCTGGCTGGGATTTTATAATTACATTGTGCATCTATTCTTGTGATCCTGTTTTACATAATCAATTTTCTTCCAGGGCGAGCATAGAGCCAAATTTTCATGACTTGTATCTGAAGTTCCTGGACAAATTGAATTTGAAAGCCCTGATTAAAGAGATTGTCCAAGCTACCTATGAGAATTGCAAAGTTTGTCTTTTTTTTTTTTGTTATTTATATTTTTATATTTTGTATAAGTTGAGCTTTTAAGTGGAGTCTTGTTAGATTTAGCATCGTGTTTTTCCAGGTTCTCTTAGGGTCTGAGCTTATAAAATCAAGTTCAGAGGAGCGTTCACTGCTAAAAAATTTAGGTAGTTGGCTTGGCAAATTGACAATTGGTAGAAACCAAGTCATAAGAGCTCGTGAAATTGATCCGAAATCATTGATAATTGAGGTAATAGTTGTACTGCTAAAATATTTATATGTTTGCAAGATCTCTTGTTGATTTATTTTTCCTTTTAAGAAGAACGTTTTTACTGTTTTTTCCTCATTTGCTAAATTGTTTGTTTTGAAAATTAATTTAATATTTTCATACCCAATTCATTTTTGAACAGGCTTATGAGAAAGGGTTAATGATTGCTGTGATACCATTTACCTCCAAGGTACTTCTCTGATATTGTGCTTTCTTAGAAATTAGGCTCTATGATTGACACAACAATACAGGTTCTTGAACCATGTCAAAACAGTTTAGCATACCAACCACCAAATCCATGGACCATGGGCATTCTTGGGCTTTTGGCAGAGATTTATTTAATGCCGAATTTGAAGATGAACCTCAAGTTTGACATCGAGGTAGATAATTATTTTTCTTCTAGTGATACTGAAAATGCTATTTTTAATCATATTTCTTCATGTGCATACTACATCTTATTATTTGTCTTTTGTCTTTCATTTACTGATTGCTGACAATTGATTCTGGTCCTGTAGGTATTGTTTAAAAATCTTAGTGTGGATATGAAGGACATATCACCAACGACTCTTCTCAAAGATCGCAAGCGAGAACTTGAAGGAAATCCTGATTTTTCTAACAAAGACGTTGGAGCCACACAACCACAGATGGTTGTGGAGGTTAAATCGGCAATAATATCTCCACATCAAGTTGAATTACCGTTAGAGGTTGCTACACCATCTAATTCCACTAGCCACTCCCATCTGCTATCTCAGGTGAATTTAATTTGTTATGTTAAGCCTGTGTTAGTTATTTTATGGCATCTTTTGTTCTTTTTCTCTGATTCTGTTCAATATTTTCTTGCTGGATGTAGTATGCGGCTCCTCTTCATCTTTCTTCTGGTACATTGATGGAAGATGAAAAGCTTGTGGCTTTAGGATTATCTGATCAGCTCCCACCTACCCAAGGACTGTTGCAGGCTACACCCTCGCAGTCCCCCTTTTCAATTAATCAGGTATATTTGTTGGAGAATATGTTGTCCATTTGGCTCCACCTAGCAGTTATTTTAGAACTATTTGGTTCCTGTTATTGTAGATTCCTGTAGCAATACCTAATATTGGAAATCATGTTATTATCAACCAGAAGCTTAGTGCTTTAGGCTTGCATGTGCACTTCCAGAGGTTGGTTTGGAGTTAACTATACAATTTTTATTTTTATTTATTTTTATGTCTTCTCTTTAAATATGTATTTAAACATTCATCCATGCCACAGGGTGGTTCCATTCGCTATGAATCAAGCTATTAAAGAAATAGTGTCTGGTATTGTTCAGCGGAGTGTATCTATAGCTACTCAAACAACAAAGGAGCTAGTCTTAAAGGTTTTCTGACTATGCTTATTGTCGTGCTTGATCTCAGATACTTAGGGCTGGTTTTTTATTTATTTCTCTAGGTCTCGATGGAGCGTATACTTCATAAACTGTCTTCTTATCTGAATGAGATATGTTGATGTCCCTCAAATTAACTAGCTTCTTTTATCTATTTATTGTAGGATTATGCCATGGAATCGGACGAGACACGAATTTTTAATGCTGCTCATCTGATGGTTGCAAGTCTGGCAGGATGTTTAGCACATGTGACTTGCAAGGTTTTTCCCTTTCATGGTGTTCTTGAATTTTTAGTGCTCATGATTACTTGGAGTTTATCGCGATATTTTATGTCATATAACTTTATCTCCCATCTGCTAGGAACCGTTGCGGGGTTCGATATCAAGTCAACTTAGGAATTCCCTTCAAGGTTTAAATATTGCCAGCGAACTCTTAGAGCAAGCTGTTCAGCTTGTTACAAATGACAATCTTGATCTTGGATGTGCAGTAATTGAACAGGCTGCAACAGACAAGGTTAGCTGTATAGAAAATAAAGTCAAGTGTTTAGGCCGATGTTTGTATTGCACGCTTCTAAAGTGTTATAGTTTTGGGTATCTTGAATGATTCTGTTTTGGAAATTTTTTTATGTTAGAGCCTTCTTTGTTTCATTATCTAATATTATGTTTTTAGAAATGAAAAATTTTATGAATCAGATAGTGTTTTCTAAGGCTGTTAAATTCACATATCTGGATAAATATCGTCTTAATACATCATCTTTAAATGAAAATGAATAAAAAATGAAAGATTGAGCTTAGTTTAATCAATTAAACTACTTGTAAACAATTAGAACCTAATTCCATAGATACTTTAGATATCTGATATTTAATGTTAATTTCATCTTTAAGTTTAAAGAGTTAATTATCTAATTAACTTCATCAAGAACGTGAATTGTAGCTGCAACATATATGAAGTTCCATTGCTTCCTTTTACCTTTTGTATTTACTGTGACTGATTTCCATGTTAAGCATTTGAAAGCATTTTACTTGTTTCAAAGAGTAATAAATATATTGTTACACTTTATATTTACGAAATTTCATTATTATTTTAATTTTAGTTTGAGTTATTGTTTTACTTCTGGGATCACCCTAATAATTTGAATGCATGTTTACTTGTCCTGGAGAATGATTAAATCAGAAAATTAAATATTTGTAGCAAAAATTTATATTACTTTTTTTGTTTATAGATCAGTCTGTGTTTAATGGCTGGAAAGGATACAATATGCGGAATTATCTGCAATCGTTGTATTTTTGTCTATGGAAACTCTGAGTACGGCTTGTTTGATGGAAAACTTGTTTAATGAGTGCAATGTTTATCCAACTCTATATTATTTGAATTTTCGCTAGCTTGTAGTTCAAATAAATAAATGTTTTTCAATGACACTAAAGTTATGAGTTTAACCTTTACCATTGTGATCCCCAAGTAGTTATTTTTTGATATGTGTATATAAATGGTTTTTATGCTTCTTAAGGGAATCCACACTATTGATGGGGAAATAGACCAACAACTTTCATTAAGAAGGAAACATAGAGAGGGTGTTAGTACAACCTTTTTTGACCCAAGCATGTACTCCCAAGGCCATATAGGTGTTGTCCCGGAGGCCCTACGCCCTAAACCAGGTCACCTGTCACTGTCACAGCAGCGAGTCTATGAGGTAGACTGACTTCTGATTTTCCAATTTCTGACCTTTATTAAGTATTTTACCTAATTTCGTTTTCCTTCTACCCTATATTACTTGAAGGATTTTGTTCGCCTTCCTTGGCAAAACCCATCTAGTCAGTCTTCACATACTGCTGGTCCCTCAGGATCTTCTGGCAGTGCTAGTTTGAGCAATGCTTTTGGTTCAATGGGGGGACTGAATCAAGGTTATGTACCGGGTCCTGGAACAGCTGAACTTGATGGAGTCTCTAGGCCATTGGATGAGACAATTGAATCTAATTCTTCCCCTCTTCATGGGTAATATTCATTAATTGTTTCTAGTGTATTTATCTCTGAGATTGAAATATTGCTGATATATACTTTTTTTTTTGTATGATATAGCACTACCTCAGTTCATGCTGTGACGGTTGATGGTGTTACTCACCATGGTCCTGATAATGAAATGGTCCCATCATTTCCTTCTGCTGCTTCAGTGCCCGAGTTGCATGCTGTTGATCCTTCTGAATCTTCTTTGCACCCATTGCCTTCCCCTGTTACCACCGAGCGTCTCTTGAATGCAAACTCAGAACCTTCACTTACCACGAGGGATGCATTGGATAAATACCAAATTGTTGCTCAGAAGGTGTTTGATGCTCTTTACTTTGATAAGGAATTTCATGCTTCTTTGTATCAATCAATCATGCGCCTAGCATCATACAATGCAACCTCAAAATTTCTCTTCAATGGAGCAACTGCATGTTGGAACTTGATTGGATGCTTTGGTTATATTATGATTTAGGGGCAGTTATTTTTTATTGTTGCTTAGGGTCTTTTATTTCTTACTGTTTCTAATCTATCTACCTAACGATGATGTTTTGCTTCTTGGATTTTAGTTGGATGCTTTGGTTACAAGTGATGCTCGAGAGATGGACTTTCAGGTATTATATCATAATAGTTACAAAACATGTTTTCTTCAGCATGTCCTGCTTTCTCTTGTTCCAATGTCCATTGATTTTGTGTAGAATTTTTCACATTTGGGTATTGATATTCAGGGAGTTGTTGCTGAGGTCCCTGAAATCCTACTTCGGTGCATAAGTCGAGATGAGGCTGCTCTTGCTGTGGCTCAAAAGGTTGACTATGTTACTCTTTTAATCTATCTCCATTTTTGAGTGTGTAATTATTTATAACTTTAATGTTGTTAACTTGGTTCTTTATTTTACTTTTTTTTAATTAGGTCTTTAAAGGGTTATATGAGAATGCATCAAACAATATTCATGTTGGAGCTCATCTCGCAATTCTAATTGCTATTCGCGACGTTTGCAAGCTAGTTGTTAAGGAGCTTACTAGCTGGGTGAGCTGCTCAAATACCTTTGCAGTGTCTATAAAAATATATGGTTTAAATAATATCCACTAAAGAGATGCCTTTAGAAATGTTTTTGTTCGACTGCCTTCATGTATTCATTGTAAATAAAACAATTCATTATCTGAACTTGATCTAGTTTGGTTTTATCATAATTGAATCTTTTGTAAAAAAAAGTCATGACATGCTATAATGTACTCAAAGTTTTTATTGGCATTTCATTTTATTAGTGCCTTTTTTTTCTCGCATATTTCTTTTATGGACATTTAGATTGGTCCTTATTTACTTTCAGGTGATTTACTCTGATGAAGAGCGGAAGTTTAATAAAGATATTACTGTGGGCCTTATTCGTAGCGAATTACTCAATCTTGCAGAGTATAATGTTCATATGGCAAAACTTATTGATGGGGGCAGGAATAGTATGTAAAAAGATTATATATGTTTCTTGGTTTATGTAACTGTGCAGACAATTGACAACTTGTATAAAATGTACAGAGGCAGCAACAGAGTTTGCTATTTCGCTTCTTGAAGCTTTGTTCATTGAAGAGTCTAGTGTTATTTCTGAACTTCACAATCTCGTCGATGCATTGGCAAAGGTTAATGTGTAGTTATTGAGGAGTAACAATTTGTTTTTGTAAATGTCTATAGCCGAAATTATATGTATACATATACCGACAATATATCTATTTTTTCATTTTAGGCTGCTGCAAAGCCTGGATCTGCAGATTCCTTGCAACAGCTAGTGGAGGTTATCAAGAATCCTGGTGCAACTGTGAGTGCTCTGTCAGGGGTTTATGTTGGAAAGGATGATAAGTCTAGACTACCTAGAGACAAGAAGGTTGGTGAAGACATACTATACTTGTTTTAACAATCATAAATTTATGTTATTTCCTCTGTTTCTAATATGGTTTCATCCTTTTTGATCAAAATAGGCACCTGGTCACTCAACCGTGAACAAAGAAGATTCTAGTAATGTAGAATCAATTGAACCAGATTCTGCTGGTTTTCGAGATCAGGTGAATTGATGTGAATGTTTACGATTCTATCTTTTTAGCTGCACATTGCATCAACAAAATAGATCTTCTGGTTTAAACAGTCTTATGTGGACAATAATTTGCTTGTACTTGTAAAACTCGTGTTTTGCTCTTAAATATTCTCTCCACCATCTTATAGTACTCTGTTTTTTTTTTTTAATCTTGTCAATTAATATTTATAATATGGAAAAAGTGGGGAAGAGAAAGGAAAGGAAGATGGGAAGAGGATGTGAGCAGTTGTATTTGGGTTGTGCAAAATGGGATATGTTTGGCCGGAATATTTGACATTGTGTTCCACGATTTCAGCTTCATTGTTTTCACATGTTTTGCTGGAATATACTGCAGGTGTCTTTGCTGTTTGCAGAATGGTACCGTATATGTGAACTACCTGGCTCAAATGATATGGCTTGTAATCATTTTATCCTCCAATTGCAGCAGAATGGACTGTTGAAGGGAGATGATATTACCGATCGTTTTTTCCGCATTCTAACTGTGAGTATATGTTTATCACTTAAAAAAACTATGTTGCTGAAGAATCTAGACATTTGATCCATTAATTTTCAATGTGTAATTTTTACAGTTTCTTTTCGTAGGAGCTATCTGTTTCTCATTGTTTGTCATCTGAGGTGATTAATTCTAGTGCACTACAAACTCAACAAGTGCAGAGTCTATCCTTCCTCGCAATTGATATTTATGCAAAACTTGTATTTTCTATTTTGAAGGTGAGTATTCTGCTTGTAAAATTGGCTTATCTCAAAATATTTTCGGAAATATCTGTTTCACTTGTTCTTTTATTGAAGGAAGAGATAACAAGTATTTGGATGGATTTTTTTCTCTGGGAGAAATTCTTTTCTTCCCTGTAATTTTTTTTTAAAGCAATTTTTGTTTCTCGTAAAAAAAAAGACTTCTAAAGGTGAATTTTCGTATTCTTTCTTTTTCTTTTTTTCTTGCGTAACCACTTTCTTTTTAATATGGTGTTAGTTTAGAATCAAATCAAAATATGAGGGGAAGCTACTAACTGTATGTTTGTCTGTTTGGTATTTTATGTTGGATTTTCTTTTCATCTTCCTTTGGTCAACATATAATGTGCAACTCATTCTGTTTTTTTTTTCAGGGACCAAATAAACTTTTTCTTTTGAACAAGGTAAGCCAGAAGTGTGTAACTAGTTGATTGCAGTGTACACATGTATGTTTCAAGTGTGCATAGCTTTTACTTTCTGAGGAATTAGTTGGAAGACTTCAATTCTATTAGTTGTTAAATTTATGATTTTTTTTAAAAATAGAGTAGTGTCATAACAGTTGTGCATCCACAGATTCTTGCAGTGACTGTAAGATTAATTCAAAAAGACGCCGAGGAGAAGAAGGCATCATTTAATTCAAGGCCATACTTTAGATTGTTTATAAACTGGCTGATGGATATTGGGTCTTTGGATACTGGTATTGATGGTGCAAATTTTCAGGTGCGATTAGTTGCTCTCTCCTTCACTGTTATTCTTTCCATTAGTTGCTATCTCTCTTTCTATCAAATTTTGTTGGGATATGCTACAATGCTCTGGCCAACAGTAGTTGGTTTCTGTTTCAGATGTTGACTAGCTTTGCCAATGCATTACATGCTTTGCAGCCCCTAAAAGTTCCTGGATTTAGGTTAGCAATATATATTTGCTGTTTTTATCTTTTAGACATGATACATTTAATGACTTCTGATAATGGAATGTCAACTATTTTATTGTCTTTGAATAATGCCTGCATATGTATGATAGGCTCAGTGTATTATTGTCTTCTAAATTTTATGATTTCATTTCAAGAAGCTCATAAGGCTACGTTGAATTGATGATTTTTGGAAAGGGAATAACTGAAATATCCCTCGAATGGTTTTGCCTTTGCGAAGTTTGATGCATGATGGATATATTCAAAGCTTATTTATTTTTTATTTTGGGGTTATAAATAGAAAAGAGATCTTAACTTTTAATTTAAACGTCTTTGAAGTACCTCCCTACATGTGCATGCACCACACTCCACTCTATGCTTGATAATTGATGTGACAAGGATGTGGTTACACTAATGACTGGAATGAATTTGAAATTTTTGTACAGTTAGCTTGGAATTGATGGATTTGATATTGGTTGTTCACAGAATGTAGGGGGGATTGCCTGTTTAAATTGATTTTGTAGTCTGCGCTTGCTAAAATGTTTCTATTTGTACTTCACAGAACAACATTTTTTTTTCTAATCATATTATTGATATAAATTTGAATAGTGATAGAAAAAAGTTTGTTCCGTTTAGAAGTCAAAGATGTTTTTAGGTATGACCTTGTAATAATAAGGTAGGTCATGAGTTACTTAACTTTTGGTTGGCAACAGATTTGAATTCCTAGAAAAGTTAGGCATCTTAAGGTTGTTCTTGACTTAATTAAATGTTTGGCCACCTTTATATGAAAACTTTAAGCGTCTATCTTAATTTGAATATTTTTAGCTGCATGCACTCAAGATTTATTTTTCAGAGATGGTATGTTGTTTTTGTTAAAGAAAATGCTACTTACATTGGAACATATGCTCTGTTATTTTATGTATCATATTTAATTTATTCTTTCATGGCTCTCTAAATATGGTTATTCTTTCGTAGCTTTTCATGGCTTGAGTTAGTGAGCCACAGAAGCTTCATGCCGAAGATGCTGTCTGGAAACAGTCAAAAGGGCTGGCCTTATATCCAACGACTTCTTATTGCTTTGTTTCAATTCATGGAACCTTTTTTACGCAATGCTGAACTTGGAACACCGGTCTGATCTTTATATTTCCAAGTCTTGTTGCTTCTAGATTGTTTTTAGATGCATTGCTTTTAAAATTGTTGATTATATTTCATTGATCACACTATTTTTTTTTCACGTATTTCATGCAGGCCCATTTTCTCTATAAAGGCACACTTCGAGTGCTGTTAGTGCTACTTCATGATTTCCCAGAATTCCTGTGTGATTATCATTTTACCTTTTGTGATGTAATTCCTCCAAGCTGTATACAAATGCGGAATATCATCCTGAGTGCATTTCCTCGTAATATGAGACTGCCAGATCCAAATACTCCAAATTTAAAGGTTTTCGCCTGGGGATAATTAATTTTCAGTGCTTTTAAGTTTTCTCGTATTGATTATGAAATATAATCTGGAAGGGAACTGGTTTGCATATTTGGCTACAGATTGACTTGCTTGCTGAAATCAGCCAGCCTCCTCGCATTCTTGCTGAAGTTGATGGGCCTCTTAAAGCAAAACAGATGAAGGCTGATGTGGACGAGTATATTAAGGTATTTTATGTTCGTTGTTGTTTATAAGCTATTTATTCAAATACAGACATTTCTGTTCCACTCAATGCAGTTCCTTTGGTTGTGAGACTTGTACTTTGTAATAGATAGTGTAAAATACAAAAATATCCATGAGCTGACTTTTGTTGTTTTTCTTTTCTATTAAAAGTCAGTCACTTGTCTTTACATCTTTTTGCCATCATTTTGTTATTGTCCTTTTTGCGAAATGCTTTCTGGTTTAGACTTGTCTCTTCTATTCTTCCCCCCACCTTTAATAAGTAGAGTGATTTTTCCAGACTAGGCAGCAGGGTTCGTCTTTTCTGACTGATTTGAAGCAAAAATTATTGCTCCAACCAAGTGAAGCTACCTCAGCTGGGACTCGTTACAATGTGCCCTTGATCAACTCTCTTGTACTCTATGTTGGGATGCAGGTGTTCTGCTATCTTGGTTTCTTTTTCTTAAACATCTCTTAAAAATTTAATATGACGTCAATGCAAGCCCAATCCATCTTGTTTTTCTTTTAAGTTCCAAATTTCAACTATTTTCTTAAAAAATGGATTTTGTCATTGTACAGGCTATACAGCAATATCAGGCAAGAACTCCTCATGCACAGTCAGCAGCTAACAGTGTCTCCCTGGCTGTATTTTTGGTGGGTGCTGCTTTGGACATCTTCCACACTCTAATCGTTGAGTTAGATACGGAAGGGAGATATCTTTTCATCAATGCTGTTGCAAACCAACTGCGTTATCCGAACACTCATACTCATTACTTCTTGTTCATCCTTCTTTACTTGTTTTCTGAATCAAATCAGGTGAAGAAACATTTCTCATTATGCTTTAAATCCTGTCGGAAAGTTTGGAAATTTTGTTTCTCATGGGTAGAAATTCTATAATATTATTTTGTGTCATCCTTCTTTACTTATTTAGTTAACCAAAGCAGACGAGCCTTCTACTTGCAGAGTGTTTTGGTTTACTTTAAATACTTGAAATAAGGTTATTATTTACGATCATAGCAGGATATAGGTGTTCTTCAAGATTATTCTTGTCAAATTTGTGGTTAAAGAAACTTGTCTTTGTGTTATAGTATTTTCATTCACTATTTGGAGTGAAACCCAATTTAAGAAAGCATTTTTGCAATTAATCTCCCTTGTTCCCTTGGATTATGTGCAGGAAATTATCCAAGAGCAGATTACAAGAGTTTTGTTGGAACGAATTATCTGTAATCGACCTCATCCATGGGGGCTGCTAATTACTTTCATTGAGCTCATCAAGGTTAGTTTTGATCATAGTCTCTCCCTCTCCCTCTCCCTCTGCCCTCTCCCTCTCCTAAAGCTTCTGTGTGAACTTCAGAATCCAAGGTACAACTTCTGGAATCGAACATTCATACGATGCACTCCAGAGATTGAGAATCTCTTTGAATCTGTTTCGAGATCCTGGGGTGCCGGAAAACCAGCAGATGAAAGTATGTTACCAAGTTGGGTGTCTGATGCTGGCCACTAAAACTATCAGCCATTCTTTCTGTTAAAGGTAGGAATATAAATTGTACATAAATTTGTAGTATTATTGTTTAGTTTTTAGATCTTTAGACAAAAAAAAAATAGTTTTTTTTTGGCTTTACATCCCTGTAATCATCTTCAATACAAGTCTTATTTGTTTTCATATTCTAAGAAATTTTCATTAGTTTGATCCACAATAAGCATCTTTTATTTAGTATTTTGGCAGAAACTTTTGAGACGACTGAGAATTTGTCAATTGTCAATCTTCTGGCCATTGTCTTTTTCTTGTTTGCCTCCATTTTGGCTCTGCTGATTCTTTTCCTGGTCTTCTCCAAAATCTTTGCTCGTTTCTTTTCCAGTTTGCACTGCCAACAAAACGAGAGTACTTCTTGTCAGAACAGCAGCTGTGTAAGCAAAATTTGGTAAATAATCAATTACTCCTCCCATACAAGATCAGTAATCAGTGTCAAATTTTAGGATGTTGCTTAGTTTAAAGATGGGTTGATTCAGTTTATTACTTGCTAGCACTTTCTATCCAAAAATAGCCTCCACCAAGACAGTTTCTAATTTAATCTTACTCTGCCATCCTATCAAGTTAGTTTTCAAAGTTGGTTTTGATTTGCAAAGATCAGAGAAATTTGATCTTGGTCGAGCGTGCTATCGTTAATTTGTATAACAATGATTTTTTTCGAGTCGTATAATTCACAGGATATACTATGGACTCTTCTACTAGACAAAGGTGAAATTAACAAAATAGGTACCTCAACTTTCTTCATCTCCTCCATGGCCTCCCTCGTTTCTTCATCTTCCCATCCACTGATTTCGTCTTCCCTCCTCCTTAGCCTACCGAGAGCAGTTCCTATCTTAAAACAAGTTTTTGAAAACTGTTTTTGTAGGAAGAGGAATTACTCACTTGTTCACAAGTTTCAAGTTCTGAACCTTTTTCCATGCATCTACTTCTGCTTCGATTTGAAGCTTCTGCACATCATCTAAGAATGTTTTGTAAGACTTGGGCCGAGACATCAATTTTCGTCGCCCATCCTCTGGACTATAGCCTGCCGAATCTTGGCGTGTGCTTTGAGCGCAGGCTCGATGGCTCTCCATTTCATTCCCTGATGATCCCTCTTCTATTACTGAAGCTAATGTCAACCCACGGTGTTTTCTGCTTCTTCCAGTGATCGAATGCATTGCTGACTTTTTCTGGTTCTGGGTCGTCGTTTCCTTCTCTGATTTGTAGATGAAGCATTAGAAAGAACCATTTTAGAGAGAGAGAGAGAGAGAGAGAGAGAGAGAGAGAGAGAGAACCGTGACGAGAATGTTCAGTCCAAAATAAGGTCTTGGTATTGACATGATCCACCCATTCATCAGTGGATGTAGATGCTTTAGTGCCATTAGAACTGCAACGGAAACTCTGAAAGAAAACATAATTTGAATTAGATATTATTGCTAGCTTTTCATCAGTAAAGAAAGAGCAAGAAATACCTGGCTTCTGGAAGGTGAAAAATGAGAGGGCATTTGAGAGAAGAATTCATCACAATGGGGAGAGCGTCGTTTGTTGGTAAGTGGGTTCGATCCAGTATTACAGACTGGAGAAGGAGATTCTGGCAAAGCCGCCATTAAAGAGCCCATGCTCCAAACTGGATAACTTCTTGAAGTAAAAGAAGAAGGATTGGAGTTTGATGCATCGTCGTTTGATTTGGATTTAGTGCTGCGGTTTGAGGTCATCGTTTTTGGTAATGGATTTGAGTCTCTGGCTGTGGGTTTGTTTCTTCTTTGGGATGTCATCGTCTTCTTGGAGTTTCAGACTGATTCTTGATCGTCAGTTAGAGAGAGAGAGAGGGGTATCTATTCATAAATATATACACATAAAACTATGAGTTAAAATCAATTTGAACCCTAATTTTTTTTTTTAAAAATCTTTTAAACTAAAAAACTCAACAAATCAAAACTTAAACTATAAGAGCAACTCCAGTGGCGTTGCTCTAATAGATTGCTTTTGAGAGCAACTTACCACCAAGGTTGCTAACCTCATTGTAGTCCACCTATGGCCCACCATGAGTTGCTCTCTTTGACAACCTTTGACCAACGACACAAGTAAAAAAAAAAAAAAAAATTATTCATTACTTTTTTGCACTGTTGAAGCAACGATCAAAAAATTGAAAAAAATCATATTTTATTATATTTGCAGTACTTTTTGAATTCCACTATAAATAGAAGTACGTAGATTTTGAGAGGAACACAACCTATCCGCTCCAACTTTTCTCTCAATCATTCCAAGAGTTCCAAAAGCATACTTCACTTCCTAAAATCTCTCTCAACGATTCCTAACTTATCTCTCTCTATCTCTAAACTCTTTATTCTCAAATGAGTTTACCATATTTTGCTAATCCCTACGAGAATATGAAAATAAAAGATATTATAATAGTAGAAATTATCGACGAGTACGATGATCAATATTTCCAAGATTTCATGGTGAATAGACATGAAGAAGGTAGTAGCTCAAGAAGAAGTCGGGAAAAAAGGGTCTACAGAGATAGGGGACGTGAAGACGAACACCAACGTTTATTTGATGACTACTTTTCTGAACAATCGGTGTATGGAGAATATCAATTTAGAAGATGATTTAGAATGCGTAGATACGTATTCTTACGCATAGTGGAGTCCCTTGGAAAGCATTCTGAGTATTTCCAAATGAGGGTTGATGCAGCCAGCAAAAAGGGACTTTCCCCTTTACACAAGTGCACTGCTGCCATGCGAATGTTGGCATATGGAGTGTTTGCAGACTCAGTGGATGAATACATCAAGATTGGCAAAACCCTGCAGTGGAGTGCCTCGTCAATTTTGTTCGGGGAGTAAATGAGATTTTTGGGGCAGAGTATTTGAGATGACCCAATTCTGATGACATGCAACGCTTACTTAAAATGGGGGAGGCACGTGGGTTTCCCGGCATGTTGGGTAGTATTGATTGTATGCACTGGGCTTGGAAAAATTGTCCAGTTGCATGGAAAGGTCAATTCACCTGAGGTTAGGGATGTACTTGGTCCGGTCCGGTCCAATTTTGAGAAAATTTAGGACCGGACCAATAATATTCGATTTTTAATTTTAAGGACCGGTACCATTAAATTTTTTTTAAGGACCAGACCAAAATTTTGGTTTCGGTTCTTGTCCGGTTCTGGTTTTCCCATTTTAAAGTAGATTGACGAACTGCTTCTCTTCGAACAAAGCATAACATTCTTCTAATTTTAGAAGAGGGTCTTTGCGAAGAATTTCTACATGAATTTGCTTAAATATTCCTTCTAAGCCAGCAAGAAAAACGTGAATGTCTTCAATTAGTTCATTGAAACTATCTAAAAATATTTCTAAGAGAGAGTGAACCGAAGAGTTCAACGATTAATTAGGGCTTACATTCGTCGAAGAGATGGTCGAAGTCTCGAAGACGACCAGCGACTGCAAGAGGAGTGTTGTGCAAAATTAGTTCGCAAGTGTACGAGTCGCAACAAGTAATACAGTGATAAATAGAGTGTCGAACCCACGAGGACTTGTTAATTAATAATCGAAATAACTAATCTTAATTCTAAATTGAACACAAGTTTTTATGGTTTTCAAGGATTGAAATTAAAATAAACAATTAAAACAAACAATTAAAATAAACTAAAATAAAATAGTGTAACAAATAAAATAGGATTAAATCAAATTAATAAAAACCTAGGTACTACGATTTCACCAAGACAATATTTATTTCAGTCCTTCGCAATTATATTCATAAATATTCTTCCTATGTTGATGATCGATTTCACTAAATTCTAATACAATCTCTCTCGAGCATTGCATAGTTTATCTGATTAATGGGTTATCACTTCTCAGTCTCAAATCCTACATTAATCAAATACAAATAAACCAAGAAATCACAGTGATCACACCAATACCATAGCTATCTCTAGCCTACGTATATTAATGACATTAATTTCAGTGCACGGATATTTATCACCTCTCAGTCTCAAAACATCCCAAACAGCAAGTAAAGATTGGCCAGAAATTTACAGGCTTTAAGAACAGAAATTAAATGCGCCAACAATATTGGAGAAAATATTCAATAAATATAACTAAACGAAGAAACAGAAAATAAATATCGTCTGGCTACATCGTAACACTAGCTGAAAAGATTAGTTCATGCTATAATGAAAATAAACAATAATATTAGAATATTGCATAATCAAATAATGGAAATAAATAAAAAAGAAAAATTATTCTGTAAAATGCTTCTCTGTCGTCGAAGATCGCCAAATCGCCGACTTCGCTGCTCTCTGTCGCCGAACGATGATCGCTCCTCGCTGCTCGCCAAATCGTCGCCTTCTCTCAATCGCCGGATCTGCTGCGCCGAAGACCGAATGCCCTCTAGCCCAATCCGAGCTCGCCTGAATCCGCCGACGGCGCTCGCCTTCAAAGTCCGCCGAACAGAGCTCGCCAGAATCGCCTTCTCTCCTCTGCCGAAGCTCGCCGAATCACCCCTGTCGAAACTCTCCAAGTCGCAGATCCCCCACACCGAACACAGGGATCCTCTGTTTCTTGCTCTTTTAATCGCTCAAAATCGAATCTGCTGCTTCCAAAAATCGCTCTCTGTCCTTAGTTTTTTTTTTTATTTTCTTTCCTTTGATAGATTAAGAGATGAGATTTAATATTTCCTTCGATTAATGGTTCTGATTCAAAATATGCAGCTTTCCAAATTTGCTCCCCTTTCCATATTCAGCTTTCCAAATTTGCGCAGCCGATCGTTTGCAGGAATTCTGGCGACCATTGGCCTCGCCTTTCCATCTGCTGTGTAATTCCATATCTGGGTGGAGCTGTGAGTTTTCCATTTGCCTCTGTGAATTTTAACGTCTTGAATCCAAGCAGGAGAGATTTTGGGGACGTGGAGACACTGCCCTTTGATGCACCATTTCAACGACTTTTGTATAATTGATATGCTTGAAATTAGAACAAGGCTCGACGCTTTTTCTTCCATCATTTTTATTAAGCTTTATAATTCTGCACACTTACACAAAATTTATCAAATTCTTTCAAACATTTGAGAAAAACTTATCAATTCAAGTGTAAAAAAGTATAAATAAGTGTGTAAAATACACACTTATCAAGGAGACAGTGAGTTTTTGGCGAGGGCGAAGGCGAGAGACTCGAGAGTCGAGTCTGCGAAGATGAGCCTGAAAGACAGAACCGAAGATGATTCTACGTCTGCGATTTGCGAAGAGAACTGAGAGATCAGAGAGAAGGGAAGTAGGGAAGATGAGCCTGAAAGACAGAACCGAAGATGATTCTGCGATTTGCAAAGATGATTTTGCGTTTGCGATTTGCGAAGGGAACTGAGAAGTGAGAGATCAGAGAGAAAGGGAAGTAGGGATTAGGGAACTCAATTGACGATAGTTAGGGGCCTAGGGCATAAGTGAGAAATCGTGGTCCGGGTTGGGTTTTCGGGAATTTTGGCATTAAACCCAAAACCGAATCAAAATTCAATGTTTTTTATGGTAAAACAGACCAGAACCGGACCAAATAGGTCGGTTCTGGTCTGGTTCTTCGGTCCGGGCCGGTTTTGTACACCCCTACCCGAGGTGATCACGGACGGCCAACAATCATGCTTGAAGCAGTTACTTCCCAAGATCTTTGGATTTGACATGCATTTTTTGGCGTCCCGAGATCCAATAATGATCTAAACGTGTTGAATCAATCACCATTATTCACTGACATCTTGCAAGGACGAGCTCCTCTTGTTGAATTTATGGTCAATGGCACACAATACAACATGAGATACTATTTGACAGATGGTATCTATCCACAATGGGGTACATTTGTCAAGACCATCCCATTGCCCCAAGGAGAGAAGAGACAATTATTTACCCGATTCCAAGGAGTGCGCAAAGATGTTGAGCGAGCATTCAGAGTTCTTCAGTCTAGGTTTGCCATTATTCGAGGGCCACCGTGTTTTTGGAAAAAAGATGTTATCAAAGATATTATGTACGCATGTATCATACTGCACAATATTATTGTGGATGATGAACGAGGCTTATATGAAGGTACATTTGATTATAATTACGATGAAGGTCCTACCTCATCACCAACAATTGAAGTATCACACGGACCTATTTCTGATTTTCCGACAATGCTTCAACGAAATACTGTAATCCGTGATAGAAACATCCATCGCAATCTTCAGGCAGACTTGGTAGAGCATATATGGTCTCGATTTGGAGCACACTCTGATTGAAAAATATTCTTCGTATTGAAATATGTACAATTTATTAATTACTGTGATGTGTTTGTGAGATTTTTTTTTCTATTTTAATTATTTAGAGCTGTAACGTGTTTGTGTGATTTTTTTTATTTGTATTTTATTTATTTAGAATTAATTATTATTTTCTGTCTAATTTCAATTCCATGTAATATTTACTCAATTTATTAAATATAATATGATTATATATTTGTTAAGAAAAATAAATATAAAAATTGAGATGTGGGAGGAGAGAGAGAAACTTTAGAAGTTGCTCACCACTAAGTGTTTTTTTTAGAGAAGTTGCTTAAAAATGATGCGGAGGAAAGAGATAATAAAATTTATTAAATAATAATGATGTGGCTTTAATTAATATATTGTTGTGATGACCCAGATGTGTACATATGAGTACGACTGCGGGGCAAACCTCGAGTTGCGGGATGGATCCCGGACTCGAGTATGGGCAAATCCCGGGTCGTAAAGAAGGGGTCGTCACAATCCCACATCGCTTGGGGAAGTATATGGAAATGAAACATGTGTAAGGAAACCCTCTCAAGATAGTAAGAAGCGTTTTGGAGCACAATTGGCAACGGATCCCATAAGAACTCCGAAGTTAAAAGTGCTTCGGCAAGAATAGTACCAAGTTGGGTGATCGACTGGGAAGTCCTTGCCAAACAAAGCCGTGAAGGGAGGATATTGGGTTACGGTCTAATCCCCAGAACAGACAATATCTTACGGGGAAAAGAGGTTGTTACAATTGTGGCAACTTAAGAGTTGCTACCACTGGAGATGCTCTAAAAAACTAACAAATCAAATTCTGGCGGAGAGTCATCGACCCGCTAGGGTTTGATTTATTAATTGTTGATAGTTTAAAGTTTGATTGGTTAAGTTTTTTATTTTAATGATTTTTTTAAAAAAATAATTCATAGTTTAGTATTTAAATTGATTTTAACCTTAAAATTATATACATAATTAGGATTGTCTTGGTACTTGTTAAAGTCTTATTTAAATTACAAGTGTTTGTAATTTAAATTGAAAAGAAAAACTTGATAACTTTTTAATACAAGTCCAAACATATAAAAGAAAAAGTTATCAACTACTGCTTCACTTTTAACACCACTATTAGATTAAGAAAAATGCCTAATTGGACTAAACTTTCTAAGAATATCTCTGCATAAACTAACTTTTCTAAGCCTCTCAACCAACTAAATAGAATTTACTCATAACATGAAGAATGACAACACATGCTATAAAGCCAATACTCGTGCCTATAACAACATTCGGTGAGACTTTGAATCCTGGCGCATCACGCGTGTAAAACTGAAGCATCGATGAGGCTGCTCCTCCTGAGTTGTTTCCATTTGTTGCTTTTCTCCTCCTCATGCGTGCAGTTGCTGCTGCAGTTCCTCTTGCAGGGCCTCCTCCAGTTTGCACCATTTTTCGCAGAAACCTGCTAAAATTCGACAACTTTCAACACTATATTTTCATAATGAAGCTTCATTCAATTTGTCCTCAGATACCACCCTAATTTTGTTTCATGGACATGAATATTTAACTTTAGAGTAACACTAGGAGATAATTGATAATTGACTGATATGTCATACAACTACGATGATATACTCATTCATTATTACGACATATACATTGCATAAGGAACAAATATTGCTAAATTCAATGCATAATATCTTAATATGTTTCATAGGATGCCACACATTCAGGATTCACATAATGTGCAAGGAAAAGTTCAACACTTTCTTCAGTATTTCCACTTGTTCAACACATGTCAGACAAGTATTGGAATCACTAAATCAATTTCTGATACGTTGCCAAATACGATAATCATAGGAAGAGCTCACGTCTCACTTGAAATTTCTGTAGATATCATGAACTTTGAGATAATTTATCTAGGCTAACAGCACCTTCTGACGCAAGTATATCGTAATTGTCCAGAGGTTCAAATCCATTATAAGGGAAAGAAAACAGAATGAACAGATAAAATTTTGATTAAATAGCTGACTTTCTCCTTTCAAACAAAAAAACATATTTCCATGGAGATTTCACATAAAAAAAAAAAAAAATCAGTAATCTCATATAGATTATAAAGTAGGCAACCAATATTCACCCAAAAAGATTAAAATCCAGTCAAGCTTAGAACTTTCATCGAATAATCTAATCTTCTTTAAAAAAAAAAAAAAAAAACTACGAACCAAAAGAATATAAATAAGTAATCACACATAGATTATAATGCAGGAGGATGACAGTTCGAGTCAAAAAGTTTAAAAGAAAACGAGAAACAAAATCTGCAAAGCAGGTCTTACATCGAAACGTAGAGAGAGAGAGAGAGAGAGAGAACCTGAGTTGAAGCGGGGGGAAGAGAGAGAGAGAGAGAGAGAGAGAGAGAGAGAGAGCCTGAGTTGAAGCGGGGGGAATCGAGAGCAGAGAAGAAGAAAGCGAGATCGGTTTCTTTGTTAACACAAAAAGTAGTCACAATTGCGCATATTTATACACACCAAGCATCCACCACGTCAGCAAATCGCCTTTTCCTTTATATAATATTAATTAATTGCTCTTTTAAAATACTCAAAGTTAATTTAAATTGGAATCTTTTAATTCTCTCCTTAAAATTTATAATTGGATTCTGTTTTTAAATGATCCTAGTCAAGTTCAAAACAATCATTTGACCTATTTTTTAGGTTTATTATATATTTTTATATTCTAATTTTTAATTATTGACGTGACATTTATTCATTGTGTAATAAATAAAATAATGCTAGGGCTCGAGTCTATTATATTGTACGATCGAAGCCTCAAAGTCTTCCAGATGACTATGTTTGAGAATAAGTAATTCCCGTATCGTGAAACAATATGTTTACGTTTCTTAAAATTAACACTCTTTACAAACATTTTGAAAAGGGCAACGACCTAATTTTTATATTTTTTTATTTTTGTTGAAAGCAAGTCTATTAATAATATTCAAGTAATGCTACGTTTACTCCTTAAAATAATTGTTGACGTGTCAAATAATGATAAGTACAATTAATGTAACAAATTATAAATAGTTAATATATTATATTAATTGCATAAATTATTGTTTGACATATCAATCATTGTTTTAAGATAGTATAATAAAAGAGTAAACGTAACATTATTTATAATATTACAGTAACAATAATTGGTCACACAACTCTCAAATTAAATCGTGAGATGTCATTTTCTCAACCGATAAAAGTTCAATTATATAAAATTTAGTCAAATATAGTTTTGACCCAACACACGTGACGTAAAGATTACGTAGAATAGAGCGTGACAATAGAATTACTGGTAAAAATTATGCATTTTTTCTTATTATCTCCTTAGGATTTGCTTGAGGGAGTGAGATGGGGTGTGAATGCTTGGAATAAAAGCAAAAGAAATAATGATAATGGATTGATAGAGTAAAGTCTTCACACCCATGAAAGCAATGCCTTTGCTTAATCATTAGTCTTATTCATCGACATTGAGATTTGCAGTCCAACCTCAACACTCATCAGTCATGCCCCCCTCTACTAATGAAATCACAACTCAAATTTCTATTTTTTTATAATTATAATTAGAAAAACTCATCTTTTCATGCAAATATAGCAAAGAAAAAGTTAAAAATAAACCGAAATACAATCAAACTACCATTTTTTTTTTCATTTGATTTAGGTAATTTAAGAAGTTTTAGTTTTCTTTTAGGACATGCAAAATTAAAATGAAACGTGTTACACAAACTAGATATTGTATAATTGTTCAGTTGCACGTGCCTCATGCTACTCGGGTCAGAGCGTAAGCTCTTTCATTTTTTGGCCCCCATGTCACCCCAAAGAATGCTATTATAAGGTAATTTTGACATTTTAAACATAGCAATCCATTAATTTATGTAGAGATGAACGTGGAAATGCAAAAAAGATGAACAATTGATGGGTTTGCAAGTGTAATTATGGAGCATAATGATTGTAATTGGAGTGGTAAATGGAAAATTAAGGGAGGAAATGAAACAACCGACAGACAAGGAGAAGCATAGGTTAGTTTTCTTGGCTTGGAATTGAAGGGATATGAATAGGTATGACAGTTAGAACCACTCTCTACCCCTTTTCACTCACTGCCTCACTCTCTCTCTCTCTCTACATCTCACAAACTCTAGAGAGAGGAAGGGAGGACGGATGGACCTCCTTTGGTTACCTTGACTGGTGGCGCCACCACACCAAAGTCGTAGAATCAGTCTATGAACTCTCTCTCTCTCTCTCACCTCATTCCACTTGTCACCAACCCTTTTGTCTATATAGCTCTTGACAAACTCCCACCCCTCTCTCTCTCCTCTCTTTCTCTCTCTCTCTATCATCCACAGATTTTTAATCCAAACCAACACTTGAACTGAAAACTAGGACTGGCATCCTTAATTTGAACCATACAGCCTCACAACAGCTTTCACTACAAGAACAAACTTCTCCCTCTATTTTCCATCCTTGAGCCACTTCATTTTTGTTCACCTCTCTCCCTCTCTCTCTCTAGAATTTTTTTTTTTTTTTTGGGTCAAGTTTTTGGTTTATTGATGTTTGAATGGCTTTAATTGTGGATCAACAGCCACCCTTCAAGCATTTCTGTAAAATATGCAAGAAAGGATTTGTATGCGGTAGAGCTCTAGGAGGGCACATGAGGGCTCATGGCATTGGCGACGAGATCAGCCACATCGACGATGACGACGACCTTGCCGGAGAATGGGACGAGAAAATTCCGGGGAATGTGATCCCTTCGATCAACAAACGGCCAATGTACGCTCTCCGAACAAACCCTAATCGCCTCAAAACTTGTAGGGTTTGCGAGAATTGCGGCAAAGAATTCTTGTCGTGGAAATCTTTCCTCGAACACGGAAAGTGCACCTCCGATGATGCCGACTCTCTCATTTCATCCCCCCACTCCGACGGTGACAACGACGGCCGGCAAGGAAATGGATGGTTCAAAAGAAAGCGATCACTCCGAGTAAAGGTTGACAATTTCAACCCTAATTGCCCATCTAGCGAAGAAGAAGACCTAGCGAATTGCTTGATGATGTTGTCGAATGCGAACCCAGCCGATCATTTTTCGGGGGAGCAGGAAGAGTCATGTGCATCTGCAAGCAAAGAAGAAGATCGGAAAAATTCCATGAATGACCGGAGAAACCCGATGAATTATCTCTCTCAGATTTCTTCCAAAATTCCTCAGGAAACCAATAAGTCCAAATCAGTTGCTTCGAAGGGAATTTTCGAGTGCAAAGCTTGTAGAAAAGTGTTCAATTCTCACCAAGCTTTAGGTGGCCATAGAGCTAGCCACAAGAAGGTTAAAGGCTGTTTTGCTGCCAAGCTAGATCAAATAGAAGATAGCCAAGAAAACGACGACGTTATAACCCACGAAGATCATCACTTCATCTTCTCAACTAAAGCAAGCTCCACCTTACAGTTCTACAATGGCGGAACTTCTAACAGTAATCCTCCAGTAATGGCTTCCTCTTCTAAGAAAAGATCGAAAATCCACGAGTGCTCCATTTGTCATCGGATTTTCACTTCCGGGCAAGCTTTAGGCGGCCATAAACGTTGCCACTGGATAACCTCCACCGCACCGGAAAATCCAACGTTAGCGAAAATCCACAATTTACAAGATCAAATGGAACCAATAAACAGCACCCACAATGCGGCAGGTCCGCTCGATCTGAAGCTCGATCTGAACCTTCCAGCCCCGAGGGACGACCGAGTTTCCAATCCTGCGAACTTAAAAGTATCTGCATCGATCTATCTACAGTCGTGGATAAATGGAAAGGAAAAGGAAGAAGATGACATTCAGTACCATCACTGTCATCTCCACCAGACTAACGAGGATGAAAAGAACGAGAACGATAATGGCGATGGGGTGATTCAGAAAGTAGACGACGAAGCAGAGAGTAAAGTGAAGTTAGCAAAGCTCAGTGAGCTTAAGGACATGAACATCAATGGTGGTTCTTCGCCATGGTTGCAGATGGGAATTGGTTCAACCACTGACGTGGGAGCTAACCCTTGAACTTTTTGTAAAGAAAAAAGTGCTTATTTTACTTAAATGGGTTTATTTGTATCATTGTAATTATTGATGTGATACCCATAATGCAAAAAAATTCATAATCATTTTTATAAAAAACATTATTCTGAATAAATCAATCATAAAATATATTATGTTGTGTTTTGTCACGGTCCGAAAACTCGATAAATTATCGTATCAATGTACAATATTTGTTTAGTGACATCGACGAGTTTTTCATCGTGCTCTAAGGTCGACTCTACCATGTAATCATGCAATTGTTCTTCTCTACTTCACCCGGATGAGATTTTGTCGGGTCAAACTCATTCTTTCAAGCTGGATGAGGTCTGTTTATTTTGTCGATCAAGTTTCGTAGATTCATTGATACATTATTGTGTAAAGGTAGAGTTCTTTTTCATTATATAGAAGATTTCATCGA
This sequence comes from Begonia masoniana, assembly GCA_022432975.1. NCBI lineage: Eukaryota > Viridiplantae > Streptophyta > Magnoliopsida > Cucurbitales > Begoniaceae > Begonia > Begonia masoniana. Next base: position 51,564,846 of record CM039503.1, on the reverse strand, counting down.
GTCTATCATCAAATCACTTGATCGTTCTTCTGGATCCCACTCAAGATGAGCCACCGAGTGTGATCGTGTGCGCACGAATCTTTTCTAGTCAAACTCATTCTTCTGAGCTCGATTAAGTGCATTTCTTTTGTCCATAAAATTTTTGTAGATTCCACCAAAAATAATTTTGTTAAATAGTAATACTAAGTTTACTTTATAATTATAACTCCATATGTCAATCATTAATTAGTATAATTAATGATATATTTTAATTATTTTTAGATTATCGTATACTCATTAATGATTGAAAAATTAAGAGATAAAATTTGAAAATAAACAATTTTATCGTATTTGCAGTCTATCATTTTTTGTTGTTGACTGAATGCTGGCCGGTCATTGCTATCTTATCACCGTTGACTAACGTGGGGCCCTGCACTTTCTCCGTTGCGCTTAATCGTGGTGATCAGTAATCAGTAATCAGTAATCTAATTAGTAATTAGCACCGTCTCCAATTAAGTATTGCCACGTGTTACTTAATTCCCTCATTTTAAATGATGAAGATAAGCAAACAAAATTAAATTCTATTTTCATGTTAAACACGTGATATTTGTCTAAAAAATGTGTTTTTTTTTTCAATATTAGGCTAGATTAATGTTAAATATTTTGTTTTTGGAGTAAACTACAAATTAAATCTTGAAATTTAGAAGTTTGTTCAACTCAAATCGTAATTTTTATTTTTTAATAAAATGAATATCGAATTTTGAAGTTCATTCAATTTAAACTTTGAATATTTTTTTAGTAAAATAATCATCAAACTATACACCGAAATCAAATTAGATTGCTTAATTTTGCTACGATCAAAACCAATTCGAACTGATATTACAATATTTATATGTTTTTTAATTTTAACTTTAACCAACTATAATTGGCTCAAACTGAATCTAAACCAATTCAAACCAAATTCAAACCGAGAAAATCTTCAACTGAAATCAAACCAGGACCAAATTGAGCAAAATCAAAAAAATCGGTTCAAGACTTATTTCTTTCACGGTGCATCGTATAAGATTTTTTTTGTTCAAGAAAAATTCAAAAATTAAGTTGAAAGAATTCAAAGTTTTTTTAAAAAAATAATTAATGACTTAAATTGAAAGAATTCTCAAAATTTTGGATTTATTTTGTTTTTTTTATACTTTTTTTAACTTGTATTTATTAATATTTAATTTTTTACTTTTAAGATTTATGAATTTTTTTTTTATTTTTTTCGGTTTGGGCAGAGGACGGCTGGTCCTGGGGGAAAACCCTGACTTTTATGACGGGTATTTCCTTACAAGAGGACCAGTCGTCCTTCCCCACCTATATAAAGCCCTCCCTCTTTGTTTTCAAATCACATCAAAATTTCAATACTCTCTCGACTATTTTGTTGTTCTGACGATATTTCTCCGCGTTCACCTACTAAGTACGATTTTTTTTATTTTAATTTTATCATTTACTTTAGGGATTTAAAAAAAAAAAAACTCATATATAAAGTGTTAAACCGAGATTAAATTTTTTATGACGTATTTTTTCTTCATTGTATTTTTCATTTGATATTCTCTTAACAATTTCTATCTAAATTCTAAAAATGTGGACATTTTATTATATTTTTATTTATTTAAATATTTCTAATATTTTTTTTCTATATTAGCTAGGGGTGTGCAAAACCAGTTTCGGTTCGGTTTTGGAGAGGAACCGAACCGAACCGATCACTATTCAGTTTCAGCATAACCAAACCGAAACCGGTCTTTTAACTTATCGAAACCAAACCTGAAACGAACCAAAAGTTCTGGTTCCGATTCCGATTCAGTTTCGGTTCTACAACCTATTTTCCAAAAATTTAAATAATGTAAATTTAAATTCCAGGAAATAAAAAACAATTAGAACTTCACAGTATAAAACACATAAATCAAAGACACTACACTACACATGTTGCTCTAATGCTTTCGGTTATAATAAAACAGCACATAACAAACAAAGAAAACATATAAATTGCTCTCGGTCACGCCAGAAGAGTCTCCCAAAACAGAAACATTATGTAATTATACAGTGCAAAACACATAAAACAAACATGCTAAACAGTAAACATTGCTCTCGGTCAAAAACAGAAGTGAGCAATTTATGTGTTTTTGCTCTCGGTAAAAAACATAGCAAAATCATTGATTTTGCTCTGTCAAAACCAGGAGGAGAGCAAACACATTTTGCTCTTTGTAAAATAAATTGCTCTCTGTTATTTGTTCACAGAGAGCAAAATCAACAGGATTTACTCTGTCGTTTTTTTACAGAGAACAAAATCAATGATTTTGCTCTCTGTCAAACACAAAAAACGAGCTAACTGCAAAGAATAGAACATACCCAGTTATCGTTATTCGGTTGCCTGATCGTGTGTCGTCGGTGCTGCTGTCGTCATCGATACTCGATAGCCCATAGCAGAGACTGAGAGTCGTCGCCTCGCCTGATCGTCCTTGTCTGCCGGGTCTCTAATCGTTGCAGTCGCAGTGCGTGTGTCATCTCTGGAGTCCGGAAGAGTGGTCGTGGTCCAGTGAAGAAACGATGATTTTGATTTAGATCTTCGCTTTTCACTGCTTCACTAAATGCAGGAACGGTTTGGTTCGGTTTGGATCGGTTTTGACCAATCCAAACCAATAACCGAACCTAAATAGTCAGTTTTGACCAATACCAAACTGAAGTTCGGTTTCCAGGGGCGCAAAACCAATCCGAACCGAACCGATTGTACCGGTTCATCGGTTCTGGTTTGGTTTTGCACACCCCTAATATTAGCGACGACTATTTTCTTGTTTCGGCGATATTTCTATGCATTCACCGGCTAAGTACTAAGTTTTTTTCTATTTTATTTTTATTAAATATTTATCTATTATACTGTAGATAATTGGATTGCATTTGTTATCGTTTCTCGTATCGCGTATTAAGTGGTGTAATTGTACTGTGTAAGTAAAGTAAGTTCTTTCTAGAAGACTAAGTTTTAAGTGCGATCGTTTGTGACCCCTCCAGCCTTTCCTGGGAACTTACTTGGAAAAGTAATTCTGTCTAGCAGATTGTCCAGTACAGTCTTTCCTGGCAGTCTTGGCAAGCATGGTAATATTGCTCCGTCCTTTCTATGGCAAACCCCAACATTTCATTAACTAGCTCTGAACGTATCATAAACTCCCTACCAAAGATGTACGTCTTCAAACCAGTCAAAATTTCATTTCTCCCGGACGATGTCAAGTTCACGTAGAACAAGCGAACTATTCTCTCGCAGGTATCGCCAATCAATGCATTGACCCCGCGTAGGCCGATGTTCTCAAATATCTCTTTGATCCCCAACGACTCCCAACCTCTAAAGTCTACATTCATACAAAAATTAATTGAGCGTTTTCGCTAATCCTGCTCAAACTTTCTCTGACAACCTTCATTAAAAAATTACATGGCAAGATCCTGTCAAGTTAATATACAACTAAAATTTCATAAGTTATTCAAATATTATGACATTATTAAAAAAATAATTTTATTAAATAAATAAAAATAAAATAAATTGTCCACTTTTTTAGGATTTAGATAGAAATTGTTAAAAGAATTTCAAATATAAAATACAATGAAGATAAAAGATTAATTAGTCACAAACTATAATAATACTAAAAATTGAGAGAGTATTGAAATTGTCTTACATTAATAATAACAAAAAAATTTGTATAAAATATAATAATAACAAAAATCATAAGTTAATTAAAATAAAAAAAATAACATATATATAATTTTATTATAATATTCTTACATCAATACAATAAAAAATACTAAAATAAGGATTATATAAGTGAAAAAAACGTAAAAATATATAAAAATAATATTAAAATAAATTAATTGTATTTGACATTCTATAAAAATGATTAAATCAAAAAGTTAAAACGGGGAGAGTACTGATCAGATAATTCTCAAGAAAGACTGTACTGGACAATCTCCTAGACAGAATTACCTTTCTAGGTAAGTTTTCAGGAAAGGCTGGAGGGGTCACAAACGGTCCTACTTAAAACTCAGTCTCTTAGACATAACTTATTTACTCAGTACAATTGCACCACTTAATACGCGATACGAGAAACGATAACAGATGCGATCCAATTATCTACGGTATAATAGATAAATATCTAATAAAAATAAAATAGAAAAAAACTTCATACCTAGCCCGTGAACGCGGAGAAATATTGTCGGAGCAAGAAAATAGTCGTCGCTAATATAGAAAAAAATATTAAAAATATTTAAATAAATAAAAATAAAATATAAAGTCCACTTTTTTAGAATTTAGATAGAAATTGTTAAGAGAATTTCAAATAAAAAATACAATGAAGAAAAAATACGTTATAAAAAAATTTGATCTCAGTTTAACACTATAACGCCCCGAATTATATAAACCCAGTTCGTTACTCTTAACCCGAATATAACTAAGAAACTTTGGACAACATTTAAAATTTCGCTCGAAAGTCAAAATTTGACATTTTCTAAAACCTCGAAATATTTAAAAAAAAAACTAGCAGCGGAAATCATTTAAGCAAAAATAGAGTTAAACAAAACTATATAAAAGAAATGTTTGAATAATCGGTTGGAATAGTAAGAAACAATCGGCCAAAGGAAATAAAGGTTTAAATCATGAAATACTCGAAAAGTTACAGAAGTCAAACATATCTACCGCCGAGCAAAGTCAACGGAAGAGGCCGAAACAGGAACTAGAAGGCTTCCCTGGTGACAAAGCGACAAAACTTTGGCTACATCAACCAGTCACAAAACGAAAAAAACACTTCCTACATCCACCGGTGACGTCAGCCATCATCCGGTCACAAAACGACAAAACACTTTGCTACATCCACCGGTGACGTCAGCCATCATCCGATCGGCTTTATCATACATCCACCGGTGACGTCAGCCGGATGATTCATTCATCCGATCGACTTTATCATACATCCACCGGTAAAACAAGCTACATATACCGATTACTAAACGACAAATTACATTCTGTATCATCCGATGGCTTCCACTGAGGACATCTTCCGATAGACAACAGAACAACAACTCAACTTCTGCCGATAGACTTCATCTACCAATAGAGAACAGAATAACAACTCAACATCTGCCGATAGACTTCATCTACCGACAGAGAACAGAACAACAACTCTAACTACGGAAAGGAATTTACTCACTTCACTGAAACCATTCAGAAACAATTCAAACCATTGCATTACTAAAATCCAATGAGTACCAACGTAAAATCCCAACAAAATACTATTATCAGTAAATCTCAAAAAAAGGTATTCAAAACGTTGAAACCACTACGGTCATGAAAATTCAACACACTTAAATTGAAACATTGTCAACTAAACCTTCATACTACTGACACCAGTTAACCCGCCTCATCAGTTTACTAGACCGAAGCATGAATGTACTCCTCCAACCTCATCTATTCATCTGTGCACTCAAGGAAATCACCTGCAGTATCCTCAACACCTACATCACAAAACTCATCTATTAGCCTAATGCTAAGTAAGTAAAGCAGTAACAAAATGAGATGCTGCAACGCTGAAACATAAAATTCCTAAACATGCAAATTTATACTTTCTCATCTCAGTTGCATTCACATTCATTCATAACTGATCTGATCCCTCGGTTCCCTCGGGAGTGGGATCAATCCTCCCAATGTTATACATCCTCTACTCGATTAAGGGGCGGATGGATTCTCTTAATAGCTAATCTGATCCCTTAGTTCCCTTGGGTGTGGGATCAATCTCCCAATGTTATAAATCCACTACGTCAATTAAGGGGCGTATTAGTTCCCTTAATAGCTAATCTGATCCCTCAGTTCCCTTGGGAGTGGGATCAATCTCCTAATGTTATAAATCCACTACATCAATTAAGGGGCGGATTAGTTCCCTTAATAGCTATCATAACACGTTCTGTTCATGCCTTACCATTCATTCCATGTAAATTCATTTTCGTGTTTCTTCAAAAACATGATGCATGACATAAACAAAACACTCAAACATGCATAACCCTACTGTTTTGTGATGTAGGCCCGAAGGCACACACAATACTTCACTTATCTGGATTCCTGGTGGATACTCGGTTAGGAGTTGCTTAGAAATTGCTCACCTAGAACCATAAATAGAGCATTAAGCCAATCCTTACAAATCCTCATTATAAAGCATACAGAAAATCTAAGTGAACAGTTAGGAGTTCTATTCACTGAGCATCCCCAAATTTTACACTAAACCCGAATCTACTCTCACTCACAACATCCGTGAAATCCTCACATTATACTCCCTCAGTTGTCTAACTGCTTAAACTCGAGAGAAATGAGGAAAACTTACCAGGTTGAAAGGGAAACCGGATGGGAGAATCGCCGAGAGCTCTGCTGAGCTTGAGTCGAATACCGAAAGGAGTAAAGATGAAACAGTGGCGGCTATAGTGCATTTATCACTAAATCTCTTCCCTTTAATAGGTTATCCACTTTTAAATTTCAAGTTACCCTTATACCCTTGCCTAGTCACTCACTAACCCTACATTTACTATCACCATTTAAAGTGTGTCGTTAATTTTAGAAAGAAATAAGACTTAGTTCTAAAGAACCGGGTGTTACATTCTACCCTCCTTAAAAGAATTTTGTCCTCAAAATTTAGTACCTGAATAGTTCTGGATGTTAGTCCATCATGTCTTGCTGGCGCTCCCAAGTCGTCTCCTCAAAGTTCTGGTTACGCCATAAAACTTTCACTAGTGGAATCTCTTTGTTGCGCAATACCTTCACTACATAGTCTAAGATCCTTACTGGTTTCTCCTCATATGTAAGAGTAGGATGAACTTCAATACTCTGCTGTTCCACAATCTGAGATGGATCTCGTACACACTTCTTAAGCATGGAGACGTGGAACACATTGTGAATCCCTTCCATAGAGGCTGATAACTCTAACTGATATGCTGTTTTCCCAATTCTCTTCAGAATAGTAAATGGTCCAATAAATCTGGGGCTCAACTTTCCTCTCTTTCCAAATCTCACAACTCCTTTAAATGGTGACACCTTGAGAAAAACTTCTTCACCTACCTCAAACTCCAATTCTCTACGCCTGCAATCTGCATAGCTCTTCTGTCGGCTCTGAGCTGCCAAAATTTTCTGTCGGATGAGGGCAACCTTCTCAACCATTTGCTGCACAATGTCAGGACCAAGTAACTGTGCCTCCCCAACTTCATCCCAGTACAAAGGTGATCTGCATTTTTGTCCATACAATGCTTCATACGGTGTCATTCCTATTGTTGCCTAAAAACTGTTGTTGTAAGAGAATTCTACTAAGGATAGATATTTGCTCCAAGAACCTTGAAAATCCAATGTGCATGCACGAAGCATATCCTCTAATGTTTGGATGGTTCTTTCGGATTGTCCATCTGTCTGAGGGTGAAAAGCTGTGCTAAAACTAAGCTGCGTTCCCATAGCCTTATGCAGACTTTTCCAAAACTTTGAAGTGAATCTAGAGTCTTGGTCTGAAACTATAGTACTTGGAACTCCATGTAACCTAACAATTTCCTGCACGTACAATTCAGCAAGTTGATCCATCTAGTAAGTCACCTTTATTGGTAGGAAATGAACTGATTTGGTTAGTCGGTCGACTATAACCCAAATTGCATCGTGTCCCTTTACTGTTCTAGGCAATCCTATAACAAAATCCATCGTTATTTGTTCCCATTTCCATTCGGGAACTGGTAAGGGTTGTAATGCTCCTACAGGTCTCTGATGTTCAGCTTTGACTTGCTGACAGATCAGACATAATTCCACATACTCCGCCACACTTCTTTTCATACCTGGCCACCAATAATGTTGTCTAAGGTCCTTGTACATCTTTGTACTCCCGGGGTGGACAGAGAACCTGGAAGAATGTGCTTCTGAAAAAATTTCATCACGAAATTCTTTAATGGCAGGAACGAACCATCTATTCCTAAACTTAAGGATTCCATCGGTAGAATGGTTAAAATCTGACTTGTCCGTAGAATCCATGCTTAACTTGTATTTGTTACACTCATCATCATTCGTCTGAGCTTCCTTTATTTTCTCAAGAATGGTAGGCTTTAAGGTTATGGCTGAAAGTATAGCTGATACACTGGATACTACTTCTAGATTAAACATCTGGAATTCTGACTCTAAGGCTAGTGACATATCGAAAATCATGGTTGGGGTTGGTGTTGTAACTCTGCTCAAAGCATCTGCCACAACATTTGCTTTGCCGGGATGGTATTTAATCTCAAAATCATAGTCCTTTACAAACTCCAACCATCGACGTTGCCTCATGTATAGTTCCTTCTGTGTGAAAATATACTTCAGGCTCTTATGATCCGAAAATATCTCACAGGATTGCCCATACAGGTAATGCCTCCAAATCTTAAGTGTAAATACTACTGCAGCTAATTCCAAGTCATGCGTAGGGTAATTCCTCTCATGTGTTTTCAGCTGTCTAGAGGCATAAGCTATTACCTTTCCATCCTGCATTAAAACACAACCAAGACCAATTTTGGAGGCATCACAGTAAATGCTAAACTTACCATCTTCAATTGGAAGGGTTAAGATTGGAGCATTGGTCAGTTTCTGTTTCAAGGTCTGGAAACTATGCTCACATTCATCAGTCAATATATATTTCACATTTTTCCTTGTTAACTTAGTAAGGGGTGTTGCAATCTTTGAAAATTCCTCAATAAATTTTCTATAATATCTTGCTAATCCAAGGAAACTTCGAATATCTGTAGCATTCCTTGGTTGGGGCCATTCCTTAACTGCCTGAACCTTAGCTGGATCAACAAATATCCCATCTCCAGAGATCAGATGACCAAAAAAGTGAACTCTATCCAACCAAAACTCACACTTAGAAAACTTGGCATAAAGTTGGTGCTGCCTAATTATTCCCAACACCAAACTCAAATGCCTGGCATGCTCATCTTTAGTACGGGAATAGATTAAAATATCATCGATAAACACTATGACAAACTTATCCAAGTATTCATGAAACACTCTATTCATGAGATCCATAAAGGCTGCTGGTGTATTTGTCAATCCAAAAGACATGACCAAAAACTCATAATGTCCATACCTCGTGCGAAAAGCAGTCTTTGGAATATCCTCAGATTTAACCTTCAGCTGATAATAACCGGACCTAAGGTCAATCTTACAGAAAACTCTTGCACCAATAAGCTGATCGAATAAATCATCAATCCTTGGCAGTGGATACTTGTTCTTGACAGTTAGCTTATTCAATTTCCTATAGTCTATGCACATACGCATTGATCCATCTTTCTTTTTGACAAAAAGGACAGGTGCACCCCATAGTGAAAAGCTAGGGCGTATGAACCCTTTCTCCAACAAATCCTCTAACTGCTTCTTCAATTTCTTAAGTTCTGTTGGCGCTAGTCTATATGGATTCTTGGATACAGGCTCAGCGCCTGGGTAAACATCCACAACGAATTCAATTTCTCTATCTGGTGGCAAGCCAGGAAGATCATCTAGGAATACTTCCGGAAAATCTTGGACAACTAAAACATTCTTGGGGTTTGATTTTTCTACTAGTTGTGTGTCTAAAACATTGGCCAAAAAACACAAATACTCCCTGCATGAGGAGGGTCTACAATCGATAGAAGTCATTACAGTCATTTCCTTACTCTTCTTCAGAGCTTGGAAGGTATGGTTTAAACCACCAGGGGGTTGAAAACTAACAATTCCAGTCCGACAATCTATTGTGGCATAATGCTTAAACAACCAATCCATTCCTAGGATGACATCAAATCCCATTATGTCCATAATAATAAGATCAGCAGGTAGACTTACGTTTCCTAATAACACAACACTGTCACCCATCACCTGGTTAGAGTGCATGCGTTCGATGCGTTCACCGGAAGGTAATGCAACACTAAAAACATGCATGGAAGGGGTAAACTGCACATCTAACTTAACAGCAAAAGCAGATGCTATAAAGGAATGTGTTGCACTAGAATCTATTAAAGTAAAAGCAGGCACATAGTTGATCAATATAGTAACTGACACAACAACAGGCTGTTCCTCACCCGACTCCGTCATGGAGAATATCCTGGGTTTAATCAAAGCAGGGCCGCTCTTCAAAGTTGGGCAGTCTCTGTTGATATGGCCGACTTTGTTACAATTAAAGCATCGGGTGATTCTAGGCTTCGGACAATCTCTGTGTGTATGTCCAAACTCCTCACAGTTGAAACACTTACCTGACCCGAATCTGCACTCGCCCAAATGACTTTTCAGAGACTTCGGGCACTGGGGATACTTCTGGTTATCCGGTACCTTCCTCCCTGATCCTTGGCTACTCTGGCCTTCATTTGGCCTCTTCATTCTTCTGTGTCGTTGGGGTTGGACGAACTTTCGTGGGGCTTCCTTCGGTCAAGAACATTTCATTTCAGCTTCTTCCACCTCCAAAGCTGTGGACACAACTTCACTGAAAGGTAAACCTTTAAAACCCAAAAACTTGACCCCTCTGTACATATCAGGCTTCAGTCCTTGTATAAATAGAAACACCTTATCTTCATTCTTGTGAACAAGGTGTCCAGCGAAGCTGGACAGAGACTCAAATTGTCTGACGTACTCAGCCACAGATCCTTACTGCTTCAAGTTCAGGAACTCCACCTTCTTTGTGGCCTGGATGGTGCTGTTAAAATACTTTTCAAAGAAAATGTCCTTGAACTGAGACCAAGCCATAGTCAGAATATCAGTGGTGGTCTCAATTGTCTCCCACAAAAGTTGAGCGTCTCCAGCAAAATGAAATGTCGCCAGAGTGACCTTGTCTCCTTCTCCGACGTTGGGACACCTAAACATACTTTCAATCTTCCTAAGCCACTCTTCAGCAACAATCGAGTTAGATGATTTTCCATCAAACGTGGGCGGCTGAAGCCTCCAGAATCGGTCTCCTGAATGTTCATTGCTAGAACTCGAGTTGGCACTTCCTTGTACTTCTCGGTTCAGCAACACTCCTAACTGATCGGACTGCTGACGTATTAAGTCTGTTTGCTGACGTACCAAATCTGTCAGCTGTCTAATAATACTAGGTTCCTCCTCACTCCTCAAGTCTGGCATTTCCCTCTGTATCCTAGGTCTTCCTGGGCGTCTGACCATTGTACTAAGTTCCTGTACAGGGTTATTTACACTCTTAAATATCTATTAACTAAGGTTAACATAAACACTTACAGTTGTTGAAGTACTTCCATGCAACGATTGGCACTGATGAGTAATCTTTTGAACGGTTTAACTGAATGTCTCTGATACCATACTGTAACGCGCTGAATTATATAAAACCGGTTTGCTACTCTTAACTCGAATATAACTAAGAAACTTTGGACAAAATTTAAAATTTCGCTCGAAAGTCAAAATTTGACATTTTCTAAAACCTCAAAATATTTAAAAAAAAAAACTAGCAGCGGAAATCATTTAAGCAAAAATAGAGTTAAACAAAACTATATAAAAGAAATGTTTGAATAATCGGTTGGAATAGTAAGAAACAATCGGCTAAAGGAAATAAGGGTTTAAATCGTGAAATACTCGAAAAGTTACAGACGTCAAACATATCTACCGCCGAGCAAAGTCAACGAAAGAGGCCGAAACAGGAACCAGAAGGCTTCCTTGGTGACAAAGCAACAAAACTTTGGCTACATCAACCAGTCACAAAACGAAAAAACACTTCCTACATCCACCGGTGACGTCAGCCATCATTCGGTCACAAAACGACAAAACACTTCCTACATCCACCGGTGACGTCAACCATCATCCAATCAGCTTTATCATACATCCACCGGTGAGGTTAGCCGGATGATTCATTTATCCGATCGACTTTATCATACATCCACCGATAAAACAAGCTACATATACTGATTACTAAACGACAAATTACATTCTGTATCATCCGATGGCTTCCACTGAGGACATCTTCCGATAGACAATAGAACAACAACTCAACTTCTGTCGATAGATTTCATCTACCGATAGAGAACAGAATAACAACTCAACATCTGCCGATAGACTTCATCTACTGACAGAGAACAGAACAACAACTCTAACTACGGAAAGGAATTTACTCACTTCACTGAAACCATTCAGAAACAATTCAAACCATTGCATTACTAAAATCCAGTGAGTACCAACGTAAAATCCCAACAAAATACTATTATCAGTAAATCTCGAAAAAAGGTATTCAAAACCTTGAAACCACTACGGTCATGAAAATTCAACACAGTTAAATTGAAACATTGTCAACTAAACCTTCATACTACTGACACCAGTTAACCCGCCTCATCAGTTTACTAGACCGAAGCATGAATGTACTCCTCCAACCTCATCTATTCATCTGTGCACTCAAGGAAATCACCTGCAGTATCCTCAACACCTACATCATAAAACTCATCTATTAACCTAATGCTAAATAAGTAAAGCAGTAAGAAAATGAGATGCTGAAACGCTGAAACATAAAATTCCTAAACATGCAAATTTCTATTTTCTCATCTCAGTTGCATTCACATTCATTCATAACTGATCTGATCCCTCGGTTCCCTTGGGAGTGGGATCAATCCTCCCAATGTTATACATCCTCTACTCGATTAAGGGGCGGATGAATTCCCTTAATAGCTAATCTGATCCCTTAGTTCCCTTGGGTGTGGGATCAATCTCCCAATGTTATAAATCCACTACGTCAATTAAGGGGCGGATTAGTTCCCTTAATAGCTAATCTGATCCCTCAGTTCCCTTGGGAGTGGGATCAATCTCCTAATGTTATAAATCCACTACATCAATTAAGGGGCGGATTAGTTCTCTTAATAGCTATCATAACACGTTCTGTTCATGCCTTACCATTCATTCCATGTAAATTCATTTTCGTGTTTCTTCAAAAACATGATGCATGACATAAACAAAACACTCAAACATGCATAACCCTACTGTTTTGTGATGTAGGCCCGAAGGCACACACAATACTTCACTTACCTGGATTCCTGGTGGATACTCAGTTAGGAGTTGCTTAGAAATTGCTCACATAGAATCATAAATAGAGCATTAAGCCAATCCTTGCAAATCCTCATTCTAAAGCATTCAGAAAACCTAAGTGAACAGTTAGGAGTTCTATTCACTGAGCATCCCCATATTTTACACTAAACCCGAATCTACTCTCACTCACAACATCTGCGAAATCCCCACATTATACTCTCTCAGTTGTCTAACTGCTTAAACTCGAGAGAAATGAGGAAAACTTACCAGTTTGAAAGGGAAACCGGGTGGGAGAATCGCCGAGAGCTCTGCTGAGCTTGAGTCGAATACCGAAAGGAGTAAAGATGAAACAGTGGTGGCTATAGTGCATTTATCACTAAATCTCTTCCCTTTAATAGGTTATCCACTTTTAAATTTCAAGTTACCATTATACCCTTACTTAGTCACTCACTAACCCTACATTTACTATCACCATTTAAAGTGTGTCGTTAATTTTAGAAAGAAATAAGACTTAGTTCTAAAGAACCGGGTGTTACAAACACCTTATATATGAGTTTTTTTTTAAATCCCTAAAGTAAATGATAAGATTAAAAAAAAACTTCGTACCTAGCAGGTGAACACAGAGAAATATCGCCGGAACAAGAAAATAGTCGAGAGAATATTGAAAGTTTGGTGTGATTTGAAAACCAAGAGGGAGGACTTTATATAGGGGGAGAGAACGGCTGGTCCTTGGACCAGCCGTCCTCTTGTGGGAAAAAAACAGTGACAAAAGTTGCGGGTTTTGTATTTTAAGTGGAGGATGTGACGACCCCCGACCCGATCGGGGTCGAAGAGTCTCACTCCGGACATTTAAAAAGTGACATATTTTTTTTGAACTTTTAAAATATTACACAGAGTATAAACCTTCTATGGAATTGAAGACTGAATAACACACTTAAAACTGGGTGACAATTTAAATCGAACTACAGAAATAAATGACAGAAGAAAACATTAAGACACAATACTTATTGGGAATTATGTGCCCAAACAAGCAGATGTAATAGAACAGTTATATTATTTAAACTGATTAATATTATGCTTGCATTTAAAGATCATGCTTTATAAAATTCAGAGAAAATTCCTTGGTTATTTGTGCAAACTTTATATTGACATATATATCGTATATATGAGGGATATAATATAAAGAGTAATAACCAAAACAAGTCAATGACTTATATTTGAAGTATGGAATCTTCAAATAAATCATAGTCATAAACTTAGTTTATCTCATTAAGAATGTATAGTTATATCCCGACTATATATGTAGTGACATAAGGTAAATAAGTTTTATATAATATGATTATATAGGACTGGACCATTATATTTGAAGTATGGAATCTTCAAATAAATCATAGTCATAAACTTAGTTTATCTCATTAAGAATGTATAGTTATATCCCGACTATATATGTAGTGACATAAGGTAAATAAGTTTTATATAATATGATTATATAGGACTGGACCAGATAAAATTATATTGTTCTTATAATTTCCGTTAAACCTAGAACAAATAACTTTATCATAATGAGACTTATATTTGAAGTATAGATTATATACCTGGACAGATAAACTTATATTGTGCTTATAATTTCCGTTAAACTTAGAACAAATAACTTTATCATAATGATGGTCATATGTGTATAATCTTAATTCATTGTATTTAACAAACTCCTATTTTATTTTAATTTATTCTTTAATTTACTTGGTAAAGTTTTGTGTGAGTTACAATTCACACACCTCGTATATTGGGAATAAATTAAAATGAATAGCAGGGAATGTTAATATCGATGTAATGAAATCCATTTTATTGGATTCCCTTTTTTGGTAGTTAAAAGATCGAATAATTAGCGCGCAAATTCATAAATCGTTATGAATTAATTATTCAATCAAGGACTAATGGTAGTTAAGGATAAAGATGTAATATGAGAGGTTAACGGATTATAAACCTAGCTCTATTACGAATCTAAATGGAGGGTTAGTACATATGTAATGAATATATCAATGGACATTACTTTGAGTAAACATAATCTATAATTTTAAGAGTGCAACTCTAAGTATTTAGTGGACTTACTTTAGAGTTAATAATTACGTTAATTGATATAAGGAGTTTATATTAATTAACGGAAAAATTATTGAAGCTTAAAATTATAGGTCCATCGGTCCCTTTGTCACCTTCTATCATTATTCGAATAATAGAAAAATGAACAAAGAAGATTAAATAATTAACTATGAGTTAATTATTTAATACACTCAATAATAAGTTTATTATATTTCATTAGATGAAATGTTGAATAATCAACTTATAAAACACATGACAAAAGTTGTCATAATTAATATGTTTGTTATGTTTCATTAAATGAAATAATTGAATTGTTCAATTAATTAACAAACATAAAGTTGTTTTTGAAAATAGTTTTTTAAAATGAATTTTGTCAAATCATGGTGCCAAGTGTAAGGTCATGATGAGAAGTTGTTTTGATTTCCATAACATCTTTAACATCTTTTGTTATAAATGTTATTAAGAAATCAATTCTAACTTAATGGTAAATTAAACTTTGTAACAATTGTTTTAAATGTTATGATAATTGTTGCAAAATTCTTACACTATAAATAGAGGTTAAGACCTCATTTGTTTGATATAGTGTGGGAGAATTCATTTTGAGAAACAATCTATTTTAAGAGCATTTCCGTGGTGGTTTAGAGAATTGTTCTCTATATCCATATAGATCGTCTCATGTGTTGAGAAAACGATCTATCACAAAATTGAGTGTTTATGTTCATCACGCCCACACGTCCTTATTCGAGGTGAGGAGGATTGATAAAGAAGATCGAAGGCTCTTTGATATTAAGAAATTGTTCTTCAAAGGTAATTTCTTTAAATCTAAATTATTTGTTTATTGCATATAATTATTTATATATCATAAATGACGATCCTATTATTATGATGAAAAATTGTTTTTCATAATATTTAAGTTGCGCACGTATGAGTGTTATGAACACCATTAATTCCGCCGTGTGAGGGAACTTAAATTCCAACAATACTTTGGACGTTTTAAATAAAAGGCAGAATGGACGACAGAAACAGAAGGCAGAATAGACGACAGACATGCAATGGAAGGCTTAGTAAAATGGGAAACATAAACTGGAAGTCATGCAGTGGAGGGCTACAGTGGATGACAGGAGCTGTGGAAGACAGAAGTGTAGAAGCTGTGGATAACTGAAGTGCAGAAGCTGTGGACAACTGAAGTGCAGAAGCTGTGGACGATAGAAGTGCAGAAGTTGTGGACGATAGAAGTGCAGAAGCTGTGGACAACTGAAGTGCAGAAGCTGTGGATGACTGTTTTAAAGAACAGCGTGGACGACTGTTCACAGAACAGAATGGACAACTGTTTTACAGAAGACGTAGACGACTGTTTTATCGAAGGCGTGGACGACTGTTTTAAAGAACAGCGTGGACGACTGTTTTAAAGAACAACGTGGACGACTGTTCACAGAACAGAATGGACAACTGAACAGGAAGACATAAAAACAGAAGACATGAAAACAAAAGGCATAAAAGCTTCAAACCCCCAAAACCCGATTCAAAACGAAGTTTTAAAACATACTTGACAACATGACAAAGATTTAAGAAAACAAACTGCATGGATAGCTCTAAAACTTGAGACAATCCATGCACAACCTAAAAGGAAAAGATTCCAAACAGTTCCAGAATATTTCAAAATATACAATCAACTGTCAAACAGAGGTTTTAAAAACATCAACACAGAGTCTATACACCGTTTTAAAATCTCAGAAGCTGTACAGAACTTGACATACACTTCAAGAATTCACCAAACAGAAGTTTTAAAAACATAAACACAAAGTCTACACACACGACCTTCACTTAAAAAAAAAACTCCACTCTCTCAGGTCAGAAATGTGTCTGGCTGCCGCAACCACCCCCGAAAGCTCGTGCCACCAACCACCTATTCGTCGGCCTGAGGTACAAAGTCCTCATATGGAGGATCCATACCTACAACAGGGAGTTCAACTATGAGCCTAGAGCTCAGTAAAACATACAATGTAGTGATGCATGTGCTGTGCATGAACATTTCAAATACATGAACATTACTTTACATTTCACTGACAGAGAGGTATAAGTGGGGCTTATAGAGGAACTGGAGCAACATAGGTGAACTATCAGGCACGATACACTATCAGGGACATAACAGGAATACAGAATAGAACAGAAATACAGAACAAGATGCTAGTCCTCGTCCCACACTTAACCGTACATTACATTACAGATTTTATCTTTCTTAACTTCAAATCTCATGCATAAAACATTTACATGATTTTCAGGAAAAATATTTATGCATGAACATTTACGGTGCTTAAACATAACTTAAACAGGCTACAGGATAACAAGCAAAACAAAAAGCAAACTCATTCAACTTAGAACTTAACCTACCACCTAACTACCCGACAACCAAAAACCTAGTATCTCCGTACTGTAGGGCTTTAAGGGTTAACTTATACGTATGAACTTACCTGTTGCTGTAGAGTTGAAAGCTTTGCCCACACATCCTTGGCGATTTCACGAACCTATATTGTGCATAATCGGTCCGTTAACCTTAAACTCCATTAAAACTAAAGAGTAGCTAACCTAAACTTGTTAACTAATGAAAAAAAATTACCTTTACAGGAGAAAACGGAGTTTTGGAATTTGTCAAGGTTGTCTGGAAGAGAGAAAACAGAGAAGAGATTACGTAGGAGTAAAGAGAAGAGAGGAAGAGAAAGAAAGAAGGCATGGCTTCTTCCACAAGCTTGTCAAGTGTCAACCATCCATTGGCTTCCTCCCACCAACCTTAATTGGCTTCCTAATTTGCCCTTCATTGGTTTCCAATTAAATTGTTATTTAGTTCGTCGAATCGGTCTCACGAATCACTCTATTTCAATTGAAAACATCGGCAATTTCCACTAAAATATTTATTGTATTAAATCAAATTAATCCTGCTTAATAATTCGAGAAATAGTTACATGGCCAAAATGCCGGGTGTTACAGAAGAGGACGGCTGGACCAGCCGTCTTCTTCGTAAAAGACAAAACCTGTGACAAACGTCACGGGTTTTTCCCCCACAAAAGGACAACTGGTCCTGCCCAAACTGAAAAAAAAGAAAAAGAAAAATTAAGGACGGGACGGGGCCGCTCCAGCTGGACCGGCAGTCTTCTCCAGAAAGGCCAGCCTCCTCACTCTCCTTTCGAGGTTCAAATTGTTTATTTATGATACTTTGAAATTTTTTCAATAAATAGTAAACTTTGAGGGGTTTTTAAAAAAAAATTGAAAATTTGGGGTTTAAATTAAAAATAGGTTTAAATCCAAAAAAATGGCTCAAACTATCCATTTGGTTTAAAAAATGGCTCAAACTTTTTTCGTCAAAAAAAAAGTTCAAAGTATTGAAAATGTGCAAAAAACGGCTTTGCGGTAGCACTTGTGAGGATGAAGATCCCCCGCACTCCAATTACTAAAGGAGAATGGTTGGCCACGTCCGGAGAACAACCAACCGTTCTCTGCAGAGGCAGTTTTAAGGATGAAGATTCCCTCGTATTTTTGGGTGAATTTTTTAAAAACTATCAAACGATATTCAAAATACTTGAAATTTTTACCACATGTTTCCCACATATGGGGAAGATCATCTGGAAAGTTTCGTGATTTTCTAACACTTGTTCGATTTATTGTAATTTTATTTAATTATTTTATAAAAAAATTATAATAAATCATACAAGTTGTGACGACCCCTGACCTGATCAGGGTCGAAAAGCCTCACTCCGGACATTTAAAACGAGACATATATTATTTTTTTTAAAAAACTTTAAAAACTATACACAGAGTATAAACCTTTTATGGAATTGAAGACTAGAATACATATTTAAAACTGGATGACAATTAAAATCAGACTACAGAAATAAACGACAGAAGAAAATAGGAAGACAGAATACTTTGGAAGTTTAAAATAAAAGGCAGAATGGACGACAGAAATAGAAGGCAGAATAGACGACAGACATGCAGTGGAAGACTTAATAAAATGGGAAACATAAACTGGAAGTCATGCAGTGGAAGGCTATAGTGGATGACAGAAGCTGTGAACGACAGAAATAAAAGACAGCGTGGACAACTATTCACAGAATAGAATGGACAATGTGTTTTAAAGCAGGGTTTTTGGTCGATAAGACATAGCACTTGAAGAGCTATGACCCACAGCAAAATCGGTCGAAGTGACCTCGGTGCTGAAATCGGTCGAAGTGACCTCGTTGCTGAAATCGGTCGAAGTGACCTCTGCCTTAAACATTAAAATGGCAAGGCATAAAATGGAAGGCACAAAACGGATGACAGGTTGGCTGACAGAATTGGTCGACAGGTTGGATGACAACTTTGGATGATAACTTTGAGCGATTAACACTTAGCCTAGTCGACAGACTAAGTCTCTGGAAATAAATTCCTACACCATTCGGTCGACCAAATTCGATCCGAATGGAACAGATGGACTATAACACTCCCTCAACATCTGAAGTGCACCATTGGTCGACAAATTACGACCAAAGGACTAACAGAGGGACTAAACACTCGAAAGAATATATACTTCCTAAACATTAAAATGGCAAGGCATAAAATGGAAGGCACAAAACGGATGACAGGTTTGGATGACAGAATTGGTCGACAGGTTTGGATGACAACTTTGGATGATAACTTTGAGCGATTAACACTTAGCCTTAGTCGACAGACTAAGTCTCTGGAAATAAATTCCTACACCATTCGGTCGACAAATTCGACCGAATGGAACAGATGGACTAAACACTCCCTCAACATCTGAAGTGCACCATTTGGTCGACAAATTCGACCAAATGGAACAGAGGGACTAAACACTCGAAAGACATATATATACTCCGCCGATCGATCGGTTACCCCAGGCGATCGATCGGCTACCTCTCTGTTTGACGATTTACTTCTTTTGACACATAAAGCTTTAAACTTCAAAACCCAATTCAAAACATAAGTTTGGACATATCAGAAAACATGACAGAAGCTCAAAAATCTAACTACATGGATAGCTCAAAAACCAGAGACAATTCATGCATAACCTAAAAGAAAAGACTCCAAGCAGTTATAGAATATTTCAAAACATATATTCAACTGGTTTTTAAAACATCAACACAAAGTCTATACATCGTTTTAAAATCCCAAAAGCTGTACAGAACTTGACATACACTTCAAAAATACACCCCCATAGGTTCAAAATATGTCTGGCTGCCACAACCACCCCATGAGCTCGTCTCGCCAACTACATCTACTCGTTGGCCTGAGGCACAAAGTTCTCATCTGAAGGATCCATACCTACAACAGGGAGTTCAACTATGAGCCTAGAACTCAGTAAGAACATACAATGCAGTGATGCATATGCTATGCATGAACTTTTGAAATACATGAAAATTACTTTACATTACGTTAAGTGCACAGAAGGTATAAGTGGGGCTTATAGAGGAACTGGCATAACAGAGGTGCACTATCAGACACATAACAGGGATACAGAATAGGAATACAAAACAGGATGCCAGTCCTCGTCGTACACTTAACCGTACATTACATTACAAGTTTTATGTAATAACCAAAAATTTCATCGTATACCTTATTACTCGTGCATAGTGTTTTATGATTTAAAACTTCTCAATTTTAGAAATAAAAGAAGTAATGGAATATTGAGAAGTCAACAAGTAATAAAGCAATAGCAACTAACTATAAAAGATAAAGAGAATGATGAACCAATAGAAGTGGGATTTGAAAAGTCAAAAGTAATTAAGAGCCAATAGAAATGAAGAGTAATGTTGAGTTGAAAAGTCAACAAATGAATGGAAAATAGAAAGTGAAGGAAGACATGGTTTTCACGTTGGAAGATTTGGAAGGAGGAAATGAAGAGAAGAAGTAGAGGATAAGGATGAAGAAAAGTCAAAACTTTCTTCTTTAAATCTTAAAGTGACACCTCACAATGGTTATCTTTATCTTTTTCTTCTCTTTCTCACTCCCTACGTGCCTCTTCTCTTCTCCATTTTCCAGAGCACTCTTATTCCTCAAAAGCTTGGTCTCTTGTAATAAGAATCAAGGTAAGTTAGATTTTAGGTTATGTTTATGCAAAATTCTAGTTATAGGTTGGTAAAATTGGAGTTTTGTTGAGTTTATGGAGAAGTTGATAAACCCTAGATGGCTGCACAAAAATTTGGTTTTCCCTCCTTAATTTCTTGATGTTTTAGGGTTTGAATGAATTGTAATGGTTGCTTATGGTTGGAAATAAAGGAAAAACATCGAGTAATGCATGAATAGTTGAAAATAGTGAAATACAGGGCATATTGGAAATCTGTAATTTCGATATGTTGAGCTAGTTTATCTTGATAAATTGACCTTACCATGTTAAAGTAGACTTCTTAAGGATTACATAGCCTCAAGAATTATCAAATTTGTTATGTATAGCAAAAGTTATGAAATTTTGAAATTTGTTGTTGATTTGAAGGGAATTCCGAAAATTAGGTTGTTAAGTGAATTTTTATGAATCTTGTTGATTGACATGCTTTAGGTATACAAGTCAAGAAGGAACTTGAGCACATTGACGAAACCGAACTCAAGAGACGAGGTAAGTGTATGTATGCATGCGTTTTGGTCGATTGGCCTACACCACAAAAGATTATGAGATTGAGGATTTGGTGAATGTAGTTTTGAGGGTTGGTTTGGTAGAACTCTTAGGTTGTGAGTGAGTTAATTATGCTAGTTGTTTGTTTAATGAATGATTTGCTTATTAGTTTATATTATGTTATAGAATTGAAGGATGTGTGTGCAACATGTAATCGTGCATCATGGTTTTCCTAAAGCATAGAAAATGGTTTTTATACATATTTTTCATGTAAACAAGAGTAACAAAATATAGAACAGTAAAATACGTAATAGTTGTTGTGGGTAGGGAACTGAATTTGGTAGTTCCGCCAGAGAAACCGGTTCCGTCAGAGGGACTGTCATATTTGTCATTCCACTTCTCCTAGAGCGAGTTGGTCGTCCCGCCAGGTGGACAATCAGTTATGTCATCTCTTCTCTAGAAGCAGTACCCTAATAACTCATGTCATGCAAGAAAAATAAAGAAGGCTCAGTACATGCTTTTACAAACAGCATAGCATAATCATGAGCATGCATTTTATTTTATACTGAGCATTAGGCTCATTAGTTTATTTTGTGGTGTAGGTGAATTTGATACAGGTGAGAGCCTTGATCCTCAAGAAGGTTGATGGAGCAGTTGGTGGAGGACGTCCATGGGGTGTGCTTGTAGCTGCTAGGGCGATTTTGACCTGTGGGTGAATGCATAGGTAATTTTGGGATAATGTATGGACAAAAGGTTTTGAAGTTGCAGATTCGTATGTAAATGACAAGTTTAGTTGTCTTTAAACGGTAGTGTCTATTTTGATGTATGAATATATTTTGGAAATTATATTAGAAATCTAGTTTCACATTGCAGGTTTTGGTTTTATAGTTTTAAACGTTATATTGTCGTTTTTTTTTATCGATAGTGAATTTAAAGCAAGATTTCATTCTCTTATTTTGTTTAGTTCAAAGATTTTTATAATGGGTCTTTTATAAAGTAATCTTTTCTTTCCGCTGCAAACATTTAATGTTTTAACGATGTCGTTTAAACTATGGGTAAAATTTTAAAATTTTTATGGATTTTCGAGTACGGTTAGACACATGAACAGTAAATGTAACGAACCGGGTTCAGATAACTCGGGGTGCCACAGAGTTGGTATCAGAGCCCAGGTCAAAATCGTTTCTGCAGACTGTCTAACAGTACAAGCTACCACATGGATATTCTTCATCAATTGTAAGTATGTTTATGCATTTTTTATTGGTTAATATTTAATTAGAGTTCTAAATGTGCTAGGAATAACAAAATGAATAGAGGACAAAGGAGAGATCAACAAACAGAACCAGCTGATTTGAACAATGCCGTCAACCGATTAACAGATTTGGTGGATCGCCAATCTCAAATAATCGAAAAATTCATTAATAAGGAAGAGCAAGGAAATCACAATGAAAGTACAAGTGATCAGAGTGGGGATCTTTTCAGGCGACTCAAACCTCCAATCTTTGATAGACAGGCTTCGGATCCTACCTATGCTGAAGAATGGATCCGGACTATGGAAAGAATGTTTGATTATGCAAAGGTAGAGGAGACCGATAAACTTAACGACTTTGATCTCTTAAAACTTGGAACTTGAAACCTAATCATAATAACATCACATATTAACATTTTTTCATAAAATATAACAAATCATATAATTCTCAAAATCCAATTCAAGTCCATTCAAACCCCCATTCAATTATTCTTCATCCATTCAAGCTTACATATGTCCTTATTCAGCTCAACAATCCATAATACAAGTGAAATCCAAATTGTTCAAACAATTTATGCATGTTTTCTCTAATCCAAAGTGGACCAATTTTCATCCAACTTCAAAAATTCACAGCAAATCGTATATACCTCCTAATTCAATGATTCAAAAGCCTATTCATTAGCTCATTCAATTTTTGACAAAACCAAAACCTGTCTGAACTTTCTTCACAGTTCTTAATCCAATCTCTGAAAAATCATAACTAATTGAATTTTTAACCTTTTTTAATGATTCAACATGCTATAGAATCCTTAAGCTGTCTATTTTCACATGGTGAAATCTATTTATCAAAAATCGAAATCAATAAATGACAGAAAATCAAAAACCAAAACTGCCCTAAAATCTCTTCACAGATTTTCAACCAACTTTGAAAATTCATAACAAATCTAATACTTCTTTGCATTGCATTTAATGATTCTACATGCTATACAATCCTTAAGATGTCTAATTTAAAATGCTAAAATCCATTTATCAAAAGCAACTCAACTTATTAGTTGAAAACAGTAAAACCTAAAGCTGCTCTAAAATTTTAGATTTTTACTAACTTTATCTATTTCCATGCATTTATTCTATTTCCATCAACAATCAACCCATTCATTCCATTAGATTCTCAAAGAACTCATGAAAAAGAGAAAATAAAACCATTTATGTGCATCATCACTTAGGGTTAACAATCTTTTGTTAAACTCAATAAAACTTAACTTTTAGTGCATAATACTTCACAAATTTGCACAAACTTCACAAATAACCAAAACCTATCTTATAATCTTGAGAAATAAGTGAGGAAATATGAGGGATGAAGAGTCTGCAGAAGGGGAAAGAAGTCATGGGTAAGGCTTTTGAAATGAAGTTTTTATCATTTTATTAAGTGTTCAAATTTATTTATTTATTTATTTATTATAGAAGCTTCCTGCACTTTGGTGAAAGTTCACCATTCTTCCTCCTTTTATCTTCAGTAATTCTTAAGCTGAATTCAATCCTCCTTTCATCTTCCTAAATTGAATTCAACAAAATAACACCATTGGTCATTTCTTGCTTTGACTTTTTCAACATTCATCCCATTGGTTTTTGTTTTCACTTTGACTTTTCAAACCATGTTTTCCATTAGGTCCTCCAATTTTCTTTTGACTTTTCAACAAAAATCTCTTATTGGTTCATTCATTTTCCTTTGACAATTTGCTATTGGTCCATGAATTTAACTTATCCAATTGGTCTTGTCTTCTTTTATTCCCTTATTCAACGCCAATTCTAGCCTTTAACTTTGATAAATTGCCACAATTTCTCTAACTCTTTACTTCATTAGATGCATTTTCCACTCAATACTTGAAATTGTCCCTTATTTCTTTTTTAATTTAACAATTTACAATTCATCATCAATTAACAATACCCACGATTAATTACATGCTAAAAATTCGGGTGTTACACCAACTCACTAATGTATGCTAATTTCAAATGAGTCTAACACTTTTTTGGTTTTTTTTCTACACTCTCCACTTATCTTCTCTCCTATTTACACATTTCTTTCTTTTGCATGTTCTCTTATCTTTCCAACGTGGGATAAAAAAATATTCGTTCTTCCTAGCTTCTTTTTTATATTTATTTTCAATAAATTATAATTAGTTACAATAATATATTAATTCTATCAATTAATGAGTGATACATCAGAAGTTAAAATTAGAACGTAAAAGTAGATGATAAACATAATGTTGTCTTTCTTTATATATTAACTTTGTAGGACTGTTATTGTCTAAGAGGGGGTGAATTAGACTTTTCTCTCAAAATTAAGTACAATATAAATTACTTAAATTATTATTTTTTGATTCAAAATAAACAGAGAGACATAGAGAAAAATAACACTGTGATTTTTACGTGGTTCGGCCAATCTTGCATACATCCACGCTTCAAGGATTCCCCCTTGAAGATTCATTACTTCTCTTCTACGAGAAATCTTGATTGGACCTGACCAATCAACTGCCTTTTACACTTCTATTGAACTTCACGGGCGTCAATCGCTGTCTTTACACTTCGATTGATCTTCACGGGCGTCAATCGCTGCCTTTACACTTTTTACAAGATGAACAATGTAGCACATAACTACACTCTCTCAAAAAGTAGAATCTCAAGTTTTGATCTATAGAGGAGTAGAGAATAGAAGAAAATTACAGGCGTATGAGCTCGCGAGAGTTGAGAGAAAATTTATCAGATCAGCAAAAGTTTTTATCTCGAGCTCCTATTCTTCCTTTTATACTGGTGACTGTAATCCGCTTCTCATTCAGACGACTCTTTGTTTTCGTACTAAAAATATGACCATTGTGAAGAAATATAGCCGTTGGAGTCTGCTTTGGTCAACATTTAATTCGGCGGTCATTAATAGTCTGGTCGTTAAGACTTTGGACGTTCCCCCTTTGGATGAATGAGTTTGGAAAAATTTGTTTGGTCTGATGTTGGACGAATTTTTTTGGTCTGATGTTGGACGAATGCTCGTCGAACTAATGCTTCGCATGAATTCGTTGTTCTATCGTACATTTTGGACACTTGCTCGTTGGACGATTACGCGTCGAACGAGTACTTTGGACGATTGCGTCAAACTAATAACTCTGGACGAATGCGTCTGTCTTTACTTTGAACTATTGCATCGGACTAATAACTTTGGACGAATAAGTCTGTCTTTACTTTGGATGATTGCGTCGAACTAATAACTTTGGACGAATAAGCTGTTCTTCGTTTGGACGATTGCGTCGGACTAATAACACTTAACCAAAAACGTCACAAACGTAATACTCTTTTTCAAATGGCATTTCTAGATATATGCAATAAACAGAGTAATCCATTTATTCAGTTTATATATTTCATATTAATCACAATAATCAAAAACATAGTTAGACTAAAACACTATTTAAGTCTACAATCTTCTCCTTTTTGATGATGACAAATATATGATCTGATTCAGCATACTAATCTGCATTTCAGCTTAAACATACATACTCTCCTATACTCTATGCAATATTCCTTATCAATAAGTCTTAAGTATGCATTCAGTAAATTCTATATCCTTTATTAAATTCTTAATTATGCATTCAGTAAATTCTATATCCTTCTCCCCCTTTGACATTATAAAAAAAAAATACTTATAGGAGGAATGTCATTCAGCACAGCACTTTAGAGACGACAGTGATAAAACATTCACAGTTTGCCAACATGTTAAGTATGCACAGTGTTTAAAAAATATCATTCACAGTGTGAAAAAAATATCTCTAGATCTCAGGAGGGGAGGGATTCTCCCAGTGCATGATAGCTCATAGTTGATCAAGGAAATCATTCTTATTAGGAGGGGATTCCACCTGATGAGTAATTTCCTCAACAGGAGAGGTATGAGGAACATTTTCTTCATTAATTGCATCTCCTGCATCTTCCATAAGCACATCGTCTGCCTGATTTGGAACAGGAGAAATAGGAGAAACAGAGGGAATGCTTTCTTCATTAATGGCATCCCCTGCAGCTGCCATTGGGGTACCTTCAATAGGTGGAGCAGGAACTGGCTCGTCCTCACAAAGAGAAACCTCTTGAGCAACATCAGTCCCAACATCTTGAGCAACATCAGCCACATTAGTGTTGAGAAAGACATCCAAATGTTCAGCACTTGAAAGAACAGCTGAAATAGCTGGACGAGTTGCTTCAAGATTCTTGTCACTTTCATCTACACCACCACTTTTAGACATAAGGCTGCTAAGGTCCTCCAATATGAGTGATAACCCTGTGACAATCTCGCTGCAATTGCGTTCCTAAATGACTTGAATGGAATCTAACAGAGGAGATGACATCATCATAGCTTTACTTTGATTTGATTCCGTTAGATCAATACAATTGTGCAAACTTTGAATGAAAGCGGCGAGATGTTCTAGTTGAGATAGGACAAAAGTTTCAAATTGATCTTAGCGGGAGAGATACATGGACTGAAAGGATTCAAGACCAGTAAATAGCTGGACGAGTTGCTTCAAGATTCTTGTCACTTTCATCTAAATTCTCAACCTCATTAGAGGGCTCACCACCACTTTTAGACATAAGGCTGCTAAGGTCTCCAATATGAGTGATAACCCTGTGACAATCTCGCTGCAATTGCGTTCCTAAATGACTTGAATGGAATCTAACAGAGGAGATGACATCATCAATAGCTTTACTTTGATTTGATTCCGTTAGATCAATACAATTGTGCAAACTTTGAATGAAAGCGGCGAGATGTTCTAGTTGAGATAGGACAAAAGTTTCAAATTGATCTTAGCGGGAGAGATACATGGACTGAAAGGATTCAAGACCAGTGCCGAGGCTTTCGATGCTTGCCCGAAGCTCATTATGCTGTTCCTCAGAAATAGAGGGCCTCATTGGAGGAGAGGGATGAACTTTAGTTCGAGGAGGAACATGAATTTGAAGAATTGCAGGTTCTTGAGCTTGGGGTGGTTGAGGTTGAGGTTGAGGTTGTGGGGGAATATCAGCTTGGACTTGAGGAAGTTCATGATCACTCAAAGGCTCTTGAGTATGGAGTTGAACATGACTGACCTCTTCAGGAGCTGGAGAAAGGTGAGCTTGAGGTGGCAGAGGATCAAGGACAGGAAGAAGAGTGTTATTTTGATCATTGTCTTCCTCTTCTTCTTCGTCAATGATCAAGCGCCTTGGGGCTGCGCGTGATAAATGGTCGAGAGAAACACCTCCTCGACCAACTTTTTCAATTAGCACATCTTGAGCATTTCTAGTTATTCCCACAGAATCTGGTAATCGGACACCAAACCTTTGAAAAATCTTCATGAGCAGAAGATTGTATGGCAGAGACTTGGATACATTGCAGACAACTTGAAGCATCCGATTTAAAACAATGTAGCCAATATGAAATGGTTCACCTTTGAATAGCTGACCGAGAAGGAATAGATCCATTCCACTAACATGGTCTCTATGACCATCTACTGGCAAGATGTTGAAGTGGATCATCTGGTGGAAGACTCTTGCCCTAAAGTTCAAATCCTTGCTCTTCAACTTCAAAGAAGAGTTGTTAGGATCCTTGGCAATCAATTTTACTAAGTCCTTGCCTGCTGGCTTCTCAAGAAATGACGGATTCTTTGCTGCCTCAAAGAATCTTTGTAATCCATTCAGAAACTCACAGTGGAGGATTTCATGGATCAATTCCTGAGTCAGTTCAATATGTCTTCCATAGACATAACTCCTAAGTACGAGAGGTTGGGTAGAATGTTCCAGATTTGCATAAAACATCATAATCGGAGTTTCACAATAATGAGACTCTAAATCAAATAGCCCCATCAACCTCACCGTATGTAATGGTTCTTCTAAGTACAAACTAGACAAGTCTCGAAAAACTACTCCTCTAGAACAAATAAGAGTTTTGGTTTCAAAGCCTTCATAGTACCTATTAAAAGTGGCCTGATTGATGAACTTGTGATTTGGCCATTTAAGAGGCGGAGGAACTGCGACAGACTGAGCATCCGCTGGTTGAGAAGTCTCTTGCTTTTTCCTCGAGAAGACTTGGTTTGTGCGAGAGAAAGATGCCATTGATAATGATATAGATTTCTGGACAGAGACGGAGTTTGGAGAGGTTTTTGATCGGTGCCGAAGATCAGAGAATTCCTAGAGATGAAAGTAAGAATCGCTGGACGAACGAAAGAAATCGAGAGGTTTCGAAGGTTAGGGTTTATGTAACATTTCAAAAGATTTTATCGTCCTTTTTGACAACATCCATTGTGAACTTCCATTGTGACAGTGTCCATTGTCAACGTCCATTGCGACAACGTCCATTCATTTCAGAGAGAAATAAATCTTGAAGATCGTCCATTTCTTTATTGACCACACTGCTTATTGGCCAATTTTCTCTAATAGAAAAAAATGAACCTTAATTTTTCTCATTCGTAATGAAACCTAACCTTATTCTAATATTATTGAAGGTCTTCTCATCTAATGGCTTTGTAAAGATATCTGCCAATTAATCAGCAGAGTTGACAAATTCTAAGGTGATATCACCTTTCTGAACATGATCTCTAATGAAATAATATATAATATCAATATGCTTAGTCCTAGAGTGTTGGATAGGATTCTTAGAAATGTTAATTGCACTAGTGTTGTTACATCTAATTGGAATCCTATCATAGAATAGATTGTAATCTTCCAAGATTTGCTTCATTCACAGTATTTGTGCACAACAACTGCCAGCAGCAATATATTCACTTTCGGCTGTTGAAAGTGCAACATAATTTTGTTTCTTGGAGTACCAGGAAACAAGAGACTCACCAAGGAATTGACATGTTCCACTCGTGCTTTTCCTATCTACTAGACTCCTAGCATAATCGGAGTTAGAATATCCTATGAGATCAAAGGATGTACCCTTCGGGTACCATAAACCTAAATCATATGTCCCACTTAGATATTTGAAAATTCTTTTGACAGCAGTTAAGTGAGATTCTTTAGAGGAAGCTTGAAATCTAACACATAAGCACACACTATGGAGGGTGTCAGTTCTGCTAGCAGTGAGGTATAGAAGGGATCCAATCATACCTCTGTACTTTTTAATATCAACATTTGTTCCATTCACATCCTTGTCCAGTTTTGTAGTTGTGCTAATTGGAGTTCTAGAGGACTTAGAAGAATCTAATCCAAATCTTTTCAGGAGGTCTTTGATATATTTTTCTTGACAGAAGAAAATTCCATCTGGTTTTTGACAAATTTGAAATCCTAGAAAGAATTTTAGCTCTCCCATCATACTCATGTCAAACTCACTTTGCATAATAGTGGAATACTCATCACAAAGTGATACATTTGTATAACCGAATATGATGTCATCAACATAAATTTGAACTATTAGAATGTCTTTGTCCTTTTGCATGGTAAAAAGGATTGAATCGGTATTACCCTTTTTGAACTTCCTTTCTTCAAGGAAATTCTTTAACCTATCATACCAAGCTCTAGAAGCTTGCTTAAGTCCTTATAAGGCTTTCCTAAGCTTGTACACATGATCAGGTCTATCAAAAGCTTCAAAACCTTAAGGTTGTTCCACATAGACTTCTTCTCGAATATACCCATTAAGAAAAGTACTTTTTACATCCATTTGAAAAAGTGTGAAATCTTTATGGCAAGCAAATGCTAAGAGCATCCTAATTGACTCTAAACGAGCTACTGGAGCAAAGATTTCCTCAAAGTCAATTCTTTCTTCTTAATTGTACCATTCGGCAACTAACTTAGCTTTTTTCCTGACCACAATCCCATTTTCATCCATCTTATTCTTAAATACCCATTTGGTTCCAATAATGAGATGATTATCAGGTTTTGGAACAAGTTCTCAAACGTTGTTCCTTTCGAATTGGTTTAATTCATCTTGCATAGCAACTATCCAATTTTCATCCAATTCAGTTTCTTCAAACTTCTTAGGCTCTATTCGTGAAATGAATGTTATATTTGCACATAGATTTCTATGGGAGGCTCTAGTTTTGACTCCTAAGAAAGGATCACCTAGAACTTCATCTAAGGGATGATTTTTAACAAATTTCCAATCTCTAGGCAGAACATCATTTTCATCCTTGGCAGGGACAATTTCTAGAGATTTTGAAGAAGGATCTATGGAATTTTCTCCTTAAATGGTTTCACAGGGTTTGTCTAAGGAGAGAGAATCCAATTGCTTTTCTAAAATATCATCCTCATCCACATTGATTGTGGGTTGAGGGGTCTCATCAAAATTGACATGCATGGATTCTTCTACAGCTAGTGTTCTTTTGTTGAACACCCAATAAGCTTTACTGGTTAATGAATATCCAAGGAATATTCCAAGATCCATCATGGAATCGATTTTTTTCAAATTATCCTTGGTGTTAAGAATGAAACATTTACAACCAAAGGCTCTAAAATACTTAACACTAGGAGACTTGCCGTTCCATAGCTCATAGGGGGTTTTCTCTAAAATCGGTCTTATAGAGACACGATTTAGAACATGGCAAGCTGTGGAAACAGCTTCTGCCCAGAAATATTTTGGAAGAGAGTTTTCATTAAGCATGGTCCGAGCAAGCTCTTGAAGAGACCTATTATTCCTCTCGACAACATCATTCTGTTGAGGGGTTCTAGGGGATGAGAAATTGTGCTCAATTCCATGTTTGAGACACAAGAGTTCAAATTTTTCATTCTCAAATTCTCCACCATGATCACTACGAATAGCAACAATGGTGAGCTCTTTTTCATTTTGAACTCTCTTCCTAAAGCTAGAGAATGTATCAAAAGTTTCATTCTTTGACTTTAGAAAGAATACCCAAGTGAATCTAGAGAAATCATCTACAATGACAAAGGCATAATGTTTGCCTCCTAGACTAGCAATATTTGAAGAACCATAAAGGTCTATGTGAAGTAGTTGTAGAGGTTTGGACGATGTGACAGTATTCTTTGAGGCAAAAGAGCTTTTAGTTTGCTTTCCCATTTGACAAGCATCACAAACTCTATCCTTGTCAAAGGATAGTTTTGGAAGTCCTCTAACTAGATTATTCTTGGAGATCTTAGCTAAGGTATCCATTCCTACATGCCCTAACCTTCTATGCCAAGACCAACTATCACCAGAGGATTTCACAGCAAAACACTTCTCATTCACACAATCAAAATCATCTAAGTTAATAATATATACATTCTCTTTCCTATAACCCGTGAATAATATCTTGCTATTCAGACTATCTTTAATCACACAAGCATCAGATTTAAATATTACTTTATACCCCTTATCACATAGTTGACTGATGCTGAGCAGGTTGTGTTTCAGCCCTTCAACTAATAAGACATTTTCTATAATCGGATTGGTAGGATTACCTATGTTGCCGATGCCAACAATTTTTCCTTTTTGATTCCCACCAAAAGTAACATTTTCTTTCTTCTTGTTGACAAAAGCAAACTTTGAGTAGTCCCTCGTCATATGTCTTGAGCAACCGCTATCAAGATACCATAAGTTCTTCACGAGAGAGCTCACATCCTACAATAAAGAAAATCATATAACCTTTTTTGGTACCCAAACTTTGTGGGTCCTAGCGTTAGGTTTGGTTCCCTTGGGAACCTACTGTAATTTACCAAATAAATTAGAGTTGTTAAATTTTAAAGGACATACAAAAGATTTATGGCATATTTCATTACATGCATGGCAGGTAGTTGATTTGACAAAGAAATTCTTATATACTTTCTTTTTACTAAATCTTTCATATCCTAAACCTGCTTTATCAAATGTTACCCTTTGGCTACCTAACAGCATGTTTAAATTCTTACTACCATTAGTGAACTTAAGCACAATGTCATTTAAATTCTCATTTCTAATCTTAAGATTACAAATTTTCTTTTCATGCAAGCTAATTTCCTACACATGCTTTTCAACCAATTTAGTATTTTCCTTTTTCAATAAATTGTATTTTGATTTAAGCATGTCATGTTGTGTGATCAGATCATTGAAGGCATCGATTAAATCACCCTCATCATTTTCACTATCACTAGAGGAATGACTAACCTCATCTTCCTGTGCCATGAAGCATAGATTGGCGACTTCTTCATCTTCGGAAGAGGTGTCACTTTCACTGTCGTCCCAAGTAGCCTTCATAGCTCTCTTCTGAAACTTCTTTGGACCTTTCTTAGCTTGTGGACAGTCGGCCTTCATGTGTCCTGGCTTCCTACACTCAAAACATGTGATCTCCTTTTTTTTTTGGAATTTCTCACCTTTTGAAAATCTCCTTCCTTGCATTCTTTTCTGTTGAAGATACTTGCTGAATCTTCTAGTAATGAGGGCTATGTCTTCCTCATCTTCTTCTTCCTCAGATTCTTCTTGCTTACCTGAGGAGGCTTTAAGAGCTACGTCTTTCCTCTTGGAGATTTCCTTTTCTTTGAGGTCCTCCTTTTCATTTGCTCTCATTGTTATCTCATGTGTCATGAGAGAACCAATGAGCTCTTCAAGCTTGAGGACTTTTAGATCTCTTGCTTCTTGGATGACCGTCACTTTCGGTTGCCATCCCCTTGGTAGACATCTCAGAATTTTCCTGACAAGTTCTTCATTTGGATACACTCTACCAAACACTTTTAAACCATTAGTGATGCTAGTAAAACGAGTAAACATAGAACTAATTGATTCATCTTTTACCATGGTAAATAGTTCATACTCATGTATTAATATACTCATTTTACTTTCTTTTACTTGATTTGTTCCCTCGTGTGTAATTTCAAGTAAATGCCATATTTCTTGTGCACTCTCACAGCCTTGTACCCTATTGAATTCATCTCTATTGAGTGCACAATATAGAGTGTTTATGGCTTTAGCATTTAAACTTAAGTTTCTCTTGTCCGAATCAGTTAGTTCACAAGCCAATTTTGGGATACTAACTTCATTTTCAGTTTTTATAGCTTTAAATTGACCATTTTCTATAATGTATTATACGTTATAATCCATAGCCTGAATAAAAATTCTCATCCTAGACTTCCAATATACATAATCATTCCCATAAAAAATTGAGGTTTAGAGATAGATTGTCCTTCTACATGTGTAGTATTTGTGTTGAATGTCATTTCTAAATATATCGCTATATAGACAATATTACAACCTCTCTCTGATACCAATTGTAGGACCGTTATTGTCTAAGAGGGGGGATGAATTAGACTTTTCTCTTCTAATCGAGTTTACTTAGTACAATATAAATTACTTAAAATATTATTTTCTGATTCAAAATAAACAGAGAGAGAAAAAAAAATAACACCGTGATTTTTACGTGGTTCGGCCAATCTTGCCTATGTCCACGCTTCAAGAATTCTCCATTGAAGATTCACTACTTCTCTTCTATGAGAAATCTTGATTGGACTTCACGAGTTCCAATCAACTGCCTTTTACACTTCGATTGAACTTCACGGGCGTCAATTGCTATCTTTACACTTCGATTGATCTTCACAGGCTTCAACCGC
The DNA here is from genome assembly GCA_022432975.1 of Begonia masoniana. Taxonomy (NCBI): domain Eukaryota; kingdom Viridiplantae; phylum Streptophyta; class Magnoliopsida; order Cucurbitales; family Begoniaceae; genus Begonia; species Begonia masoniana. The sequence goes on along the minus strand of CM039503.1, from coordinate 51,530,376 downwards.
TGCCTTTACACTTTTTAGAAGATGAACAATGTAGCACATAACTACACTCTCTCAAAAAGTAGAATTTCAAGTTTTGATCTAGAGAGATGTAGAGAATAGAAGAAAATTACAGGCGTGTGAGCTCGCGAGAGTTGAGAGAAAATTTATCAGATCAGCAAAAGTTTTTGTCTCGAGTTCCTATTCTTCCTTTTATACTGGTGACTGTAATCCGCTTCTCATTCAGACGACTCTTTGTTTCCGTACTAAAAAAATGACTGTTGTGAAGAAATATAGTCGTTGGAGTCTGCTTTGGTCAACATTTAATTCGGCGGTCATTAATAGTCTGGTCGTTAAGACTCTGGACGTTCCCCCTTTGGACGAATGAGTTTGGTTTGATGTTGGAAGAATTTGTTTGGTCTGATGTTGGACGAATGCTCGTCGGACTAATGCTTCGCATGAATTTGTTGTTCTGTCGTACATTTTGGACGCTTGCTCGTTGGACGAATACTTTGAACGATTACGCGTCGGGCGATTGCGTCAGACTAATAACTCTGGACGAATGCGTTTGTCTTTACTTTGGACGATTGCGTCGGACTAATAACTTTGGATGAATAAGTCTGTCTTTACTTTGGACGATTGCGTCGGACTAATAACTTTGGACGAATAAGCTGTTCTTCGTTTGGACGAATGCGTCTGTCTTTACTTTGGACGATTGCGTCGGACTAATAACACTTAACCAAAAATGTCAAAAACGTAATACCCTTTTTCAAAGGACATTTCCAGATAAATGCAATAAACACAGTAATCCATTTATTCAGTTTATATATTTCATATTAATCACAATCATAAAAAAACATAGTTAGACTAAAACACTATTTAAGTCAACAAACTTGTCATGACCTGCAAGGAACCCAAGACAAAACAAGAAAACATTGTCTTTCTTTATATATTAACTTGTCATGACCCGCAAGAAACCCGAGACAAAACAAGAAAAGACCTAGCCAAAAAGCATACTGATATCGTCTGACTCTTGATGCTAATTAATTCACATAGCAGGAAGTATTAAATAGAATTAAAGTCACGGCCCTTGACCTATTAAAGTTAAGCTAAAGCAAAGGTCTAAATGTAACATTGAAAGAATGATAGTAAGTCCAATAAATCGTGCAAATTAATTATATACAAACTGAGTTTAAGGGAAATGAAATAATATTACAAGAGTCTCAACTTAAAAATAAAAACTTCTACTAATCAAAAAGGTAAACTCCACCTAATCTTGAATCGATAGCTAAAGTCTCTCTAACTAAGAGCTGAAAATGAGGATTCATTTGGGATAAGTCGTCTAAACCTAGTAGTGATGCAATTTTATATCCAACGTATGAGTTAAGAACATTGAGTGGACATGTCAAGTATAAAACATTCCATACATCCGTTTCGAAAAAAAAGTATGGACAAATATTAAATCATTCCACTATATTGTGGTATATATGAAAATATAGCCACTTGTGGACTCTAGACACACGTCATAAGCATAATAATAACAATGATGATATTAGACTATCGCAAAGTCATGAATAACCTTGATCAGATTTAGGATTTTGTACCTAGTGACACAACATACACACACAATTGTCTTATTACTCTAGTCAACAATAAAAAAACATATTCTCCAACAGCTGAATGTGCATAACGAAAATAGAACCTTCACATGAGTCGATCAAACTTGATTCATACGACCAAGATGATTAATAAATTTAAATGTGCGTGCTCGAATAAAAACACCTCTAGTGAAAAATACATATATATTATGAAAAATGACTAGCCATAAATTGGGCACGTCATTTTATACAAAAACATATCTCAAAATGGATTTGAGAAAAACTATGCGACCATATAAAATTAAACATCTACATCAAAGTGAGTCTACCACAGTCCAAAGCTCCAGAATCCAAATGCCTAAAATTTATTTCAGATCTTGGTAGCTAATTATAAAACCATCATCAATATTAAGATTGAAATTCCACACAATCTCAAATTTTTGGTCAAAGAAGACCGAAGAACAATTAGGTCAAAAACTCAAATTTTGGCTCAACAGGTCCTAAGTAGCAGCCCAAAACAGCCCAAGCATCTTCCCCAACGTTGCCCACTATTTTTATCGAATTTCCACCATTTTTTCTCGGTCATGTTTTCTTCCAAACTATCGATAATTTCAATAAACATTCAAAAACATAATTTTTGACACACAATTAACATGATTTACGCCCAAAAATCTCATCTTTAACTTAGAATCATCTAAACCATTTTGACGGATCAAAGAGAAAATTTCCTGATCTGACTTACCTATTCCGATCAAATCACAACGCCCTAAAGACGGTACACTCGATCAAGAATCCGCATCCCGTCAATGATCCAGAGTTTAACATTGTAGAAGATGGGAAGATGAATAAAGAAAAAAATAATCACAAGTAGGAAATAATTTTTTTTGACAAAATTACTTTATCCATACATTCAAAACAAGATTACATCAACTTAAATAGAACCTAAATCATTTGATAACTCTCATGGTTATTTATTTGCATAACTCTAATGTCTATTTATTTATCCAACCATCTATGATCATTTAGATTCATAATAATTCATAGTCATTTATATTTTCAATTGTTATTCATTTATATTCTAATTGGCCTTTAACCTTTTAAGACATAACTATCAAATTTATTAGGAAGTAAATTTAGTTTAATGTCACAACACCAAGACTCAATTCTCTAGTTAAAATTTCAAATTAAGATTGTGGAGTTCTATGAAGAAAAAAAAAACATCAAGCGATAGTACTTAGGATTTGCCAATATTTTCAGCTATTCTAGAAGTCTTATCTCCTCTCCAATTTGCAGCTATAAAACTGTCGTGGAAGAAATCAATATTTTTCCTTGAAGTCCGAAGGTTTTTCTACCAGAGGAGAGTGGTTTTCTGAATAAATAGGGGTGTAAATTTTTAAATAAAAAAATATATTTACCTAATACATAACCTTAATTTCGCCCCCCTAGTCATCACATAACTAAGAGGCTCAAGCATAAGAATGTGTAAATTGACGATTCTATACTCTTTTTGTAACACCCGGCATTTTTGCCTATGTAATAATCCCCCGAATATGTAAGCAGAATTTCTCCGATATTAATGCAATGATTGTTTTTAATAAAATTGTCGATGTGTTTAATCGAACGAGGGTGATTCGTGAGACCGAATCGATTAACTAAATAATGTTTTAGTTAAAAACCAATGGAAGGGCAAATTAGGAACAAATTAAGGTTGGTGGGAGAAATCAAATGGATGATTGACACTTGGCAAACTTGTGGAAGAAGACAAGCCATGTATCTCATTTCCTTCTCTTCCTCCTACGTGAGACATTTCCCTCTCTGCTCTATCTCATTTTCCTCTCTGCTTCTCTCTTGCGGTTGAAGAAAACCAACGCAAGGAGTTTCTTCCTTCTCTGATTTTCCTCCTGCTTTTCGGTCTAAGGTAATTATCTTAGATAGAAAACGATTTTAGTTTATTTATTTGCTAGTTTCGTGATGTTTAGGGTTAATGTCCGTTTATGCATGCTATAGGTTCGTGAACCACAGTGCTCGTGCGTTCAAGCCTGCTGCATTTCGGACCACAGGTAAGTTCATAACCGTAGGTTGGCCCTTAAGGCCCTACATCAAGGAGGTACTAGGTATTTCAGTTCTGTCGGGTTGTTTTGGGTAGAAAGGTTATAGTTTATGTTTCTGAGTTGTCTGTATTCTTCTTCATGGTATGTTCTGTTATTTCTGTTGTCTGCCAGTTTAAGTTCAGGCACCGTTCATGCATACACGATTTTCTCTGAAAGCTCATGCAAAACTGTTTTCTGTACACTGTTTGAAATTAAACAAGATAAAATCTGACTGTCTGTAATGTACTGGTTAAGTGCGGGACGGGGACTGGCCCTCTGGTTTTATCCCTCCCTGGGAATCTGAAAATAAATTGTCCCTAGCAAGGACCCTCTGGTTTTATCCCTCCCTGGGAGTCTGAAAATCTGCTGTGCCTGATAGTGCACCATCTGTTTGCCAGTTCCCCTATAAGCCCCACTTATACCCCTCTGCCACTGAAATGTAAAGTTCTGTTCTGTCACTGTATTCTGAAAACTGCATGCATAGCATTTTGCATCACTGCATCTGTATTATGTTCTTACTGAGTTTTAGACTCATAGGTGAACTCTCTGATGTAGGTACTGAACCCGAAACTGAGGACCTTGTTCCTCAAAATGACGATCTGATGTAGCTGGTGGTTTGAGCTCTCGGGGTGGTTGCTGCAGTCAGACATAGCTTTCTGTCTTGAGGTTTAAGTCTTTAAAGTAAAGATCATATCTGTAAACTCTTCTGGAATTCTGGTGTTTTGTTTTAAAACTCTGTTATAGTCCTGTGTTTTGTTTATAAACTCTGCTGGGATTTTTTTTGTAATGTATAGGTTCTGTTGTTGATGTATTTAAAACCTCTGTATTTGACAGTTGAATTTATGTTCTGAAGTATTCTGGAATTGTTTGGAATATTTTCTGCTAGTCTGTGCATAGATAGTTTCTGGTTTTAGAGCTATCCATGTAGTGTGATCTTTCTTAAGTTTCTGTCATGCTTTCTGTTGTGTTCGAAAAATCAGGTTTTGAGCTGGTTTATGAGTTTGAGACTTTCATGTCTTCTGTTTTTACTCTTTCTGTTCGTATGTCTTCATGATAAAAGTTGTCAATTTTGTCTTTAAACTCTACATCCATCATTCCCTTTGTTTAAAATACATCTACCGGTTACTGTTCGTTTTCGTCTTATGTACATCAACCGATTTCGTCTTATATCCATCTACCGGTACTGTTCACTTTTGTCTTATATACATCAACCGGTTTCGTCTTATGTACATCAACCGATTTCGTCTTATATCCATCTACCGGTACTGTTCACTTTTGTCTTATATGCATCTACCGATTTCGTTTTATATACATCTACCGATTCCGTTTTATATCCATCTACCGGTACTGTTCACTTTTGTCTTATATGCATCTACCGATTTCGTTTTATATACATCTACCGATTCCGTCTTATATCCATCTACCGGTACTGTTCACTTTTGTCTTATATGCATCAACCGATTTCGTTTTATATACATCTACCGATTCCGTGTATATCCATCTGCCGGTACTGTTCACTTTTGTCTTATATGCATCAACCGATTTCGTTTTATATACATCTACCGATTCCGTTTATATCCATCTACCGGTACTGTTCACTTTTGTCTTATATACATCAACCGATTTCGTTTTATATACATCTACCGATTCCGTCTTATATCCATCTACCGGTACTGTTCACTTTTGTCTTATATGCAACTACCGATTTCGTTTTATATACATCTACCGATTCCATCTTATATCCATCTACCGGTACTGTTCACTTTTGTCTTATATGCATCAACTGATTTCGTTTTATATACATCTACCGATTCCGTCTTATATCCATCTACCGGTACTGTTCACTTTTGTCTTATATGCATCTACCGATTTCGTTTTATATACATCTACCGATTCCGTCTTATATCCATCTACCGGTACTGTTCACTTTTGTCTTATATACATCCACTGTTTTCGTCTTATTCACATCAACTGTTCTCTTTGTTTATTTACATCCAGCTTAAATGTTTTCCAGTTTCACTTCCAGAGAAGGTTTATACTCTCTGTTAAGGTTTTAAAAGTATAAAGTTTTACAAAAAAAAATAGTCCCCGTTTTCTGTTAACTGTCCCGGAGTGACGGCCCGATCCCGGACCCCGATCGGGTTCGGATTTGGGCTGTCACACTTTTCAGTCCAGTATATAAATTATTTAGTGTTGGATACAAGAGTATATGAATTGAAACTATGGTTTATTACTACTTTTTTTAATTTGATTAAGATTACTTGGAACGAAAAAAAAACGACCCGATTTTGGTTAGAAGAAAAATATTTCGAATCGAGAGACTCCGTCCAATAAAACACTCATGCATCTTAAGATTAGTAAGTATTTACTATCGCAATGTTATGCTCATTGTAAAATTATCGACATTATTGATGAAAGATGTCACATGATAAGCATGTATAGTTTTGTAATATTCGATTTGTCCATTAAAATCTTAAGTGAATTTAATTACAATATTTTTTAAATTTTGAGAAAATAAACTAAACTTGAGTTTATTACTCAAAGTAACTCACTCAATGGTTACAGCTTCACGTATACCATGACCCTTTTCTTGTCATGATCACAAAATTACACCATTTCACAATCCCCATTATCACCTGTATTTTCCTTCGCGCCGGAATTTGTCGACTGATCACCGCTGGACGACGATAAACTCGTCGTTGGCTGGAAAAAGCGACCATGCAGGTTATGAAACTGGTAGAGTTTGATGAACCAGTCGTTTAGCAAATCAAGAAGACGGCCATAAATATAGCTAAACGACTGAAAAATATGTCGATATGAGTTCCACAATATTCTCAAATATAGAAGAGCGTATACAACGAAAAAAACCCATGCGAGATGGGCCGAAAGGATGAGAAGTAGGAAGAAGCACGCGAGAGGTCCAAAAACTCGGCAACAATGGCTGAGAAATAGATAGTATTCGATATCTTCCCTCGAAGAAGACAGCTCCCATCCAAGCAATAAAGAGTAAACGAAGGAAGCTAAGAGGAACAATGACATAGTCGTAGGATTTGTGTCGAACGGCGACGAGTCAGTATTTTGGTACATCACCGGAAGTAGGGTTAGGAGAATTCCCATGAAGAATGCAAAAGCTAAGTGGAATGCAAAGGAAGAACGCCCTGGCAAGACAAATGATAGTTATAATTGGACTTCTTTCGTAAACATTTTATCTTAAATTTTTCATGATTTGAGTGTTTTTTTTTTGTCCGTCTTGTAATTTTTTTTGTGTCAACTAAGAACAAAAACTGTAAGAATCAAATTAAAACATACTGAAAATTACTATAATTTCAATGAAAAAAACTACGAGGCTCGAAACATTGTTATAATCAAATAATTTTAACGTAACAAATCCGAGTTTTAACCTTGTTTGGACCAAACGTTTGTCTCTTCGATCGGCATATCATTCTCCATAGTTTTCGTTACCTCTTGATCATCTTAAGAACCAATTATATAGGCATCAGAAATAATGCCAAAGATTAAATAAATCAAAGTGCTTTCATTTTTAAAATAAAAAAACAGAGATAAAATTACCATTTACACGGGACATTATCATTTTCTTTTATTTTTAGTCTGTATCTAAATATTATTTACACATAATCATCCATCAATTTTTTCCTTTTTTTTTTTTTACTTTCTCATAATTTGACGGTGATGATGTAAAGAAAACTCTAACAATGGAAAAAAAATAATCTCATCTTAGCTAATCGCATGACGACGAGCGAGTGTTACCGATTTGTAAATTTAATTTAGTAAAAAATGTGACAAATAATTAAAACAATATTATTTCTACTCTCCATTCTTATTTTTGTAAAAAAAATTAATTAGTACAATTAATGACTTAGTGTAACTACTTATAATTTGTTGTATTAATTGTATCAATAATTGTTTATCATGTCAGAAAATAAGAATAAAAAAATATAAATAGAGAGTAAACGTAGAATTCTTCGTAACATTTTAAATGGAATTGGTATCCTATAACTTTTCCCATTGGGAAAAAGCTATCAAAATGAATATTCCACTTAGTGTGATAAATTCGAGTATAATTTATTTATTAAAATAATAACTTTTATCTTTTTAATAATACAATACTTGGTAGTGTAAGACTGTTAGTTGATAAAATATTTATATGGTGCACATGGGATGAAAGTGAAGGTCATTTTCCAGCCACCATACCCATTGGGCACTCACTAGTAAAAATAAAATAAAACTTGGGGCAAAAACAAGAAGATTTGCAATTTACTGGAAATTTAAGTAAAGCCGCCGCTACTTTGGAAATTGTAATGATTATACTACTTTTAGAATTTTTAGATTTGGTGACTAAAGTATTCATTTAAATAGGAGTAATTAAAGAAAAAAAATTTAATCTATAAGGTCATTAACAAATTACCCTTTAAAATACGTTTGTTAACAAACTCGTTTTTAAACTATGTTTTGTTAACAAAATTACGAAATTCTCTGGTGCTCCAAATACAATATTGTCTGATTTGTGCTAAAGGCCGTACATATTTGTTATTGAAGTTAACCCAAAACACATTATAATAGGCAGTGAAGATAATTTACTTATAAATAACTCAATTTTCACATTCACAAGTGATGTAAGATTGTGCATCCTTAATGGTATGTATGAGTTGGACTCTCACAATCAACAAAATTTTATGTCGTTTTTACCTTCACAAAGCTGGCTGCCACAAAAATAACTCTCAACAGGCCACCGATGTCCAGATTATTATGTTTTAGTGACCATCTTTTGAGTGTATTAATTTTTTTGAATTATAATTAATAATACTATAAAAACTATTTTGCATGAATATAATTTTCAAGTTCCAATTTATCTAAAGTTAATCACGATATTAGCATAAATTCATAATTAATTGATGAGAAGAAAATTTGAGATCTAATATTTCAATAAAAGATGTGTTTAATGAAAATATAAGAATAAATTAAGAAAATATTTTTTAATTTTTTAAATTAATTACTCTAAATTTGCTATATGTTTATACTTTTGCGCCGTCGTGTGTAAGGAATTGGGTCAAAGATTGTCGTCCTTCTAACTTCCAAGTCATTAAAAATTACACCTTTATTCTTTCCCGTTTAATGATTTTTAAAATTAAGTAAATTTACTTTTAATGTCACTACTTCCTGATTGTTTTTAAAATAATTAAACAATAAAACTTTGTTAATTTTTTAAAGAAGGGTATGTAAAAGTTAGATTTTTGTTTTTTGATTTAATGGGACATTCTCTATTAAAAAAATAAAGTTTGTGTACTATAAGTGTTTAAATTAGGTGTGATTGAGTCACATAGCAATGGTGTGATATAACACTTGGTCGAAAAGAGAATCAACTAAACCACTTCATTATTGTATTGTAGATGACACTAAAAGGACGTAAAATAGCTGGCGGGTTGACTAATTTCGATAAAGAGAAAACATAGGAATTTAACAGGAAACCACGAGATAAATTCTTGAAAACAGAAGAGGAGGAATATTGAATGACGAAAGCTACGACTAATGAAAAGCTTTGGTCGATCTTCATGGATGTAGGTTACATAAATAGAATAAAACTATGTTATAAATCTTAATTTTAAGGTACTTAGCAATTAAATTCTCGTTGTTAAGGATGTTATCAACGTGATAACGTTTTCTCACACGACTTCTTCTATCTTCTATGTTTGTTGATTTTGCAGCGCGAAGAAATCGCAATTTTAGCTAGTATGTGATTTCATAAGAGATTTTTGGCCTCTTGAGGTCAGTAGTTTTGTTACTATAATCTTTTATGCAAATTGTCTTCTCACCAAAATTGAAATTTACTTCTTCTTAAAATTGCTCAACAAAGAAAAAAGATGTCACAGGAAAAAAAAAAAAAGTGATCTCACATGTGTACATTTGGAAATCTTAAAAGTATTTATTAAAATTTAAAAAATATATATTTGCATTCTTTCTTTGTGTAGAAAGCATCTTTCAATATTTGGTATTTTTGTTATTTAGAACATAATTAATTTATTAAATTGGTTTTTGAGTGGGCATCATTTTCAAATAAAGAAGGCTCAAATAAATCAATTCAAACAAAAACTCTCTGAATTGTAACTTTTGATTATCATAAAATGAATTAAAAAGGAAATAAAAAAAAAGAAATTAAAATAAATTCGAATAAAATATTGAAAAGAACAATGACGAAGACCTTCATTCTCAAGTCTTTATTTTTTATTTAGTGCTCATAACTTTCTAAAAAATGTCACCAACTTTATTTAAAATAATAATAGCATTATAAGTGCATATATATATAAAATAATTTTTTCTTATTTTTGCATTAAAATTAAAACATTGGAACATATCATCAACAATATATTATATGATAATCAAACCACTCTTTTGAGAAATTAGGTTAAGATAACATATTCATCACCACGATGACTTTAGGTAAACATGTTTAGTCTTTGTTTGTAAAATTGTTGAACATGAGACAAACTTAAAAAAAAATTGGCTCACCAAGCTTAACATACCGATTTTAATGAGCCAACAAAAAAAAAAAAAATTAACTGAGTCAGCCTATAGGTCATGGTGTAAATGAGTTAAAATCAACTGTTCGTTTTACGCTTCTATTTAATAGAATACTTCACCCCAATGATCATGGGGTAGATAAGTTTTACGTACTTAAAAAATGAAATTTGTCAATTTTTAAAAAATTAAAGCAATAATAATAATAATAATAATCAAGTATAATTTGAGCCTCGAATTTAAGAGACGTAATGTGACGACCCCCGATCCGATTGGGGTCGGCGAGCCTCACACCGAACATTTAATACGCGAAGTATTTTTTTTTTTTAACTTTTAAAACTTTAACAGAAAAAAAACTTCTCTGGAATTGTAAACTGGAAGACATAGGAGGAATTGGAAAACAGAATCGAAAGACAGGAGATCAGAAGACATATTAAAAATTTGGACTACAGTAATAGAAGACTAAAGAAAACAGGAAGAAACATAGAAAACCTTCTCTGGAATTGAAGACTGGAAGACATATTTAAAGGGGCATGGTAAATCGGATGACATATTTAAAATTGGAAGACAATTAAAATTGGACTATCGAAATAAATGACAGAAGAAAACAGGAAGATAGGAACATTTGAAATTTGGACGAATGAGCTTTGGACGAGTACTCCGAACGAGAGCAGGAAGACAGAGAGACATGAAAACAGGAAGACATAAGTGGACGACGGAAACAGAAGGCAGAAGTGGACGATGTTGCAATAGACATGAATGGACGACGTTTAACTTTTACTTAAATGAACGATAGAACTAGAAGGCAGAATGGACGACAAAAACAGAAGGCATAATGGTCGATAAAAACAGAAGGCAGAACGGTCGATAGAAACAGAAGGCAGAATGGATGATAGAAACAGTAGGCAGAACAGTCGACAGGAACAGAAGGCAGAACGATCGATAGAAACAGAAGGCAGAACGGTCAATAGAAACAGAAGGCAGAATGGTCGACAGGTTTGGACGACAGGTCTGGACGACAGAATTGGATGATGTGGCCTCTGCCAGAACACTTAGCTGAAAATTTATAAGAAGGATTTTAATGCGTCTGGGCGACAAAAATGGACGACTGAGAAAATTGGAAAACTTGAAAAACTTGAAAGACATATATATACTCTGCCGTTCGATCGGTTACCCTAGGCGATCGATCGGCTACCCCTCTGTTTGACGATTTACTTCTTTTGACACAGAAAGCTTTCAACCCCAAGAACCCGATTCAAAACATAATTTTTGACATGTTTGAAAACATAACAGAAGTTCAAGAAATCTAACTGCATGGATAGCTCTAAAACTCGAGACAATCCATGCACAACCTAAAGAAAATCCCAAACGATTTCAATACATTTCAGGATACAACTGTCAGCACAGAGTTTTCAAAATCTCAACATAATACATATACATTATCCAGAATTCTCAAGAACTATACAAAACTTGACATACACTTCCAAACTACCCCCACAGGATCAAAATATGTTTGGCTGCCACAACCAACCCACACAAGCTCGTCCCGCCAACAACACCTACTCGACGGCCTGAGGCACAAAGTCCTCATCTGGAGAATCCATACCTACAACAGGGAGTTCAACTATGAGCCTAAAGCTCAGTAAGAACATACAATGCAGTAATGCATATGCTATGCATGAACTTTTGAAATACATGAACATTACTTTACATTATGTTCAAGTGAACAGGGATATAAGTGAGGTTTATAGGGGAATTGGCGCAACAGGAGTGCACCATCAGGCACATAACAGAGATACATAACTTGGATACATTGTAATACCCGGTTGTACGGACTTGTATATTATATTATTAGTATATTATTAGATGACATTTTTGGTAAATATGTCAAATCAGGTCGGTTTTATGAAAAGAAAGCGTCATCATGATCCTAACGATTAATAGGAATTTTAAGGAAATTATGAGAATTTTCGGAGATTAAACGCTATATTCCGAGTAATTGCATATAAAGGAAGTTTTAGTAAAAATAGTAAACGAGGTCCGAATTACGAACGGATAGTTTTATTAAATCCCGAATATTAAGTTGGACTTATAGGTAAAATAAGGTGATTTGATGAAACCGAACAGCTAGACGATTAACGAACCGAAGGACGAAATCAATATAAAAACTAAAGAAGGGCAAAATAGTAATTTACGAAGTTAATATTATAAAACAAAAACAAATTACTTTTATTCTTTCATTCTTCCTCTGTCGATCTTGAAAACCAGAGAGCTCTCTCTCGCGAACCCTCGCAGCCGCGCGACGATTCCGTCGATCCGACCTCCGATCTTTTTCCCGTTCGTTTCGTTTCCTTCACGTTTCTTCCTCCAATCGACGTTCTAGGTATGTCTCTACAATTTTAGAACGTTAAATCTTTAGTTTCGTAGCGTTTTAGGTAATTAGGGTTTTGATTTATTTTCGTTAAAAACGCGAATTAGGGTTCGTAATTAATAGGTTAGCCGTGATTAAGTGTATATTAAACATATTGGACGTTATTGGACGAAGTTGGATCAATTCGTGAAAAAGTTTAAAATCCGAGAATTTTAGGATTTTCAGAAAAGTTCGTAATTCGAGAATTTTGGTGCCAAGCGTAAATTTCTCGAATAAATAGCTCGATGAAATGAATTAGAACTTTAGAAAGCCCTTTAGTTAAGGTTTTGACAATTTGGAAGTTTATTAACTTAAACTTGTTTTAACGTCAATCCTTGTAATTGCTTAGGTAGACAGTGCTCGTGGACGAAGCTTGGTTTGCAGCGTGCACGAGGTAAGTTCTCGTGATTCTTTTCTGGCCGATTGGCCTACACCGTACGTCGTGGTCTCGAGGAGTTTGGTGACGCACTAGTTTATATTTATTTGTTTTGGTTGGGTAGACAAGTTTAGTTGTTTATAGGTTATAGGTTACGAATTACAGTCTTGATGGTATAAGTTATTGTTTGTTGCTTTAAGATATAGAATTGTTCATGCATCACGTGTTTTAAAGAAAAGCATAGAAAATGAATTTCTGTACATTGTTATAAAGGTAATGCAAAGAATGAAAACGGCCATAAGGCTTACAATATATCGGCCGAAAGGCTTACAGTTTACCGGCCGAAAGGCTTACAGTTTACCGGCCGAAAGGCTTACAGTTTATTGGCCGAAAGGCTTACAGATTACAGGTCACGCGAGGTGGGGCTCAGGCACGGCTGTACGTGTTGTAAGCGTGCACCCCCTCCTCTAGCTGGGAAGAGTAGTCTGCCCGCTGGATGAGCTCTCTCCGGTTAGAGGGATAGGATCTCGGTGACACCTACAGTGCATAGCATACCATAGCATACCATAGCACAGCATTTGCATTTACGAGTCTTACTGAGATTTTTATCTCATAGCATATTGTATGGTGTAGGTGATTTCGAGGTACCAGGTGAGGACGATGTCCCTCCATCTGAGGCATAGTCCAGTTGACGGAGGATGGCTGTGGTGGTGTGCTGGCGCAGTCGAGGCTTCATCGACCCGTGGGGATAGTATGTATAGATTTTGGGAATGTTTTGGGATAATTGATAGAATATGTATAGGGTGTTTAGGTAATGATATTTGTTTTGAAATTCTGGAACTGTTTGGGTAAACTGTTTATAGAAATGTTTTGGTTTAAAGCTTTATTTAACGTTATAGAAATGTTTTGATTGGTTACGGATAGGCTCGGTTTTTAGAGCTATCCACGCAGTTGGATTTCGCAAAGTCCGCTGTAAGTTGGTTGAGTGTAGGATATATAATGTTGGGTCGAGTTTATTGTGATTATTAACGAGAAATTGGTACGAAAGTAGGTGATTCCAGAGAGTTGGGGGAGAGTTGAGATGAAGTGTGTTGCTCTCTGGAATTTGAGATTCCAGAGAGCATAAGTGTAGAAAGAAAAGAAAGAAGCAAAGCAGGCGGGGGTGGAGACGTGCAGCGATTGAGCGCTGCCAATGCAGCGCTCGGGCGCCGCGAATGCTGCTGCGCGCAGCGCCCAGTCGCTGCGCATTGCAGCGATCGGGCGCCGCGATCGCTGCTGCGCGCAGCGCCCAGTCGCTGCGCATTGCAGCGATCGGGCGCCGCGATCGCTGGGCGCGCAGCGCCCAGTCGCTGCAATGGGTAGCGATCGGGCGCTGTCTCCTTCATCGGGCAGAATTCCCATTTTGCCCTCCCAAGTTTGTATGTTTTATTAAATAGTTTTAATTGTTTATTAAATGTTATATTAAATAGTTTATATTTGTTTTAAATGATTTTAAAGTTAGATTTCAATTCCGACTTCGATTCTGGTTTCGATTTCGGTTTAGATTCTGTCTAGAGTTTAATTAAAGTTATTAGGATAAAAAAAAAATATAGTACGGGAAATACGGGTACAGTTTTAGGGACGTTACATACATAATAGGATGCCAGTCCCCGTCCCACACTTACCGTACATTACATTCACATTTTATCTTTCTTAACTTCAAATCTCGTGCACAAAACATTTACATGACTTTCAGGAAAAACGTATAAGCATGAACATATACGGTGCTTAAACGTAACATAAACAGGCGACAGGATATCGATGTTAAACATAAAACAACACACGTTAAACTTAGAACATAACTTACAACCTAACTACCCAACAATAACCCCCAACCACGAAAAACTTAGTACCTCCGTGATGTAGGGCCTTAAAGGCCAACTGATATGCATGAACTTACCTGATGTCTGTAAAGTTGAAAATATTGCACGTAAGTCCTCGGCGATTCTCGAACCTATATCATGCACGATCGAACATAAACCACGTTGAAAAATGCTAACTAACAAACTTAGTAGAACTCTCTCTAAGTTCCATTCAAACCCTTAGATAACATTCTAGCGTGTTTTTGTACAAAAACGATAAGTTTTCTCTAAAATCTTAACCCTAAATCTTCAACGGAACTCACGTATAACTAATCAAAACTCATTAACTAGCGTAGAGGGTTACCTTAGACGGAGAAATCAGGAGAAATAGGAAGGAATGAAGGACTTCGTTGATCATTGGCGTGGAGAGGAAGTTATCTGGTTTGCGTGAAAGAGAAAAACAGAGAAGAGAGAAAATGAAAAGTGTTTCACGGAGGAGGGAAAAGAAGAGAGGAAGAACATGGCTTCTTCAACAAGTTGAACATGTGTCAAGCCCTCATTGGTTCCCTCCCAACCACCTTAATTGCTTTCCCATAATGCCCTTCCATTGATTTCTAACTAAATCGTTATTTAGTTCGTCGATTCGATCTCACGAATCTCTCTTTTTTATTAAACACACCTACAATTTCTCCTAAAACATTCACTGTATTAATATCAAATTAATCCCGTTTAGTAATTCAGAGGGATAATTACATGGCCAAAAATGCTGGGTGTTACACGTAATAGACAATTGATATCATAATTTTTTTTAACACAAAGTATTGGAAATTCTCCACTTAAGAATAGTCGAGTTTTTTCAACTAAAAGTAGTCTAAATTTAATCTTTTAGATAAATTTAAAAAGTAAAAAAGTTGATCGATAAAACACTTGTATTGTGCACACATTGCTCTTTATATTTTAGATTAGTTAATGATTTATAAATTAAAATATGGTAAAAATGTATATTAGTTCTTTAACTCTATCGAAAATAGCAAATAAATCTTTAAACTTTGTGTTTAGGCAAAAGCTCCATGAACTATGGGGTTTTAACAATTGTCTCATTCGTTAAGGGTGTCATAAAAAAAATAACGTTTTTAATATGAGTTTATATGTTAAACGATTTTCAAAGAGAAACAATTTCTGATAAGACAAGTTAGCGATTATGGTTGTAACGACCCCCTTTTTCCAGCAAGATATTGTCCGCTCTGGGGATTGGGCCGTAACCCAATATCCTCCCCTCACGGCTTTGTTTGGCGAGAACTTCCCAGAAGGTCACCCAACCTGGAATTGCTCTCGCCGAAGCACTTTTAACTTCAGAGTTCTTATGGGATCCGTTGCCAATTGTGCTCCAAAACGCGTCTTGCTATGTTGAGAAGGATCTCTTACATATGTTTCATTTCTACATACTTCCCCAAGCGATGTGGGATTGTGACGACCCCCCCTTTACGACCTGTCACCTTCCTGTTCGTGCAGCCATCGTACATATACTTACACATTTGGGTCATCACAATCACCCCCCTCGGGGGCCCAACGTCCTTGTTGGCCACATTTCCGGTTGGGTACAGGCTCTGATACCATTTGTAACGACCCCTTTTCCCAGCAAGATATTGTCCGCTTTGGGGATTGGGCCGTAGCACAATATCCTCCCCTCACGGCTTTGTTTGGCGAGAACTTCCCGGAAGGTCACCCAACCTGGGATTGCTCTCGCCGAAGCACTTTTAACTTCGGAGTTCTTATGGGATCCGTTGCCAATCGTGCTCCAAAACGCGTCTTGCTATCTTGGGAGGGATCTCTTACATATATTTCATTTCCACATACTTCCCCAAGCGATGTGGGATTGTGACGACCCCCCCTTTACGACCTGTCACCTTCCGGTTCGCCCGCGCGGACGTACCGCCATCGGGGTTCCGGTTCGTGCAGCCATCGTACATATACTTACACATTTGGGTCATCACAATGGTTGTAACGCCCGACATTTTTGACTAGGAAATTATCCCTTGAATTATTGGTCGGGATTATTTCGCTATTAATATAGTGAATATTCTATTGGAATTGTGGGATGTTTAGTGGAAAACTAAACTAAGGAGTAACCAAAACAAATCATTTAGTTAGAAACCAATGGAGGGGAAGTTTAGGTAGGAATTAAGGTAGGTGGGATGAAGCCAATGGATGGATGCCAAGTGTCCAAACTTGTTGAGGAAGCCATACAACCTCTCTTCCTCTCTTCCCTTCCCTCATACGAAAAACACATCTCTGTTTCTCTCCATTCTCTTCTCTGTTTTCTCTCTTCAAGACGAAGTGCAACTATTTCCAAAAATCTGTCTTCTCCTGTTTTCTTCCATTTCTCCGTTAAAAGTTTGAGACTCACCGAGACAAACAAAGTTTGCAACTCACAGACAACAGGTAAGTTCATACCCTTAGGTTAGCCCTTAAGGCCCTACATCACGGAGGTACTAGGTTTTCATTTCTGTCGAGTTGTATTGGGTAGATAAGTTATCTGTATTTTTCCTTCACGTCCTGCTGCGTTATTTTTGTTGTCTGTTGTTTTAAGTTTAGCACTGTAAAAGTTCATGCATACACGTTTTTCCTGAAAGTCATGTAAATATTTTCTGTACACGTTTTGAAGTCAAGAATGATAAAACCTGTAATGTAATGTCAGGTTAAGTGTGGGACGGGGACTGGTGTTCTGTTCTGTATCCCTGTAAAGTGCCTGATAGTGCACTTCTGTTACGTCAGTTTCTCCAAGCCCCACTTATACCTTCTGTACACTCGACGTAATGTAAAATAATGTTCTGTAATGTCACTGTATTTCGAAATGTTCATGCACAGCATATGCATCCCTGCATTTTTAACATGTTCTTACTGAGCCCTAGGCTCATAGTTGAACTCCTTGTTGTAGGTACGGATCCCGTGGATGAGGATTTTGTGCTTCAGTCCGACGAATAGGTTGTAACGACCCCGTTCCCCAGCAAGATATTGTCCGCTCTGGGGATTGGGCCGCAGCCCAATATCCTCCCCTCACGGCTTTGTTTTGCGAGAGCTTCCCAGGAGGTCACCCAACCTGAAATTACTCTCGTCGAAGCACGCTTAACTTCGGAGTTCTTATGGGATCCGTCGCCAATCGTGCTCCAAAACGCGTCTTGCTATGTTGGGAGGGATCTCTTACATATGTTTCATTTCCATGTACTTCCCCAAGCGATGTGGGTTCGTAACGGCCCCTCCTTCAACGCCAGACGGCCAGTAGAACCCTCCGGCCCAGGTCAGCCCCAGGATCCGCGGAGCTTTACCCACCTCCGGCCCAGGTCAGCCCCAGGATCCGCGGAGAATGGGTGGTTTCCGACAAGCGTTGAAAGACGGGTCGTCACAATCACCCCCCCTTGGGGGCCCAACGTCCTCGTTGGCCACATTTCCGGTTGGGTACAGGCTCTGATACCATTTGTAACGACCCCTTATCCCAGCAAGATATTGTCCGCTCCGGGGATTGGGCCGCAGCCCAATATCCTCCCCTCACGGCTTTGTTTGGCGAGAGCACTTCCCGGAAGGTCACCCAACCTGAAATTACTCTCGCCGAAGCACGCTTAACTTCGGAGTTCTTATGGGATCCGTTGCCAATCGTGCTCCAAAACGCGTCTTGCTATGTTGGGAGGGATCTCTTACATATGTTTCATTTCCATGTACTTCCCCAAGCGATGTGGGTTCGTAACGGCCCCTCCTTCAACGCCAGACGGCCAGTAGAACCCTCCGGCCCAGGTCAGCCCCAGGATCCGCGGAGCTTTACCCACCTCCGGCCCAGGTCAGCCCCAGGATCCGCGGAGAATGGGTGGTTTCCGACAAGCGTTGAAAGACGGGTCGTCACATAGGTGGTTGGTGGTACGAGCCTTCGGGGGTGGTTGCGGCAGCCAGACATATTTCTGACCCGAGAGAGTGAAGTTTTTAAAGTAAAGTTCATGTCTGTAAACTCTGTTAGGATTCTGGTGTTTTTGTTTTAAAACTCTGTTGGGAACTCTGTTGGGATTTTTATAATGTATAGGTTTTGGTGTTTAAGTTTTTAAACCTCTGTAATTGACAGTTGTATATATATTTTGAAACATTCTGGGATTGCTTGGGATTTTCTCTTTTAGGTTGCGCATGGATTTTCTCTGATTTTACAGTTATCCATGCAGTCTGGTTTCTTAAACTTCTATCATGTTTTCTGATATGTCCAAAAATCATGTTTTGAATCGGGTTTTGAGGGTTTGAAACTTTTATGCCGTTTGTTTTATGCTCCCTGTTTATATGTCTTCCTGTTAAATATTGTCAATTATGGCTTTCGCCTATGCCTTCCGCCTATGCCTTATGTCATCCACCTTACATCTTCCACCACCCTACGTCTTCCACCTTACATCTTCCACTTTACGTCTTCTACCTTATGTCTTCCACTATAAGTCATCCACTGTATAGTTTCCAGTTATGTTTTCCACTTCAAAGTATACTGTCATTTGTCTCCAGTCGTTCATTTTGTCTGTTTATTTTCATCGTCCATTTCTGTCATCCTGTTCTTGTCTAGAGAGGGTACTCGTCCAAATTTTTAGTGTTCCAGTCTTCCTATTTTTTTCTGTTATTTGTTTATGAAGTTCGATTTTAATATGCCTTCCAGTTTCATTTTCAGAGAAAATTTATACTCTGTGTAAAGTTTTATAAATGTTAAAAAAAAAAAATTAGTCCACGTTTTTGAAATGTCCGGAGAAATGGCTCCTCGACCCCGATCGGGTCTGAGGTCGTCACAATGGTGATTTTAAGAGTTGAGTTTTCCATCTTGTTTCTCTCTAATAATCACCAAACTGTTTTATTATAAGTTATTTGTCTTTGGAAATCACCAAACAAAGAATATCACATAAAAAAATATGATTTTTTTTATAATACTCATAAATGATGGGAACTTAATTGATAATAGATTTTGAAAGAGAAACAACACCTGATAAGACGAGATATCAATTCTGGTGATTTTGAACATCGAGTTTTTCAACTTGTTTTTCTTTAGTAATCGCCAAACTGTTTTATCAAAAATTATTTATCTTTGGAAATCACCAAACAAAGAATATCACGTGAAAAATGAGATTTTTTTTGTACAGTACTCATAATGATAGGAAATTAATTGATAATACTTCTAAATTCATGGAATTATTTGTATAAAATAAAAGTTCAAAGATATAGTTGGTCTGCACTGCTAAATAGCTAATTTGTTATTTACTCCTTAAATTAAAATAATACAAACACTAGACTTGCCATTATTTATTAAAATTTAGATTAAAACAAAGTACAAAATAAATTCTGAAGTTTAAAGATCTGTACAATTTAATACTCAACTTTATTTTTGAACAAAATGAAACTCATCTTTTGAGAATCATTCAAATTAAAACTTTTTTTAACATAATAAATTTTAAACTTTTACACAAGGAACAAAATGAACATCCAACAATTTTTTGTTTGATTTTGCTATTCTCGGTTCAAATTAGGTTTTTGTTTTAGATTTTTCCAGCTAACTCGATTTTCAGCAGTTTTTTTTGTAATTTCGAAATTAAAATTTATATTATCATATCATTTCGGATTTAATTTATTGAAAGATAAAGTTCAGACAAGTAGCCAAAATTTAAGTTTTATTTTGTACTTTGATTAAAAATTAAATTTCTGGTCTAATTCTTTCTCCATCGTCGACGATGGGTTGCTGACTGATTGAGGCGCTGGACGAACCACGAGGCCGATTCGTCTGCTTTCCCAAAAGTTTGCTCTGATGGGTACGAGAAATATCTTCTCTTTCTTTCAATTCCTTGTTTACAGATACTTTTGGATATCATTTCTGCAAAGGCTTGTGCTTCTCCTTGTAAAAGAGTTTGCTCAAATGTGCGTTTTCTTTTCCTTTTTCTCTTTCCATCCTGTTTGGATGCCGAGAATCTGCGGGAAAGTGTATTGATTTTTTCTGGGTAGATTAGATCCTTTTGGTTTTCTGTTATTGTTCAGATTATTGCATGATTGTCTTTGATTGCGATCGTGAAAATAGAAAACCTTGAATTTCTTTTCATCGTGTTTACTTTTTCATAAGCAAATTAGGGATTTCCCCTCCCTTTTTTGTGTTTTTGGTTTTAAAAAGTTTTGGTGAATGTTTTCTCGTTCTAGTTTATCTTACTATTACAAAATTAAGAGTAGTTTTTACTGTCCTCCAAAAATATTGAAAACAAACATTCTCTCCAAGATTGAACTGATGCTAAGAACCAAAAATTAGAATCTAAAACAAGAGTCTTTGATATAAATTTTGAGAAAAATAGCATTGTTTGAGCCTTCGAGAATATAATTCATGGGTCGATTCCCAATCCAGAGACTGCATATAGAGTTCTTTTGCATTTGACTCTGCTATTTTATGAAAAGCTTTGTATTATTGGCTAGATTAAGCTTAGTTGTATAACTTCTCATTTTCGTCTCAAACTCCATTACTGGCTTCTGCTTTATTTTTGGTGGTTCCCGACTTGTCGAAACTATATTGGAAATTGTCAAAACGTCAATGCTAGATCGATTGCGATTAGTTTTAAGCAAAAGCGAAGACTGGTTAAAAGCAAAATATGAACTTTACTGACTTCATATGCGGCATATCAAAAATGTGCTGACAGATAAAAATGGAGAAAAATTAAATGAATAGAAGAGAAGGAATCTAGTTTTTTGATAATATTACACTTCCCTTTTTGTGTTTTATTGTAATTCGCTTATACTTTCACAAAGAAATGTCGGTTTAGACGAGTATTAAAGACCGTCGATATCTGCCTTTGTGTGTCTTGATATTATGACGCCATGCACATAGGTGGAAGCTGTAATTAAATTTGCTTGGAATTCTTCCTTCTCATTGTCTTTCATTTGGATTTTAAAAGCTTTCGCGGTTATTGCAGCAGCGGACTCTGTTGATTGTGCTTATCGTATCGCTCACTTCTGTCTCGAGTCAATAAGAAAATTATTTTCATTCAGTTAACCAGTTACTACTGAGTTTTCCTTCGTAAGATGATGCATATCAGTATGTCTCAGATGAAATTCTTTTGATTCCTCAAATTTTTTATTTTTTAAACTTTTGTTACTCTTGCTTGAGCTGAAATATACTGCTATTTTGATAAGCCGATTTATTTGATCTACTAAAGGAGTTGAGCACTAGCTGATGTGATCTTTCTTTGTTTCTGTTTCAGTGCCATTTATCATTTGATACAACTGTAGACCCGCTCGAAGTTTTCCAATAGTGCAGCCATGCATCTATCAATCGCATCAATATCTCGTCCTCCGTCCGTTTCTGCACTCCATTTCCGGCCCAACTACTTCAAACTACTCAAATCCGCAAAGACTTTCCAAGGGCGAAGCTTCCATTGTTTTCCTTCGAAACATTCTCCAATTTGCAACTCATTAACTCCATGGGAGCCTTCACCAGTGACTTACATTGCAAGTAAGGAATCAAATGATGGATACATTCCTGGCAGCAATATTTTCGAGACCCTTCAATCGGCCAGCAAAGACGAAGAAAAAGAGCTCAGTGAGACAACTATTCAGCCTCGGCTCATCAAATGGCTGATGTGGCTTCTCGGCCCCTCATTTCTCCTCATAACTGGCATTGTACCGACCCTTTGGCTTCCGTTATCGTCAGTTTTTCTCGGCCCCAATGTGGCCAGTTTGCTTTCCTTGATTGGACTCGATTGTATATACAGTCTAGGCGCTATACTTTTCCTACTCATGGCCGATTATTGTGCTCGGCCGAAACATTCTAGCCAGCCATTCTACAATGAGCCACCTCGCAGTTACCGGTTTTGGAACTCGATCGCAAACATGAGCGGGTTCATAATCCCACCGATTTTACTATATGCATCCGGAATGGGCACTCTCCAGCCTCCCCTGCCGTTTATTTCCTTCCTCGTGCTGTTGGGTCCGTATATTCTGCTTCTCTTCGTACAAGTTTTGACCGAAACACTGACATGGCACTGGAAATCGCCCGTCTGGCTAGTGACGCCGATCGTGTACGAGTCATACCGGCTCTTGCAGCTCATGAGGGGGCTGAAGCTCGGGGCGGAAGTGAGTGCACCGGCTTGGATGGTGCATAGTATTAGGGGGTTGGTTTGTTGGTGGGTGCTTATTCTTGGTGTTCAACTAATGAGGGTTGCTTGGTTTGCTGGTTTTGCAGCCAAATCTTCCCAGCAGTGATCCTGTAAGATCAAAATAATACATGTTTTCTCTGTAAAATACTTGAATTTTCTTCAAACTAGGGAGGTGTACGTGCTGCGCACGTACGCGTGGCAAAAAACATACGGAAAAACGTGTCAATTACGGTGTTGGAAATTGTGGTATAAAAATTTTTAAACATAAATAGCACTACTGTTATATTCTACGTACTAACTATACATTTGTAGATTAGAGATAAAATATTATATTTATTAAGTAACAGTCAATCTTTGATAAGTATTTAACAAAACAGTTTAATATGAATTATAAATAGAGTAATCATGATTTTATCCTTGTACTATGTACTAAAAATATTAGCAAAACAAATCTCGTACTTTGATTCTGTTATCAGTCTTGACCTTTCATCAATAATTTCGTTAAATTCTCATTTAAAAAATTATCAAATTATATTTGATTCACTTGAAATTTTTACCACATGTTCACTACTTAATGAGAAGATAATCTGAAAATTATTGTGATTTTTTAACACATGTACAATTTATTGTAATTTTATTTTAGTAATTTATAAAAATATTATAATAAATCATGCAAGTTTTAGAAAATTACGAAAAAAATTTTATTGTCTACTCGTGATAGGATGAACATGTGAAAACATTTTCAAATAAATCCAATGATGTTGGATATTTTTTTAAAAATTAATTTATAAAGTAAAGAAGAAACTTAGATCAATTTTAAAAAAATACCAAAAGATATTAGATTTATTTGAAAATTTTTCCGCATGTTCACCACATAATGGTTAGATAATAAAAAACTTTTCGTGATTTTCTAAAAATTGTAAAATTTATTATAATACTTTTATAAAATGCTAAAATAAAATTATAATAAATTGTACATGTATTAAAAAATCACGAAAATCTTCTTATTAAGTAATGAACATGTGGTAAAAATTTTAAGTAAATTCAATATCGTTTGGTAATTTTTTAAATGAAAGTTTAACGAAATTATTGATGGAAGGTCAAAACTGATAACAGAATCAAAATACAAGGTTTGGTTGGCAAGTTGTTTTAGTACATGGAGCTAAACGAAATAAAATATATAGTACATGATTAAAATTGATAATTACCTTTATAAATATATATATTTAAGAAAAAATAACATAACATTAACAGTCATCCCTTGCATGTCAACCTGTAAGAAATTTATAACAGAGACAAAGCTGGATTTATTTTTTGTAATGTTATTATTCACAAAAATAGAAGTTTATACCATTCTCGACACGAATTACGACGCTCAGAGGACACTAACGCCCCCAACATCGAGAACATCAAACGCCTAATATTGGTAGTTAGCAAGTAAAGACAAAATGGAACCTACTTAAACGTCAGATGAAAAAATTATATACTTCTCGACACGCCATTTCATGATCAGACACTAATGACCCAAGATGACGACGGTCAGACGTATAATGTTTTTAGTAGGGAAGTAAAGACAAAATCCTAAGTAATCCGAACGCCACTCCGTCGAGAGTATTCTTTTTCAATTTTTTTGGCTCTATTTTTTGGTTTTTTTTCAAATCACATACTACTTTTTCAAACAATGAAACCCAAAAAGAGGGCAGACATTTTTTTGGTTCTTTTCACTACTAGTGGTCATTACATGTGGCTAATGCGTATAAAAAAAATATATTTTAAATATTGACATACATAGAAGCAAGTCTAAATTATGTGGTTGAAAAATTTCTCATACTGAATATTTTTAAACGCCTATCGGTCATGAATAGGAAAAAAATGATATTGATGCAAAAGTAAATTATTTTTCTTTTAATATTTGTAGACATTAATAAAAAAATTGACTCTTCGTCTTTACAAAACTGTTGATGGTCTTTATCAATTAGAAATATTAACATTGTAGAAACATTAACGTTGTTGGTGTGACGAGAAAACGTCCTACTAAACTCAAAAACTTTTCTTCAGTGTTGAATTTTGCTCCATTTTTTTAAAATAAACAAAAAAAAATCAATTTGACTTTTAAATTCAGAGATTGATTATCACTATTAAAGTTAGAACTTATTACAAACAGACAAGAACCAGTACAGATAAACAGTTTGAAAGCAGTTGAAACGTCGCTCTTTGGCCTCTTTCTAGTGTAGACATGAAAACTTTTAACGTGGATGACGACGACTTTCTCCTAATTCACAGAGCTCCAAACTTGGAAAGATCAATGATCAAATCAGTCATTCTGCAACTCAAACATACTGCATGAAATCGTAGTCGCTTTCTATACCCTTCATTGTTTCTGGCAACCAAACCACATCTAGATCAACGTTTCTGTTCCCTTCTCTCCCTAAGAAAGTCGAGATCTTCTCGTCAAATTTGTTCGCCCTGCCACTTCGGACTGCCAACGACCGGCCCCACCCAAAATTATTCTCGTATATTGGAAACCTCAGTGAGCTTCCCATCGTGATTAAAGCGCCGTCGAAGTTTTCTAGAGGGAACAATGTCGACGTGCTCTCCCAATCCTCTATTCCGTGGCGCACCGTTGTGTTGTCGTGTGCCATAGGAGATGAAAGTGAGTTGGGCCGTTGGGGAAGAAGATGGGGCTAAGCAAGCTGGCTCGCGAGTCTGGCCCATTGAGTTAACGAGTCGGCTCGTTTAGGGACATTGGGCTCAGTTTCTGGCAGGCTCCCAAGACTGGTCCCTGGGCTTGGCTCAGCCCATCTCATGGGACTGGGCCAGACTCGACTTGCTACTGTAATGAGTCGAGCTCGCCAGCCCGTCTGTTAATCATCTATATAGACGGTATAAGATCCGCTGATTTACTTGTTAGATTTGATCGTGGGGCTGACATGAAAAATAGCATATTTAAAAACAGGATGGCAGCAGTAGACGAAGTTCCTGACAAAGTCAACTGCACTGACAAACGATCCGACGGCTGGCAATACGTCCAGATGCAGTCGAATATAGAACCATTAGAGCACCTCCAATGGTTGGCACCCATGGATGCCAACCATTACTTAAAAAATAAAAAAATTATTCTCTCTCTCCTCCACCTCATATTCTCTTTCCTTCACATCAGATTGGGCAACTTCAACCAAAAAATCACTCCAGTGGTTGACATTGACGGGTGCCATATTATATTAATAGTTTAATATAATTTTTCTCTCTCTAAGGTCCCACATCTACATTATTTTATTTACTATTTTAATTATATTTAATAATCAAAATATGATCACATAATTTAATATAATTATTCAGAATCTTATAACAATGATTTGAAAACAAAATTACATTAAAACTTCAAGAAGTTCGTCCTAATATGATCACATAATTTTTCATGGTCTATTTTTTGTTTTTCGGTCATATACGACGTATCCAGCATGAGATAGTCCACGTACTTTGCCATCCTCTTGTCTTCTGCCTTTTTAGTTTCTATCTCCACTAATTTCTCTAAAGCGGCTGTTCTGCGATTTTGAGCTTCCACAAATTGAGACATGTCTACTGTTGTTTCATTTTTTTCCTTTACCTTTCTCTTGGATGCCTTTTGGCCTATTGGCCGCACTTCGTGAATATCATCATCACTCTTCTCTGGATTAGAGGACGAAGTGTATGCTCCGGATTCGGAAACTTTTGATCTTTTAGAACTCTCTGGTTGGAAGGCATTATTCCACTTTGGCTCAATCCTTAACAAATGCCAACAGTAGGCAAGCACAAATTTAGATCCCCCATTTTCAGATTTATACATTTCATGGGCGTGCTTCATAATTTGGTCATCGGACCACCCACTATGGCGTGCTCGGTGAACACGTAGGTAGCAACCATTGAAACGTAGTACCTTAGCATTTATCTTGCCCCAATGGTCCTTGCATTTATTCCCTGTCCTCATAGGCGCATCTTCACGGTGTTCGTTGAAGTAATCAGCTATCCGATTCCAAAAACGTGTTGCTGTTTGGTCAATCCCAACAACGGAATCTTTAGAGGTGTTGAGCCATGCACTTATCAGAAGTTTATTTGCTCATCACTCCATTTGGTTATTCGGGTGGATTTTTGAGCTCGATTCTCTTCCTCACGTAGCTGCGTATTCTCTACCACGTCTTCACTGCGTGCAGCTCGATAATCGGAGGCAGAAGTAGATGGTGTTCGGTGTGTAGGAGGTGAACCAACTTGGTGTGAATATCCAAACGGGACAAAAGCTGAATATTGGAGCGTATCATGAGAACTCAAATTTGGGTATTGATATTGTGGAAATTGAATGTTTGGGGGTACTTGAGGATATTGAAAAAATGGATTTTGTGAGCTTGGATGAGGAGACTCAGGAGACATTTGAGAAAAACGGAAAAAATTCGGTGAATAGTTTGAGTGATTCGAGTTTGAAGAATTTTCCGAATCCATTTGAATATGAATTGGAGGTAGTTGGAAAAAATTGTTGATACTCGATAGAAATGGGTTGGTATGTATTTATAGATGTAAAAAAAATAATAACTTATAAAAATCAAATAATGATGGGCATAGCCGTTGAGAGTTGAACCGTTGAGAGCAACGGTTACTTTTATAAAAATTAATTTTTTATTATAAAAAATACTCCAACAGTATACCCATTATCTTTGTTTTTTGTTTTTTTAATGATGGGCATCGGTGCCCATGGGTTGCACTTTTTTGCAACCCATGGGCACCACTCGCTGCTCTCCAATGGAGAGAGCAGCGAGGGAGGCTGGTGCCTGTCAGGAAAACCTGACAGGCACCCTTGAGGGCATCTCCCCGGGAGACAACACATCCTTGTGTCCTCTTTACCTGTGTTGCCACCTCAGCATTCTCCTAGTGGGTACGTACATTAATTAATTGGGAAAAGTATCATTTAGACCCCAACGTATGGGGTCAGTGGCCATTTGGCCCCTAACGTTTATTTTTTATCCAATCAAACCCTAACGTATGAAACGTTTGCCATTCAAACCCTGTCGTTAAAAAGTCTGTTAAAATTGACACGTGATCTGCACGTGCGATGCTAAAACCCGATAATACCCTCCTTTCATCCTGAAATCATTCAGTAAAAAAAAAAGTTTAAGTTTAAAATTGTCTGAAGTAAAAATCCCTAATTTTCGTTCTTCGCGTTCTCCTTTGTCTCTGGCGTTCTCCTCTGTCTCCGGCGTTCTCCTCTGTCTCCGGCCTCGCACAGTCGCTCGGCTTGCTCGCATCGCATAGCTCTCGCTCGACTTCTGATTCGCGCTCGCTTCTACTGGTAGGTACGGCTTTTTCTGATTCGCGCTCGCACAGGCTTTTCGCTCGACTTCTGATTTTTTGTTTCTTTGATTTCTAAGAAGGAAAATCTGGCTTTCTAGAATCGCTTTGGTTGTTGTGAAGCTTTAGTTTATTACGGGGTTTTTGTCTGGTTATGGCGAGTGAACTCTCTGTTTTGTTTTTCTTCCAAAATCGAGCAATTGTTTTTTATTGAGAGCTCTGTTTTGTTTTATTTTTCTTCCAGAATTGAAGAATTGCTGATATTGCTTCCTGTTGATATTGAACTCTCTGCTCGGTTTTGTTGACTTGTTATATGTTTTCTATAATGCAGGTAAAAGATATGGATGAATTTAGTATAGAGATAAATTTTGGAGGAAAATTCGTACATAAGAAGAGGTTAATGTACAGCTATGGAAAACAGGAAATTGTTCCCAAGTGCGAGGGAGATCGAATGTCCATTTTGGTGATTATTGACATGCTAGCAGAGTTTGGAGTCACTGCATGGAAGACTCTTTCTTATGTGATTCCTAAATTGAGTTTGCAGAAGGGATTGAGGCGCTTAAAAACTGACAAGGATGTGATGAAGATGGTTAGCAGACTCGATGAAAAGCGATACGTTAGGATTTATGTGGAGGATGAAGACAATTGTACAATATGTTATTTAAGTGATAGTGGGGATGAATTAATTGATGCTGATGGGGATGAATGTAGTGGGAATGGAGATGAGGTAAGTGCTGATAAGTTAGATGATGATGATGATGAGTTAGCTGCTGATTGGGATGAACGTAGTGGGAATGTGGATGTATTAAGTTCTGATGGGGATGAAGAGGGCAAAAATGTTGATTCAATGGCGAGTGATAATGAAATTGCCATAGATTCTGTTTCGCAGCGTATGGATGAGGATGAATTAAACTCAATAACAGAATCAGGTGATGATATGAGACAGAGCAGTGTTTGAGCATCAAGAATCAATACTCCCAATGAGCTTCAGTTAGGAAAGACTTTTAATTCGATACATGCCATAAAAGACGCAGTAAAAAAGTTTGCAATGGAGAATGGATATGATATCAGGTTCAAGAAAAGTGAAAAATGCAAACTACAAGCAGTATGCCAAACTGGATGTCCATGGAGACTATATGCATCAAAGATGCGGGCCGAGGAGACATACATGATTAAAACATTGAAAGCCTCGCACTCATGCACACGCATGATGGAGAGTCGTCATGCATCATCCAAGTGGGTGGCAACTGAGTACCTGCGTATGTTTAGAAGTAACCCACAGTGGAATATTCCGTCTATTATTGAAACAGTCAGAGAAGACTACAACGTGAACATCTCAAAGACTGTAGCATATAAGGCGAGGAGGAAAGCTCGAATAATGGTAGATGGAAGTTCAGAGGAGCAATATAAAAAACTGTGGTCATATGCAGAAGAAATTAATAGGTCGAATCCTGGGAGCACATGCATCGTCAGTGTGGATCCAACAGATAGCGAGGAGAATAAAATTTTCAAGAGACTATATATGTGTTTGAATGCATGTAAGACAGGATTTTTAACTTGTTGTCGACCCGTCATTAGTTTGGACGGTTGTCATTTAAAAGGACAATGTCATGGACAACTTTTGACGGCAGTTGGAGTTGATGGGGATGGTGGAATATTTCCCATTTCCATTGCTGTTGTAGAGGGTGAAACCAAAGAGTCTTGGACATGGTTTTTGAGGTTATTGCTGAGGGACCTAAACAATTTCTTTGGTCGTGGATTGACTTTTATTTCAGACCAGCAAAAAGTAAGTCTTCTTTTTCATGTACTTTTGTTTCCAAATGCAATTTCATATCACTTATCAATTTGCAGGAAAAAAATGATAAAGGAGTCTCAAGTGCAACCCAAGTAAGTAAAGATTACTATGATAATATGTTTGTTGATGTCTTTCATAATTTCTATACTTGTCGTTTCAGGCTTCCTCGGCAGGAACAAGCTCCCAAAGCAATTATAATTTGTTCATGGGTTTTAGGTAACGACAACATGTGATGAGTGATCTTTTTGTGTTACATGTTGTATTTTGTACCATGTTTTTAGAAGCAAGACAATGGTTGCTTCTTGTAATTTTGGAACTAGAAAGCCATTGTATGAACTAGAAAAAATCCAAGCCAAGCCAAGTAAAAAAAGGCAGAGAGGCAGAGCTTAAGAAATCCAAGCGATGGAACACTCCCATTGTCCAGGAATGCTCCAGCAGGCCCGCAAGTCTTGCTAGTGGTTCTGCATGTAGAAATTTATGTATTGTTGTTTCTTGGAGCAATTATTAATATTGTAGAATGTACTGTTAGTTGGACACTGTGAAATTTATGTATTGTTGTTTCTTGGAGCAATTATTAATATTGTAGAATGTACTGTTAGTTGGACACTGTGAAATTTATGTATTGTTGTTTCTTGGAGCAATTATTAATTAACTTGGATCACATTCTTCAATTTTTTCGTCAAAAATTATGTGTCAATGAGGTTGTGAATGAGTACGGTTAGGTCCGATCATGATTGAGAAATCACGAAAGTAGGTTTTTGTTCAGGAAAGTATGAAGTGTCGACCTATACAATTATTGGTCGACACTTTTCATTTTGTAGTCGAGAGAATCAATCTCTTTTATGATGAAGTGTCGACCCCTACTATCATTGGTCGACACCTAAAAAGGCATTTATATAAACATAGTGTCGCCCGAAACCCTAACAACGCGATTTCTCTCTAAATTTTCTTCGGCGATTTTCTGCCTCTTTCCAAATCTTCGTCGGCTTTCCTCCGATAAGTGGAATTCTACTCTTCATTCTAAACTTCCAATGGCATCAACCTCCCGCAACAAGCTCGTCGTTCGCAAGAGGAGATCAAAGAACCCTACTCCAGCGAATGAAGTTGAAGAACCAACGACATGGCCATCTCCATTATTCAAGAGTGCTGAGTCGATGAAAAGGTATGAGGACGACTTTCAATTCAAGCCTCTGATTCTGAGTAGAAAAGTGGAATTCGCTGAGTTAAGTAGTTTAGATTTGGTCCTGCCTTTCAGAAATTTGGGGTTAATTGATCTGTTTACCTGTGATGGCCCATACTATGAAAGACCAGTGAGAATGTTCTATGCCAATTTAGAACATTCTCTAAGGCCTCTTAAAATTATTAGTTATGTGTATGGAAAACGCATTGAGATATCCTCGCAGTCACTAAATTCAATTTTACATTGTGAATTTAACAATCCGGCTGAAAGGTATTATGAGGCCTCTAGGGACCTTGAATTTATGGGGACCAGTGAAGGGAATAATTTTATAAGAATGATAGTTAAGGATCCAAATCGTTCCCTTCCATTGAAGCCTAAGTCAAAGGACTTAAATGTACGTGCAAGGCTCATCCACCATATGATCACGTACAATCTACTACCTAGAGATGGACATAGAGACTACATAAGTGGTATGGATCTCTATGTTTTATATAAGATCTTTCGACAAGAATCATTCAATGTGGGATATATGATTTTGAAACGCATGATGCAAGTCTTCAGTAACGCAACAAAGTCCCTACCTTATAATCTTCTTTTATTGAAAATCTTTAAGGAGAATGGTGTACAAATTCCAAGGACCGAAATCCCATTACCTCTAAAGAAGACCGACACATACACCACATCCACTTTAACTCGGATGGGGTTTGGTCTCAATGCTGAAGGTAATTGGATCTTTAAAGGAGACCAAGTTGGAGCTGGACCATCCAACATGGAAGTTGATGAAGGAGGCCACGAGCCTGAACACACTCCAGAACCCCCCTCCTTCAATGCATCTAGATCTAACACTGAAGAAAGGTTGAATATGTTGGAGGCAAATATAGCTAGCATCGGGACTGCTTTTGACTCATTTCAGAACGTGATTCTCGATCGCTTTGATCGGTTGGAAGAGAAGACACAATATATACGTGACGATATCCGTGAGGTTCACCAGCATCTTCATTATCTTCAAGATTATTGGGACGGGTTAGTTGATTCTCCAGTTGATCCTCCAGTTGATCCTCCATTTGATCCTCCATTTGATCCTCCAACCGATCCCTTCGACGATCCATCCTACTCCCCATCATATTGATAATTTTTTGTTTGCGTGATACTCGTAGCTTGCTCATATCCTAATTTGTTGAAATATGAGTTTAGTGTTTGTAATAGAAGGATATTGGTATATAGCTGATATTTAGGATATTTATCTATGTTTTGTTGGACTCACTTCTGAAATTTTGGAAATATATTATCTTATTTGTGTTGAATGACCTATGGAATGTTATTGCGTGTTATAATATTTGACCTTGAAATATCTGTCAAAGGGGGAGACAAAATTGAAAGTTTAGAAGCAAAACAAGTGTCGACCGATAAATGAAAGTGTCGACCAAACTTGTGAAGAAATGGAGACAGAAGAATCGAGCGTCGACCCTGGTGCAAACAGACTAAATCATGTGTTGACCAGATTTTAAAGGTGTCGACACTTGAATACAACGAAGTATGATGTGTCGACCACAGTTTTAGATTTCAACTGAAACATATTTCAACCAACTAAATCAGCTATATCCAACGGTAACAAAGTGTCGACCAATAAATGAAAGTGTCGACCAAACTTGTTAAGAAATGGAGACAGAATAATCGAGCGTCGACCCTGGTGCAAACAGACTAAATCATGTGTCGACCAGATTTTAAAGGTGTCGACACTTGAATACAACGAAGTATGATGTGTCGACCACAGTTTTAGATTTCAACTGAAACATATTTCAACCAGCTAAATCAGCTATATCCAACGGTAACAAAGTGTCGACCGATAAATGAAAGTGTCGACCAAACTTGTTAAGAAATGGAGACAGAATAATCGTCAGATTGTTAGAATCGAGCGATAAATCCAACGGTAACAAGGTGTCGACCAATTGTTAGACAGGTCGACCACTTGGTGACAGAATTCAGCAAGAGTATAAATTGAAGAATGAAGTTTTTAAGAAACAACAACCTGCTGTTCAAAAAGTTAGTTTTTCTCTGAACTTTCTCAAAGTTGAAAGTAATAGTTGGGGGTCACACCAGTTATCATTACAACTACAACAACAAATTCCATAACTCTGGCTTTTTTGTTTCACACAGAAGATAGTTTGACAATCCACATTTTGCATTTTACATACATTTTGTAGCATACAAAAAGAGCAACTACAATTTGTTGTAACAATTCACAAAAACTTATATAATAGTAGCTTTGTTCGCAACTTCTCATTCTTTGCTTCTGTTTCCCTAAGTCGCGACTGTAATAGATTCAGTATCTTCCTCTCTCCTTCGTTGGTGGATCGTACCATGTGAAATCACATCCTCTTGTGCCTCGCTATGAGAAAATGAATAATGTAAGTGTGTTCGAACTTAAAGTAAAGTAAATAATTCACACAATTTCATTGTATTTACCTCATCCTGGATTGTCTAGTGTCCATGATGTGCGCATAGCAGCTCTTTCATGACAAAAACAAACAATGAGAGATACTCATTCACGAACAACTGCCATTGAAGAGTTAATATATGAAGAACTAAATATCAATTAAACATACTTTTCCTAATTGGAAAAATCAATAGCAACTTGAAAATTCTAAGATTTTATTCAATGGGAGGTACAACCCAGTTTTCACCTTAAAAACATACACTACACTATCTCTCATTATTCCAATTTGAATTCACGGTAGGTCAAAAGAATTTTGAACTCGACTAGTACCCTTAAGACTATGGGGGATAATTCACAATTAAAATCAAGAAAACAGACAAAAACCCCGTAATAAACTAAACTAAACTTCTCAATAACCAAAGCAATTCTAGAAAGCTAGATTTTCCTTCTTAGAAATCAAAGAAACAAAAAATCAGAAGTCGAGCGAAAGCCTGTGCGAGCGCGAATCAGAAAAAGCCGTACCTACCAGTAGAAGCGAGCGCGAATCAGAAGTCGAGCGAGAGTTGTGCGATGCGAGCAAGCCGAGCGACTGTGCGAGGCCGGAGACAGAGGAGAACACCGGAGATAGAGGAGAACGCGAAGAACGAAAATTAGGGATTTTTACTTCAAACAATTTTAAACTTAAACTTTTTTTTTACTGAGTGATTTCAGAATGAAAGGAGGGTATTATCGGGTTTTAGCATCGCACGTGCAGATCACGTGTCAATTTTAACGGACTTTTTAACAACAGGGTTTGAATGGCAAACGTTTCATACGTTAGGGTTTGATTGGATAAAAAATAAACGTTAGGGGCCAAATGGCCACTGACCCCATACGTTGGGGTCTAAATGATACTTTTCCCTAATTAAATTTCTAGTGAGACGTGGTTAATTTATTTTGTTTCAATATTGGAATTAAATTTTCATCAAGTCTATTCTATTATCAAACATTCTTTATTTTTTTTTTTAATTTTAATCTGGCAACATCTTATTCTTTGATCGAACAAAACAAAATTAAATTCCGATTACATTTACTGTATTGTGAAATTTCTTTTTATTAATAAGAGAAAAAAAATAACAAATTACAGTCATGAATGTCATACGACTCTGTAAATATTAAAATTTGGATACAGCAAAAATAACCATCATTATAATTTAACTAAGAATCGCATCTCTGCCCACCATTTCTGCAAACAACCTCCACGGTGTCCCCCTTCATGAACCAAACACGCATTGGAATTAAAATTGCAGTCAAATAATTCGAGTGAATCAGGAAAGATTGTTGCGAGTCCTCGAGAGGGCCTTCATATTATACCTCGTCTTTAACGTTGTTCATCATGGACACCATCTCTTCCATGAAATCACAGATATCCTGAAAAAATGAGAGAAAATTGAATGTCGAGATGGAATTACAAAAAGGGAAATTACCAATTATGGACATAAACTATGAGTGTTTTTTATTTCAAACCATAAAGTAACGTTTTGAACAATACAAATCATAAAGTATAAAAAATGTGACAAATCAGACCACGCCGAACGGACGCTTAAAAACACTGTCCGTCCGTTCACTGTTCATGTGAACAGTGAACGGACGGAAGCTTAAAAATACCGTCCGTCCGTTCACTGTTCACGTGAACAGTGAACGGACGGAAGCTTAAAAATACCGTCCGTCCGTTCACTGTTCACGTGAACAGTGAATGGACGGATGCTTAAAAATACCGTCCGTCTGTTCACTTGAACAGTGAACAGACGGAAGCTTAAAAATACCGTCCGTCCGTTCACTGTTCACATGAACAGTGAATGGACGGATGCTTAACAGACGGAAGCTTAAAAATACCGTCCGTCCGTTCACTGTTCACATGAACAGTGAATGGACGGATGCTTAAAAATACCGTCCGTCCGTTCACTTGAACAGTGAATAGACGGACGCTTAAAAATATCGTCCGTCCATTCACTGTTCACGTGAACAATACTGTTTACGTTCGTTCATTCTCTGTTTTATAAATTAATTTTTAAAAAATAATAAACGATATTAGATTTACTTAAAATTTTTATCACATATTTACCACGTTATGAGAAGATAATCTGAAAATTTCGTGATTTTCTAACACTTGTACGATTTATTGTAATTTTAGTGAATTATTTTATAAAACATACGTAAACAAATTATAATAAATCATATAAGTATTGTAAAATCACGAAAATTTTCGGATTATCTTCTCATAACGTGGTGAATATGTGATAAAAATTTTTAAGTAAATCAAATATCATTTATTATTTTTTAAAAATTAATTTATAAAACGGAGAATGAACGAACGTAAACAGTTACTGTTCGCGTGAACAGTGAATGGACGGACGGTATTTTTAAGCGTCCGTCCATTCACTGTTCAAGCGAACGGACGGACGGTATTTTT
This sequence comes from Begonia masoniana, assembly GCA_022432975.1. NCBI lineage: Eukaryota > Viridiplantae > Streptophyta > Magnoliopsida > Cucurbitales > Begoniaceae > Begonia > Begonia masoniana. The sequence goes on along the minus strand of CM039503.1, from coordinate 51,494,236 downwards.
AAGCATCCGTCCATTCACTGTTCACGTGAACAGTGAACGGACGGACAGTATTTTTAAGCTTCAGTCCGGCGTAGTCTGAATTGTCACATTTTTTATACTTTATGGTTTCCATTGTTCAAAACGTTACTTTATGGTTTGAAATGAAAAAAACTCATAGTTTATGCCCATAATTGATAATTTCCCTTACAAAAACAGGTCTGGCATTCAAAATGAGTTTACAAGCGCAAAACCTCGTCTTCTTCCTCCGTCAGATCGTACAAGCTGGCGTCGTAAATTGACAATTTCCCCTAAACTGGAAGAACTGCAGCGGAAAATGCGGCAATTTTACGGAAGACGATTCTGGAAGAACAGAAGAGCGAAATAGAATGTAACTCCCCACCCCCCCCCCCCCACCCCCCGGATATAAAGAAAAAGGGAAAATTCAATAAGTAACCTGAATAAGCCTCTTGTATTTGTTGAAATCGCCAATTTTCTTCTTCGGTAGTTGAGTTTTGAAGATGTAGATTAAGTTTCAGAAGATGAAGAAGAAGAAGAAGCTAAAACCGACGGTAAGGAGAGAGAGAGAGAGAGAGAGAGAGAGAGAGAGAGAGAGAGAGAGAGAGAGAGAGAGAGAGAGAGAAAACAAGAATGATTTCACTATACTGTATGTTCTGGAAAACCACACTCTACAAATATATCACAGTAATCAAATGATGAATTGAAAATACTGTAACAAGTAATTACATTTGAACTGAACTATAAATAATATATGTTAACATCCCCTCAAGATCAAGGTCGGAGGCCGAAAATCTTGGATAAAAAGCATAAAATGTTTATGGTGGAAGAGGTTTCGTGAGAGTATCAGCAAGTTGGTTTTCAGATGGAGTAAATTGAATCAACAACTTCTTTTGTGTCACTTTTTCCCGAAATAAGTGATAATCGATTTCGACACGTTTGGATTTAGAGTGTAGAACTGGATTGGAAGCAAGATACATGACACTTAGATTGTCACAGAGTATAAGAGGTGCCTTGGTAGACATGATGCTCAATTCCTTTAATAATGATTGTAATCGTAGGACTTCTGCTGCGTCATTTGTCACGCTTTGATATTCTGACTCAGTACTGGATCGTGAAACAACTTTTTGCTTGGAGGAAGACCATGTAATAAGATTCGTTTCGAGAAAAACACAGAAACCACTTGTGATTTTACGATCATCTAGACAGGAAGCTCAGTCTACATTTGTATAACAGGTCAAATCGTAATTCGGAGAGGGCGAGAATGAGATACCTAAAGATGAAGTGCCTTTGAGATATCTCAAAATTCGTTTACCTGCTTGCCAGTGAACATCTAAAGGAACATGTATAAATTGTGAGACCTTATTAACAACAAAGGCTATATCAGGACGAGTAAGACAGCAGTACTGTAGTCCTCCAACAATGCTACGGTATAAAAGACCATCACACAAAGGTATTCAAGAGTTGTTTGATAAAATTGGTCATGCAACTATTAGAGTTGGAACTGGCTTGCAAGAAGTCATGTTGGCCTAGTGAAGCAACTCAGAAATATATCTTGACTGAGAAAAACTTATACCCATAGGAGTGTGGGTCACCGAGATGCCGAGAAAAAATGATAGTGGACCAAGGTCTCGGACTCTACAGTACGAGTGCAGATAGGTTAAAAGTTTATTCAGTAGAGTTGGAGAGTCACATGTTAATATAATGTCATCGACATAAACCAGCATAAGAATAATGGAGTCATGCGTGCGACGTACAAATAGTGAAGAGTAAGACTTTGACGCTGAGAAGCCCCAATTTATTAGAGCATGGTATAGCTTAGTGTACCAAGTCCTCGGAGACTGCTTGAGACCATATAATGCTTTGTGTAATAGACACACGGCCGATGGGTTAGAGGAGCTGATGAAACCTAGAGGTTGTTACATATACACTGTTTCTATCAAATCACCATGTAAGAAAGCATTGCTTATATCCAGCTGGCGAATAGCCCACTTAAAGGAGACGGCTAAAGACATAACGGTGCTGACTGAAGTTGGTTTAACCACTGGGCTAAAGGTCTTGTCATAATCAACACCCTCTGTTTGGTCATAGTCTTTTGCCACCAGTCTAGATTTACATCGGAAACTGTGCCGTCGGAATTTAATTTAGTTTTGAAGACCCACTTGCAGGCGATGGTTTTGGTTCCTTTGGGAAGAAGAACAAGTTTTCAAGTATTGGTTTCTTTCAGTGTTGAAATTTTCTCCTTCATGGCAATTAACCAATGGAAATATTGGGAGGCTTGTTGAAATGTCCTGGGTTCGTAAGAAGATTCAATGGAGAAGGCTTTTGGTTTAAAAATATCATCTTTAGCTCTGGTTTACATAAGGTGCTCGTTTGGACGAAGTGGAATAGGTGGCTGGGTGGGGATGGTCAAAGAGGAATAGGAGGGGGAAGGATGGTTTGCAGGGTCTGGGGAAGGTGATGAGATAGGAAAATGATGAGGTATAGTCGTGGAGGTAGAACAGGGTATGGTGGAAGGAGGTGTGGGTGAAATGAATTGGTTTGTGTAAGGAGATGGAAAAAAAGAGAAAGTGGAGTGTGGTGGAGGAGACTTAGTAAGAGTTAACAAGGGAAAACTAGTTTCGTCAAATGTAACATGACGAGAAATGTAGATTTTGTTTGAGTGAGGATTTAAGCATAGATAGCCTTTATGGTAATGACTGGGTCCTAGGAAAACACAGGGAAGTGAACGAGGTTGTAGCTTGTGTTGAGTGAAAGGTTGTAGGAAAGGAAAACATAGACATCTGAAAACACGTATAGATGCATAATCTGTAAGTGAACCGAATAAGCATTCAAACGGAGATATGTAATCAAGGACGGGATTTGGAAGCAAGTTGATTAAAGTAGTAGCTGTGAAAAAAGTGTACGTCCAGAAGTGTTTAGGAACTTATGAGTGAAAAAGTAGAGCAAGACCAATTTCGATAGCGCGACAATTTTTTTGCTTAAGGCGACCATTTTGATTTGAGATGTATGGGCACGATATACGATGATGGATACCTAGAGACGAAAACAAATGAGTAAGAGATTGAAACTCTCTACCCCAGTCCGATTGGACAACTTTGATTTTAGCACCGAATTGAGTGTAAACTAAGTTATAAAAGTGAAAAAAAGTATTGGATAACGACTCCTTTCCCAGTAAGATATTGTCCACTCTGGGGATTGGGCGGTAGCCCAATATTCTCCCCTCACGGCTTTTGTTTGGCAAGGACTTCTCAGTCTGTCACCCAACATGGTGTTGCTCTCGCCGAAGTACTTTTAACTTCGAAGTTCTTATGGGATCCGTTGCCAATTGTGATCCAAAACGTGTCTTACAATCTTAGGAGAGTTTCCTTACATATGTTTCATTTTCATATACTTTCCCAAGCGATATAGGATTGTGAAGACTTACGACCTGGGATTTGTCTACACTTGGCTTAGGTCCCAAGGTTTGCCCCCGCAACTCGAGGTTTGCCCCGCAGTCGTGCTCATACGTACACATTTGGGTCATCATAATCACCCCCCTCGAGGGCCCAACGTCCTCGTTGGCCACATTTCTGGTTAAGTACAGGCTCTGATATCATTTATAACGACCCCTTTCCCAGTAAGATATTGTTCTCTTTTGGGGATTGGGCGGTAGCCCAGTATCCTCCCCTCACGGTTTTTGTTGGCGAGGACTTCCCAGTCGGTCACCCAACATAGTACTGCTATCGCCGGAGCACTTTTAACTTCGGAGTTCTTATGGAATCCGTTGTCAATTATGCTCCAAAACGCGTTTTACTATCTTGGGAGGGTTTCCTTACATATGTTTCATTTCTATATACTTTCTCAAGCGATGTGAGATTGTGACGACCCCCTTTTTACGACCCCAGATTTGCCTATACTCGAGTCTGAGATTTTCTTACACTCGGCTTAGTTCTCGAGATTTGTCTTGCAACCCGAGGTTTGCCCCGCAGTCATGCTCATACGTACACATTCGGGTCATCACATATTGTGAACCTCACTTTTTAATTTCAAAGGAAAGATCCAAGTGAAACAAATACAGTCATCAGCAAATAGAACAAAATAACATGCACCAGTAATAGATTTAATGAGATATGGACCCCAAACATCATAATGTAATACATTAAAAGGATAATGAGCATGTGAGTTAGAAAGTGGAAAGGGCAAGCGATGAGTTTTACTCAATTTACATGAAATACAAAACTTATGCAAATCAGTTTGATTACATGTTTTTAACACATGCTGCAAAATAGGAACAGAAGGATGCCCTAAACGAAAGTGTCAGATTTGAGAGAAATGACTCACTTGAACTGGCAGCTGTGCAGACTGAGAATGACCGAAATTTGATAGAGGTTGTCATTAAGAGAACCCCAATGCAGAGTTTAGTGAGTATCCCGATCCTTGACAAAAAAACAATTGTGATAAAATTTCACAAAGACAGAGTTTTCTCAAGTTAATTTAGCTACACTGAGTAAGTTTTGAGAGATATTCGGAGTATGACAGACATTGTGTAATTTGAGTGGACGATGTGAAATGGGAATGACAGTAAAACCAATTTGAGAAATTGGAAGAGAATTACTGTCGGCAATGGTGACTTGGGAAGGTCCACTGTACGGTTCAGGAGAGAAGATTCCAGCGTGAAATGATGGGTTGCACCGGAGTCAAGGACTCACGTGCGGCGGGCGGAGAAGTGAATGACATCGATAGGATTCCGGCTGATTGTGTTGAAGGCAGGGGAGTGCCGAGAGGCAAAGTAGATGACTGAAAATAATTTTGGTTTTGGGTTGTCGGTGCAAAGGAGAAGTGAGCTTGGGCAAGGGCTGGTGACGGGTTAAAGGCTGATGAGGATGGATTTTGGGCTTGAGGCACAGGTGGTTGATATGAGATAGTGAGCCTGTGGTAGCAATTTTAGGCCGAGTGACTGACTTTGTGGCATATTTGGCATTTGGGCCGGGTCAGACACCAAGAATTTGGTTGAGGGACAAAAATTGGTCTGTGCTGCTGCAGACCAGATGAGAAATTAGATCGGAACGAGGTGTTCTGCCAAGGAACCCACTCTAGTCGAAAAGGGCACTGAGAGACAGCATTAGCTTGCATTCGGGTTGGCGTCTGAAGGGAAACGACGGTATTATGTTTTTCAAGGCGAAAATCATAACTTTGAAAGAGTTGGTTTATTTCATCCAGAGGCGACTGGTCGGCGCGGTTGGTGATAGAAGTGGCGAAGGCGTTGTATTCACTACTTAGGTCGTTCAGAAAATATATAATTTGGTCCCGATTTGGGACAGGTTCTCCGAAGGCCGCTTGAGTGTTGTAGATGTTGGTCATCTTCTAGATATAGACAGTAGCAGAAAGACCATCTTTTGATAGAGAATGAAGGCGACTTCGGAGATCGGTGATTCTGGCGAGTGATGAAGAGGCGAACATTCGAGCGAGGGCCGACCAAACATCACTGGCCGTGTTGAATGAAACAACCGCTCATGATAAGCTGATTGTATCGCTGCCAAAGGATGAAATCTGGATTGATCTGAGACGAGAGGGAGTCCAGGAATTATGGAGGAGATGGACACAAGTTGTCCAGAAGATGGTTTGTGACAGCCCGGAACCCGATCGGGGTCCGAGAGCCAGACCATCACTCTGGACATTTTAAAACGTGACATATATTTTTTTTTGAACTTTTAGAACTTTACACGGAGAAAACTCTCGCTGGAATTGAAGACTGGGAGTGGCTGTGGACGACAGAAGTGCAGTGTCTGTGGACAACAGAAGTGCAGTGGCTGTGGACAACAGAAATGCAGTGGCTGTGGACAACAGAAATGCAGTGGACACAGGAGTCCGTAGACATTTGCACTAAAAGAGAAAAGCAGTGGACACAGGAGTCCGTGAACGTTTGCACTAAAAGACAAAAGCAGTGGACACAGGAGTCCGTGGACGTTTAAAATCAAAGACAGACTTTGAACTTTTAAAATAACAGGCAAACTCTCGGTGACATTATCGTGGGCAATAATTTTGGACGATAACACTTAGCGGAATAAAAGAACAGAAATCGAAGGCAAAATAGACCATTATTTTGAAGGCAGAATGGAAGTGAACGACTGTTTTACAGAAGAGAATGACAACTGTTTTACTGAAGGCGTGGACGACTAACACTTAGCCAAATACTTGAAAACTTGAAAGACAGAAATTGAAGGCATAAAAACTTCAAACTTCAGAAACCGATTCAAACATGATTTTAGACATCAGAAAACATGACAGAAGTTTAAGAAAACCAGACTACATGGATAGCTCTAAAATCAAAGAAAATCCATGCACAACCTAAAAGAGAAAATCCCAGCAATTTCAAAATACACCAACACAGAGTTTATGCATTGTTTTAAAATCTCAGAAGCTAAACATAACTTGACATACATTTCCTTCACAAAACAGAAGTTTTGAAAACATGAACACACAGTTTTCACATCGGTTTGAGAATTTTAAAAGCTATACAGGACTTGACATAACTTTCAAAAATGCAATTCTCACAGGGATAACATTTGTCTAACTGCAGCAACCAATCACAACGAGCTCGATCCGCCAACTTCCAATACTCATCAGCTTGAGACACAAAGTCCTCATCTGGAGGATCCATACTTACAACAGAGAGTTCAACTATGAGCCTAGAGCTCAGTAAGAACATATAAAAATATAGTGATGCACATGCTATGGATGAATTTTCAGAATACAGTGATAGTGCAGAACATTACTTTTTACCTGTTAGAAAGTGGGGCTTATAGGGAAACAGGCGTAACAGAAGTGCACTACCAGGCACTAGTAATTCAGAGCAGAACACCAGTTCCCATCCCACACTTAACCGGTACATTACAGTTAGATTTTTATCCTTTTTAACTTCAAAACCGTGCACAGAAAACTTTTGCATGTCTTTCGGGAAAATTGTATATGCATGAGCATTTACGGTACTTGAACTTAAAACAGCAGACAACAGGAATAAGACAGCTGAACATAAGGAAAAAGGCAGATAACTCAGAACATAACTCTAACCTTTCTACTCAAAACAACCCGACATAAGTAAAAACCTAGTACCTCCATGATGTAGGGCCTTAAGGGCCAGCCTACGGATATGAACTTACCTGCTGTCCGTGAGTTGCAAGTCTTGAACGTCTCGGTGAGTCTCAGCGATCCACGGATCTACATCATGCACGATCGGACATTAATCCTAAAACTTGATTAAAACTGGAGAATGACTTTCCTAACTCGTTAACTAGCATAAAACGTTTACCTTTACTGGAGGGACTGGAGAAAACAGGGAAGAGACAAAGTTGGAATCGTCGCACGTCGTCTGGAAGAGAGAGAGCAGAGAAGAGAATGGAAAGAAACAGAGAGATGAAATAAAGTTTTTACGTAGGAGGAAGAACATATCTTGTTCAGCAAGTTGAACACCTGGCAGCCATTCATTGGCTTCCTCCCACCAACCTTAATTCCTACCTAGACTTCCCCTCCATTGGTTTTCTAACTAAATGAATGCTTTGGTTACTCCATAGTTTAGTTTTCCACTAAACATTCTAACAATTTTCACCAAAACATACATTATATTAATATAAACCTAATCCCATTGGATAATTTGAGGGATAACTTCCCGGTCAAAAATGTCGGGTGTTACATGGTTGATGCCATTTGCGATAACTACATTGTACATCTGAACCTTCCATAGAAGTAGTTGGTGTTGTCAAACTTGATTGTGAGAGTTTGATTTACAAAGAGAAATGAAGGCATGGGAGAAGACAGAGACGCTGTTGGGAAGGAGGGAGTCGAAAGCTTGAAGATGCCATCTTTTTGGTTTTGATATCAAGTTGAGTTTTGAAGATGTAGGTTAAGTTTTAGAAAATGAAGAAGAAGAAGGGTTGTAGAAAGTGAAGAAGAAGGAGATGCTGAAACCGACGGCAAGGAGAGAGAAATTAGAAATGATTTCACTATACTATGCTCTGGAAACTACACTCTACAAAAATATATTACAGTAGGCAAATGATGAATTGAAAAGACAGTAACTATTAATTATATTTGAACTTAACTATAAGTAATATATGTTAACATCGGTTACCCTTGGCTTAGAGCCCATCCATCCAGATGCCACTTATAACTGCACAAGACAAACTAAAAATTCACCTAAAAATCAAAAAATACAGCAAATTGCAATTGAAAAACACACATGATTTTCAGCCATAGAAGGCGGCGATCCAGAAGCACGACTATTTAAAAAAGAAAAAACCGTTAAAGGTTTATCATAGCAAGCTTGCGATAAGCAGTATGAAGATCGAAGAAGGAGGAATCTTTACGAATCCCTAAGACGAAAGTAGTAGCAAGATCTGCCGTTAATTCCTCCTTCCCTATCCATGGCGAATTAAATCGGAATTGAGAACAAGACAAACAGGAGTATAGGTGATAGTGGTCCGGTTCAGTCTGGTTTTTGGAGAGAATAAAACCAGACCGCTAAAATTCGATTTTCAAATTTTTGCACCAATAAATCCAATTTTTTTTAGAACCGGACCAAAATTTTGGTTCGGTTCTGGTCCTCCAGGGATTTTTTTTAATATAAATACTGGGCTGCAAAATGAAAATACTACACCATTTCTTTTGCTAATTAGAATTTGGCAATTTTCAGTAACACAGAAAATCAGAATTGGACAATTTTCATTTTTCTAATCCATTTCAATGAATAAAAATTCACAACAGTTAGTAACATATTAAAACCTGCAACAGATAATGTATATTGACTTCAAAACAGACAAAAGAAAAAAAAACGCAAAATCAAGTTGATTTAATCAACACAACACACATTTCTATTTCGGTCAAACCATAGCACAAAAGGATTAACCTGATGTACATTACCTTCAAAAACAGACAAACGAAAAAAAAAACACAAAATCAACACAACACACATTTTCCATTTCAGTTAAACCATAGCACAAAAGAATTAACCAATTAGAAAATAACAACACAACATGTAAACTTATATATGAAAACTCTATTCCATCTCAAAGAGCAGAGAGCATACCTTCGTCGAAGAGGGGGTCGAAGTCTCGAAGAAAGAGTGCAACCGTAGCCGGTAGTGTCGCAGGGCCGAGAGGCGTTTGTACGCTGTCGACTGTCAAGGTGGTAGTGTTGCATGGCGGTAGCCAACTAGCTGGGAGTGTCGCAGAGCCACGACTACTGCGAGAGGTCTAGAGAGATTGAAGACAGAACAGACTTTAGATGAGATTGATAAATTAGGGTTAGTAAATATTGTTATAATGGTCTAGTTCGGTTTTTCAGGTTTTCTGTCATTGAACTTGAAAATCGAACCGAAAACTTCAGTTTTGCTAAAGCAAAATTGAAATTCATTTTTTTAAAATGCAAAACCGACCAGAACTGGACTAAATACGTTAGTTCTGGTCCGAATGGTCCGGTTCTTCGGTTCAAGTCAGTTTTGCTCACCCCTAAACAGGAGCAACGAAGGAGTGAGGTTAGAGAAAGAGAGAAGGAAAGAGATCTGCAAAGGTAATTGCAAGATAAGGGAAAAGACGGAAGATAAATACAATTCAGGACTGATAAGTGATATCCTCTCCAATAAGAAAAAATATATTTATCTAACAGGGCTAAAATCGTAATTGACTATATTTTAATTTCTTTTAATGTTAGGAGAAATTAAGAAGTTCTTCACTTTTATATAATGTTATATTAGATATTACAAATTATAGCATATAAACGTTCATTAAATTAAAAAAATTGATTTTATTTTATTCATCTAAATGTACATGCATGCTTGATGCTATAATGTAAATTAAAGGTCATAACTCTAGATATTTGGTACGTTGGACAAATTATTTTTTCAATAATCATTATTAGTTGTACTTTTGAAATAATTATTTGTAAAAGAAAAAAGAAACAATTGTTCGATAAATTAATTATTGGTGATTAATTTTAGACAAATTATGATACTCTATTATTAAACTACATCATAATATAAAAGTAAATAATTGAAAAATAAAAGAGTTTGACATAAAATAAAATAGTTATATTATTTAAAAAATTTAAAACAATTAAAATGAATTTACTTCGTACAAATATATCAAATATTACATTTTTCAATTTTTCAAAATTACAACATTTTTTTTTTTAAATTTGTTGCTAAATGGTGGTTGATAATTAAAATTTGAATAATTTTAAATTTATTCTGTAAATATATTTAATGACGAATATAAATAGTTAATTTATTTTATTAATTATTAAATAATACATAAATAAATATGATTATATAAGAGAATTAGATTAAAAATTAAAAATTGTCACAGCAAAAGCGGAGGAACTGACAAATAATAACCGGAGAGAAATGATTTTAAGTGTTGACCTCCTTAATCGATTTCTCACGCAGCGGTCTCTCTCCGATTCGTCGGGATGAGAACCGGGGATCTTCTCGGCGTTTCGCCTCAAGACCTCCAATTTCCTTGTGAGCTCTGCCTGCTTCTCTTCTCCTTTTTAGAATTATTGAAATCTGTTTGGCTTTTATTTCAGATCCATGTCTGTGTTTTCTATTTGATTTTGATGCGTTTTTTTTTTTTTTTTGTTTTATGGTGTGAAGTCGAATTGGGGAAACAGATCTCGTGCTCGCTGCAACTCTCTAATTTGACGGATAATTATGTAGCTTTTAAGGTGCCTTGCCCATTTTGTTATCGAATTTCGGTTCTACATTTTTTGAGAAATGTACCGTTGGAGCTGTTTTTGGATCGTTGAATAGAAGTTTTTTCTTTGGATTTCAAAAATTTTATGTCTATTTTTTGAATGGCTTTCCAGGTGAAGACTACAAATCCCAAGAAGTATTGTGTTAGACCTAACACTGGGATTGTGTTGCCAAAATCTACATGTGACGTCACAGGTCTGTTTCGTCACTAAGCATATGTTTTCTGAGATTAATTTTCTAATACTCTTTCCGAGTTACGATTTTTTCCTTATTTACCCATTTCTCGTGTTGCAGTGACAATGCAAGCTCAGAAGGAGGCTCCTCCTGATATGCAATGCAAGGACAAATTTCTGCTTCAGAGCGTCATGGCAAGTCCAGGAGCTACTGTGAAGGATATAAACGCGGAAATGGTATTGAGTTCACTAGTTATAAATTTTTTATTTGATGTAGCCAGAGCTGTGAAATCCAAACTATTTTTTTTTTCTATCATTTAGTTTAATAAGGAATCAGGGCACAAAGTGGAGGAATGTAAATTGATGGTGGCTTATGTTCCTCCTCTTCAACCGCCATCTCCTGTTCAAGAAGGATCAGAGGAAGGTTCTTTGCCTAGGGTTTCTATATCAGACAATGGCCATCAGATTCCTTCTGAATTTACCGTTGTGAGTTTTGATGGGTTGGAACTTGAATATTAAACAAAAGGCTGGTTTAGTTGTTACTTGTCTGGCTTTTCAGATATATAGTTTTCGTTTTGATCACTGTAATTACATATGTAGGTTTCGAGAACCTCTGAAAGGCATGATTCTCATGACAAACTAGCTGAGGTATTTCAATTTTATTTTGTTCCATGTGTCGAATTTGTGAGGTGTAAATTTGGTAGATAATAAGGGGTACTGCTTGGAATATAGAAACAATAAGAAGCATTTTGTTATGCGTGAATTGTGTCATAACTTGTTTATTTGCTACAAGTTCACTATATGGCTGACTTGCTTTCAAAATCTTACTGGTTATATTGTTTTATAATTTTTCTCTTAGTTGCTTGGAGTGTGATTAGATTTTGATTTTTTTTAGATTCAATTGATGACTTTTAATTTTTTTGTTAATTATTAAGAAAATAATCTTCATGTCTGATCGGACATCAAAACATGCTTGCACTTGCCAATTTTAAAACTGTTATCAAGAACACTGTAGAATATTTTCAGAGTGTGTATAGTCATTTTGGGCCTTGACCATTTTCCATCTTTTTAGGTAAGCAGATTTTATAAATTCTCTTATTAGTAAGGACTGTTGTCAATTATACAATTGAATATTGTGGTTAGATTATGAGCAATGACATGTCATACGAACGAAAGTTAGCGTCGTGTTTGTTGGAGTCATAATAACTAACTATTTGTGTAGGAAATTTATTATTCTACCTTGTTGACTTTGCATCTACGTTATTTTTTTATAAGATTACATATTGGCTATTTTACATCTGTATTCTTATTTTAATAGAGAGATGCATGTATTTGCAGAAATTTTCAGTCACGTTCTTCTGGATTTTATGCTCCATTTTTCTAGAATAGTAGCGATAGCTTTTGGTATCTTATCGTGAGAAAAAATCTGATATTTCAGGCAAGATCTCGTAATAGATAGATGTATATGTTTGCAAAACTTTCAATCACGTTCTTCTGGATTTTATGCTCCATTTTTCTAGAATAGTAGCGATAGCTTTTGGTATCTTATCGTGAGAAAAAATCTTATATTTCAGGCAAAAGCTCTTATTACAAAGCTGACTGAGGAGAAAACTTCTGCTATTCAGCAAAATAACAAGCTTCGTCAAGAATTGGTATCGGAATTTGTATCTCACCATTTTAAAATTCTGATTTACGTCTAGTTTAATAATAATTTGGTGCTTTTAACTGAGAATGAGATTTCTGAGCCTTGTTTTTGTTGCTTTATCAATTCATTTTTTTTTTCACATAGAAATCACTCTGTAATCTAAGCTTGATTAGTCACTCTTCACTTTTAAAGTAAATTACGGATCATGACATATCATCCTTTGTGTTTTTGCGGGATTGACCAAGAAGGGGTACTTCTCAAGTGCCTTTAATTATGATTATTTTCTTCTTTTTGTGTCATGGATGGTAGTTGGAATGCCTTATTACTAGGTTCTTCATCTCAAGTAGATAGCATACTAAGCTAGTGTGAATTTTGAGAAATGAAAAAATGAGCTTAGATTATGGAAGCTGTTTGTGCATTTCATGCTTCTTCGTTTGTCTCTCCTTGATAATGCCGTAACCATTTGACATGACCATTGTTTGTATATTCTAACAGTACTTACTATGCCTATTCATTAATTTCATCCTTTACCTGTTACCAATCACCACTCATAATTTTGCCTGCCCATTTCAAAGGTTCATTGTTCCTTAACAACTTATTTCAACGGCTCAATTAATTTCTTGCGAACTCTACTGCGAACCATTTAATATGTGTCTCTTGGACATTCTATTTTGTCGGTATTATACATTCAAATAAAGTCTGTCTGCACGGCTCCACTTTTACAATGAATATACTGATACCCAAACGCTGACTTATATAGTAGGAGGAAGAAGAGAGAAGGGAATAAAGAAGAAACACTTTGTATACTTCAACTTAAGTAGTTAAAGAAGATAGTTATAAGTACCAGGGGGGAAGTTAATATTGTAGAGGAGAACGGTTAAATAATGAAGGAAAATGAATGAGTGGGGGTATGTGATTAGTGTGTGGATATCAGAGCATTCCAGACTTTTGAGTATTGGGGGAAAAACCATTTTGTAGTGGTAAAGGAGTGTCCTAAGTCTGTAATTCGCTTGTGAATAAATAAGAAGTGTACATTTTTGGTGTTTCTTGAGGTACTGTGGTTCTGGCAGCTATAGTATACATCCTTTGGGTTGATTTTTGTTTCCAATTGATGATCCGGAACTCATTACTGTTATGTTATTCATGGCCATCTTGTTTCATTACAAACCCTTTTCATTTTTTCAATCCAAAGTTGAATTTTTACCTTTATTGATGCATTTCAAGTCCTTTGTGGAAATTTGCATTCTAGAATTTAAATGGGCGAGGAAGTTACTTGTTTTCTCCTCTTTTAACTACGATAAATTAATGGATAATCATGTGCAGGAGGTCTTGAGACGTGAAGGCGGGGGCCGACAACCCAGAGGTATTGCACTTATATATGTCATTTTGATTGGGTTGATTGGCATTATTTTGGGATATCTTATTAAAACAAGATGAGAAGTTCAAAAGCGTATGGAGTTGTAATTGAGAACTTTGTTGACACGAGAAGAAGCGTGTGAAATTTGGGATATCTTATAAGGGTTGATTTTTGTTCATTGTATTAGAGCTAGTGTTGACATCAAGAGAAGAATGGCTGGTTGTAATTGTCTCTAACTGGGATTTATCTTAATCTCTCTGATATTAATTGTTAATCTCATTTTGCTTGCTTCATCTCTGGGTTTCAAAGTTGCCAATCTTTTGTGTATTAGGTAGGTTAAACTTAAGCCTGCTTAATGGAAATTATCATAGGATGTTAATTTCTGGACAGATTCACTGCTTATTAATAAAAGATACTAGCTTTGGCAGTGGATGCAAGCCTTTGGACTGAACCACGTTAAAATCTGTCACTGAAGTTTTGGATTTCACTTTGATCTTTGAATTTGTAATACTGCATATGAATATTCTATCGACCACAGTAAAATCATTGAGATTGAAAAGGCAACACATCACTGTTGTGTTCTTAGTTATTGGGAGAAAGATGTCATTTGCTTTTCGAAAAGTGCAATTTTTGAAACGAGTTGAAAATGTCTTGAATTATCAAATAAGCACTCAAGGCTGGCATGAGACTCTACCTTGTTCCAACTGCCACGTGCCATATTGCTAAATTCGAATAGTAATAAATAAATAATTCTACTAGTTAGTTGAACTAAGATTGGTCTTAATATGCATTGGTGTTCATGGTACGGTTCGATTCGGTTTTGTGATAGAACCAAATCGAATTGGTAGAAATCGATTTTGATAACTTTTCGAACCTGTAATAGATTTTTTTTTTTTTAGCGCAAAAATCATACAGAACTGAACTTAAAATCTCGGTCGGATGCATGTTTGTTTTCGATTTCATTGCTAATACAAAATAGTGTTAAATTAGATAATAAGATTAAAGAAAATTTGTTTAGAAATAAAATTATGTATTTTTCAAATTATAATAAATTATATTCTCAAATATCCTAACTAGATTTAGATAATTCAAAATTAAATTCTACCCTAATTTCATTCCTTAGTAATAATCATAAAATTACCAACTATACATAATTAAATATATTAATTTCTACCAAGATAGAGTCTAAAAATTTAATCCATTTTTTTAAAAGTATTCACACTAAAAATTGATTATTATTTTTTAAACCTAATGATAATTAAGTTAGGTTAGGTTAGCTTATTTGAGTTTTGCATCGGCGAATCAAAATCGAACGAATTTTATCAGTTTTTAAATTTCAACATTGAATGTTGGTTCGGTGGACTTTGAAATCAATCAAAATCGAACCAAATTGTGCGGTTCGTCTCGGTTTGTAAGTTCCGGATCGGTTTTGAACACTTGTACTAAACACGAAATAATAAATTATCGATATATGTAATATTCTTATTTACAATAATTTTTATATTATTTTATTTGAAAAAAGGAGAATAAAATATTTAATAATTGCAATTAGCGAACTAATTACACATTTAGTCCAAGCAGAACATTGTAATTTCCGAAGTCCTTGTGAGCTTCTTTCAGAACTCGCCCATGGCTGCGATAGCCTCCTCGTATTTGGAGCTCGGCAGGTTCAAGGCCGTTCCATTCTCTATATTTTCTCTCCGGTCGTGTCCTTGCCTTCCTGTTTTCTCTTCTACTCTTACTCTCGCTCTGCCTCCTCTCAAGATTCATAGTCTTGGTCTGGTATTCCATCATCCCAATCGCCTTCTCCAAAATGGCGGCAGAGGCAGCTCGGCTCGTCGAAGGATTGTCACTTCCGTGTCTCGTACCGAACCGGATCGGTTTGATGAGCGAAATTTCGGAGAGGTATCCTTAATTCATTAGTTTAGTGGTGTGATCATGCACTTTGTCTTTGTTGAGTTCCAATATGAGAAAAGATGATAAAACACTTTAGTTTTTCTTTTTTTTTTTTTTTTTATGTTTTCGATGTGGAAAGTGAAACCTCTAGTGTTGAGTGGAGCTGATATGAATTCCTCCGAGCTTTGATGAGTTGGGTTCTTATAGAGATGTGGAGATTATGAATTTGAAAGTGTAACTCATTTTTATTACACATTTTTAAAGCGTATCCAAGGTAGTCCTGTGAGGAAATCAAGGTTATTTAATGTGATCTAGGCAACCAAGTTATAAAAAAAAAATGCATTGGGTATTGGAAGTGGATTTTGATGAGCAAATAACTTTGATGCTTGGTAAAATATTCAAGTTTAGCTTTTGGATCTTTCTATTTACGATGAAATATAATGAGTTTATAATTGAAGGTGTGGCTTATTAGTTGGTAGAATTTTGTTTGGAAACTACTAGCTTTGGTTTGTCGGAAACATATAACTTTATTTTGAAATTGTGAATTTAATACTGCATACTATTTCTTTTTTCTTTTCATACAGTAGCTGAATTTTATCAGTAGTTTCTCTTGATATAAGTTAAATTAATTTGACAAATACATATATGAATCAAATTCTCTTCAAAAGAGCATATATATGCTTCAACAAATGGCTGAAACGGGTATGTTCTAGAAAGATGACAAGGCCAATAAGTTATCAACAGTAGTGGATCCTCTCTCAAAAGATCACCAGAATGTGAATCAGTTGAAGAAAAGAATATTCTTTGGAGTTGGCATTGGAATAACCGCTGGCATCATCATCTTGGCTGGAGAATGGGTTTTCACAGCAGCTGTTTCTGCTGCTGTTTTTACATGTGCACGCGAATATTATGAATTGGTCAGAAGTTGTAGTATCACCTCAGGAATGACACCGCCTCCTCGATTTGTGTCACGTGTTTGTTCAGTTATTTGTGCTCTCATGCCAATAGCTACTTTGTAAGATTGGTATATGAGCACTTATTCTCTTTATTTTATCTGCCTACAAAATACAAATCAGCTAAATATGCAGATAATTTTCTTTCCTATTTTCCTATATAAATCAAATGTTGAAGAATACTGCATTATTGAGGGATTTAATTGAATATTTAGAACCTATGATAAAAATGACCAGTATATATTTGTATATAACTTATATACACCTAAGAGCTGCATTAATTTTTTTTTTGTTTGGTGAACTCTGAGACATGAAACGGCCTCATACTATTTCAGCCAAACTGAAACTTTTAAAACATTTGCCTATTCTTACTAATATATGAACTTCCGTTTAGAAGTATTCATATGTTTGGTGCTGATGAATATTTTTTAATATGGCAGGTACTTTGGTCACATTGACTTTGTTGTGACATTTGCTGCCTTTTTTGTTGCTATTTCACTACTTTTACAGAGAGGAAATCCACGATTCGCTCAGCTCAGTAGTGCAATGTTTGGATTAATTTATTGTGGCTACCTTCCTTGTTTTTGGATTAAACTCCGATGTGCTTTGTCAGTCCCAGCTTTAAACTCTAGTAAGTATTTTTTTACCTGTAACTGTCTGGTAGTAATATCTATACTGTCAGCTTATCTAAGCACGCCACCTTCACTGCTGCTTTGTTAAACCTGTTCTTAAACCAATCTCTCTGTTGTTAGTAATAGGAAAACATTGGC
Source organism: Begonia masoniana (assembly GCA_022432975.1). Lineage (NCBI taxonomy): Eukaryota > Viridiplantae > Streptophyta > Magnoliopsida > Cucurbitales > Begoniaceae > Begonia > Begonia masoniana. The sequence goes on along the minus strand of CM039503.1, from coordinate 51,476,722 downwards.
CCATCCTTCTTGGTGGTCAAGCTCATTGGACTGTCGGGCTTGTGGCCACTTTGATTTCCTGCAGCAGCATAATTGCTGCTGATACGTTTGCATTTATGGGTGGTAAGGTATGTAAACTTTGGAAACTGTCGTTCAACCTTTGCATCCTACTTTGATTCAGTAGTTTCTACTATATTGTTGTTTTGTTTTCTTAATATTTTGAATCATGACCTGTGTTGATTTTAAAGGGTAGTCTCACCTTTTGTGTCTTAGGCCTTTTCTATGAGATAAAATTCAATTTTATAGGGAAAAAGGTTGCATTATCATATTCACTTAATTTGACCACTTAAAAAACATGACGGGCGCGCCTATTATACCTAAAATATTTGGGTCCCTGCTTGCCAATAACAACATAGTTATTACCCTATGCAGGCATTCGGCAGGATACCACTAACTAGTGTTAGTCCAAAGAAGACATGGGAGGGAACTATTATGGGCTTGGGGGGTTGTGTAGCCACTTCAGTTGTTTTGTCTAAATTTCTTTACTGGCCAACATCTTTGCTAAGGTATATATCAATTGCATCCAGGTTACTGGAGATTATTTTTATTTGAAATGAAATGGATATCGTCATATCACATCTGTATACTCTATATGTGTTGACTTAGGTCCTGAAAGATGCCCCTATTATATGTTTCTTGGGTTAATTTTAGTTTTCATGATATCGTTCATATTCTTGCATTTTTTGTATTTAGATCTGATTTGAGCCTTGTGCAGTGTCTCAAAATATGACTGTATGTGTAGGTCAAATTGATCGTAAACAAAAACTAGAAAGTTGAGAATGAACTTACTTTGTACGTGTTAAATAGAGAATTGATAAAGCTATTAATCATCCTTTGCATTACAGATCTGTTAATCTAAGAAAATATGTTCCGGATTGAATGTTGATCATGATGCATAATTATACTACTTTTCATTCTCTTAAAACGTTCTTGAAGGTTTGGTTTTTGATTCGTATAATTTTGTGTCTTGTATCCTTGAGGAGTTTTCTTACTTTGGGTCCCATTACCTTTTTAGATGGTATATATTCAGTCCTTGACTTATTCATCATCTTCTAATTAATGAACTTTTTTTTTCCATCTTATGATAAACCTGCATTATATAAATCTGAAATTTAGGTTGTATCCTTGAAAAGTTTTCTGACATTGACATTGATGTTTTTATTGTTTTGTTTCTTGATACAGCGCCTTGGCATTTGGGTTTTTGAATTTCTTTGGATCTATTTTTGGTGATCTTACGGAATCAATGATCAAGCGAGATGCAGGTGTTAAGGATTCTGGATCCTTAATACCTGGCCATGGTAATTAACTTGCACCTTGTTGCATTAAGTGATAGAAAGAACTTTTCAGTTGAAATTTGTTGGATGCTATTTGATCTTTGCTTTGTCGAAAAAAGAGAATGTTTTTTTTTTTTTATTTCAACTTAGCTTCTTTGTTATTTCCCTAGCTACTTTCCACACGTAATTGATAGAGTTCCAATGTAGTGCATTTATTATAGTAGTCTTTTAAGATTCCTAGATAATATTTGAATTATGTATTTTAATATTCTCTTGATTATTTAAAAAGAGATATTGTAGGATTGGAAGGACATTGATAATTTTGAAAAATTATTCAAAATGAAAAACTAGCAAACTTTTCGAACGTTTGTGCTATTTTTATGTTAGATCAATTTGGTTATTGTTGAGTACGTGTCTGCAATCTACACATGAATGTCTTTTTAACATTTAACTGTAATCACTACAACTCAAAATTGTTTGCTGAATACGCCATGTATGATTCTAGTTTTTTACTTTTACCATTCTCTTCATTTATCCAGGGATTTTTGTGTTATTTTTTTTTTAATAAAATTTTGTCTATCAATGTCTAGTCAAAGTTACGCCATTTGTCGTCAATATATTGGCTCTATTTTGTTACACATAAATTTACATGTCCAAGTTTTTCCTTTCTTTACATCTCTGATTACATTATTTCTTATGGGTTTACTTGGCTTTTATAAAAGTTCAGTGGTTGGTTTACGTTTCTGTAGTTCAACAAATTATCTCCCTATTTTACATTCATCAAATATCGCAAATCCTTGATCGAGGTTCATCAGCTCAGTGCTTGGTGTTTATTAATGTTACAAAGGTCTCCAATAATGATCAGGATATTTGAAAAGAATCAGAAAATCTGAAGAGATTTTAGGTTGAACATAATAAAAATTTCTGTATTCTTTAAAAGTCGAGGAGAAAAACCTCAACATGACTGTCTTATAACTCAAAATTTCTTGTCTGAACTCTTAACACGACATCTCTACGCGTGTTATCTTATTATTTTCCGATTCATTTACCGGATACATTTGCTTATTGTTTGTAGGAGGAATACTTGATAGGGTGGACAGTTATATATTTACGGGAGCGCTGTTATACTCCTTCATCAAAATCTTCTTTCCCCTTTATGGCGTTTGACATAAATCGCGATTTTGCTCTCTGCCGACCTCGTGTTCATGTGGCAGAGGATACAAGCAAGTCTTTACATGGTAAATTGGGATGATCCAGGGGAGTAATGAAAATAGTTCCTGTTTCAGCTGGAGTTAGATTTCATAACCATTCCCTAATATCTTTATAATTCTCTCTACTGAAAAGCAAGTTTGAGAAAGAATGTTGTTTAAATCTTTGTTTCTTTTGTAGATGTGACCTGTCTTTGATTTATTTAAGGATGTTTTGGGAAGATCTCTATTCTTTGCAAGAGACATCCCTGGGTTTAGTGATGCCTCCAGCAGCCTTGTTGGGATCTCCAGATCGAATAATTGGTTAATCAGATGCCCTTTGGGGTATTGTTTTCTCAGATGAACTCTATTCTTTAACTTTCAGGCTATAAATTCTGCAAGAATAGTAGGGTTTCCATGAGCTGATGTCAAAAACTTGCATTCAAGTGGGCTCGAAGTTCTTCTGCACCATTGGAGGTTGAGCTACTGGTTTCTTTGAGTTCTGCATTTTTCTTCACTTGCTTGAATTTTTATTTTGTAGTAGAGATATTGAGCTCCAACTTGCTTAGTAGTTAGTCCTAGAAGCTGAATAATGCTTAATTCTCTACTAGTTAATTGATACATAGTTGATTTTCATCATTTGCAAATGTTCTTCCTAATTGAAAAAAAACCAAATATTGAGATGATTTTTCCCTATTTTTAGTGCATCTTTGTTATGTTCATGCTTACTTTTTTGCACAAGTTTTCCCGTCAATTTTTTACTCACAGTTGAAGTCATGAAGAGTTCTTATCATTATTTTTATTTTAAAAATATTGTTATAAATGGGTATATCATTATTATTATTTTAATATTTATGATTAGGGTCTTTTATACGGTAAACCTTGAACTTTGGGATCATTAACTAATCAAATTTTTATCTAATTTTGTTAACAATTTAAACTTTAAACTATCAAAAATCTGTTAAAATAAACTTCAGCGGGAGTTCGTTCTCGAGAACGGGCTCTTGTTCTCTTATTTAATTCAAAAAAATCCGTTATTGAGAATGCACTTAAGTTCTTGAGAGCCTCTTTTTTTAAAAATATCGAGAACGGGAGCCCGTGTAATTAAAATAGACCATTTTATCATCTTAACATTGTTCATGTTGAAATTAAGTTAGACCATAACCGTTATTCTTTCATGCAAACAACCAATCCCATATAATATATTATACATTTATCATCCAAATATCTAAAAAATAACAAACGAAAAAAGAAAACATCTAAAAATAAAAAATTATCAGCTAAAGTTTTGCGAGGGCTGGAGGAGCAGCAACAAGGTCAGGTGTGCTCTTCGTCTTCTTCTTCTCCACTATAATTTTCACACAGATCATGAATAACTTCAAGTTTCTTGATTAGCACTGCTTGGGTCGTCACAACATTCTGAATTTTTTGGCTCATATTTTCAATAGTCGACATAAGATTATTCCACCTCTCCTCTGATATGGCCAGGTAATCGGATGTGGTAGTTGGAGGAGAAGCTGGAGGAGGAGCTTGTTAACTTAAAATATGTTTTAGAGTTAATATATATTTTTTATAATGAATCTTTTTATTCAATTTTTCGTTGATTGATGATTATGTCGATAATACATAAAGAAAATATTCTTCTATTACTTCTCATTGAAAATACCTTTTAAAAGTGGCACTTAATCTTTCTACGTTTGTATTCAAGATTTTTTCAATTTTCAATAAAACTTTAGAACTTGAAGTTAAATGCTTACAAAAATGCCTTCAAAGTGTTGATCGAATAGAGCTAGTGTCGACTACAGAAACTAATGCAGAAATTCTAGAGAGTTTCAAGTGTCGACCAAACGGTGATAGTGCCGACCGCAAAAACTGATGTAGAAATTCAAGATAGTTTTAAAGTGTCGACCGAAAAGTGATAGTGTCCGCAGTAACAAATGCAGAAATTCCCGATAACTACAAGTGTCGACCGGACAATGCTAGTGTCAACCACATGATCAAATTCAGAAATTCTAGGAGCCTTAAAGTGTTGATCGAGAAGCCAAAGTATCGACCAAGTTGTTGAACAACTTTTAAAATAACACATAACATCAACAAAGTGCCGACTGAGCAAGAGGAAGTGTCGATCGTACCAGTTGTTTTCTGAAGACGCTTATAAATAGAAGAATGAAGACTCGTGAAAACTATCGAATCTGAAAAAATTGCAACAAAGTGCTACTGAATCAAAACTTGAGAATCTCTTCCTTCAATTGATCCATCACCTCTCCTAGTTCATCAACTTGCGATTATATGCATTGAGAGTGTGAGATTTGTATTCATCAATATTTCGATCTTATTACTATTTGCGAATGTGTAAAGGGTGATGCCCTGAAGAAGAGTCCTGTAAGGCCTTGATTGACACCTGAAAGATCAATCGAGTAAACTCAAAAAGTTGAGATTGTGAGGAATATTCAAGGAGGAGCATTGAAGCGTGGACGTAGACAAGATTTGCCAAACTACGTTAACAACTCAGTTGCATCTCTTCTCTCTAAACTCTTTAGAATTTACTCACTATAAGTTTTAACTCTGAAAAAATAATCTTATAGTTTGAGAATATTATTAAATTTGAACTTATGCAAATTAATAAGCTAATCACGAAAAAATTGTTAATAACCTAATTCAACACCCCCCCCCCCCCCCCCCCCCCCCGAGGTTATTTTCGATACTACAATGCTAGCTCAGAGGAGGAGCTGAAGAGGTGGAGGCTTGCCGATCAGCCTTGTATATCCATTGCCTAGTACTTCAACAATTCTCATCCGACCTAGTGTGGTCTTACCAAATACATCTACTGACTTTTCTTTATTCACAAGCTCGTTAGGTGGTACTACAACCCCAAAATGCTCAACGATATTATAATCAACGTGTTGTATGACAAATTTTTGTTGCATGTAACTCTAACCTCACCCATGTGATTCATAATCACATATCCCGGGTTGAATCTTTTATCCATGTATAGCTTCTCCATCACATAAAGATCCATGCAGCTCACAAAATCTCTGTGTCCATTGCGTGGTAGAATAGTGTGAGATATCAAATGGTGGACAACCCGACCCTTCACGTTTAAATTTTTGTCTTTTGGTTTGTAAAATTCAGCAATACCTGAATTTTGACTAATTCGGCGGAGAAAAGGCCGCCCTCCCCCATTTTGGATAAAGTCGGCATCTCGTGAAGCATGGTAATACCCTTCGCTAGGCTCTCCCATGTCAAAATTGATCAACTCATTCACACTGCTCGGACTTAACTTGGTCTTTACCAAACATGTGAGAAGTCATCGTATGAGGCTGTGTGGTAAATTCCATATTGGCATAGAATATCCTAATTATCTTCTCACAACTATGGCTACACATTCACAAATTCCAAGTAAACCAATACGCCTAAACAACTTCTTCACTCCCATTGAATCAAAAGTCACCCATAGTACTCTCCTAGAGTAAATATTAGACCGTAGCAACAAATCTTCTAGATACCTAAGTTGACTTTTGGTATATACAAAATCTCTCTCAGACTTGTGCCGCAAGCCGTTGTGCCGAAGGACCACCTGTCACGACCCGGAGACAGGCCTAACATAACGCCAGGTCGGGTGACCCGATTCTTGGAGAGAATATGATCACCCAGCCCAAGGCTTAGTTCACAGCGGAAGACTTAAACATTTAATCAAAAGCCAGATCCACACAATGACCACATATATAATAGTGTGATAAAGGAAATAGCAGTTCAATAAGGTTTACAAGTACATATCCAAAACCAATAAACTACTACATGTCTAACTAAAGTTAAGTCCTCACTACAAATTCAACTAAACACTCAAATGCATAAAGAAATAAGTAGAGCTAAAAGCTCCCAAGCTCCAGCTACTCATTGCACTTGCTCTTTCCTAAAAGGGAAGGGGGTCGTTGAGGTGAGTGACTAATTCAGTAGAAATGATATATTAAATGCATGTAAAACTTCCTTTATCTTTTCTTTTAAAACATGATAAAATAACAAAATAGTTTTAAAAATATTGTTCCATTGAAAATTCATTTTCACCATTTACGGAAAACAGGCTCCACGAGACAACGATGAGGCATTAGGCAAAATGTTTTTCGCGTACATAGACGACTATACGAAAATAAGCCATCATTGTTCATTTCACTTAAAATTATCTCGGTGAAAAAAAAAATGTCACTCAAGGACCGCCCCCGACACATAAATACAGAAAGATGGTGATGTGAATAAAGTGCAACCAACTTCAAGCCCAAAGTTAAAGATCCATGTCAAGATATTGGAAGCTCAATAACAAGATCACGAACCAAGAAAATGCATGAAGTATTAAATAGATTGATTATAGAAATCCAAGAGAGAGATTATTTTCAACACGAGTTGAAATTAATTAAATTGTTAAGTATTGAAGAGGATGCTTTGGAGGAAAAGAAGACCGAATATACTTGAAAACTACCTAAAGATTTAGTGGCAAGAGGGATGGAAGCACAACAATAAAACATGCACATGCAAAATCCATACAGAATTTCCTTTTCTCTATCAAATTTGGTAAGCACTTATTTCTTAATTCTTGAAGAAAGGTGGACCACGAATTTAGGAAGGAGAGCCACAAAATTCATCAATGAAATTGGTCCAAGTTTCTTTTTATTATGTAGTCAAAGTTTCTTTTTATTAATTTGTTAAGTTTCCTAATCTTTAGATATTTCCTAATTACTTTCTTATTACATTAAGATATTTTGTAGTCTATTTAAAGGCATAAACCTTGCAACATTAAAAAGCAATATACACGATTTTGAGTTACTCTTTGTGATAATTTTATCTTTGTTCTTTGTGAAGAACTAGATCTTCTTCAAGTCAAAACTTGAAAGATCAACTTGATAGCTTTGGTTCTAACGACAAGTTCGGTTACGGGTTAAGCTTCTTGTTTGATAACTTTGGTTCCGTCAACAAGGTTCGATTGGAGTCAAGTTCCTTATATGTGATTACAAAGGTGTTCCTGAGTTTCTATTCCGCATTGTTGAAGGGTCTTGGGTTTGATATACCTGTGGTTCTCATCATTTGGTATCAGAGCTTTGGCTCCTATATTCAAGTGTCTATCTTTATTGTTTTTTTTTTCTTCTAGAATTTCTTCCTTTAAAAATTCAAAAAAAAAATTTTGAAATTAAAAAAAAAAAATCGAAAATTCAGAAAAAAAATTGGAAAGTCCAAAAAAAAAAAAACGTTGAAGCAACGATTCTTTGCTTATCAAGTTTTCTTCTTTCAAAAAAAAAAAAAAATCTCTATATTTCGAGTATCAATTTCTTCTTCTTCATTATAAGCAACTAATATTTACTTTTGGGTGTGGTTATTCAAATTTTTTTCTTTGATTGTCTCAATTATTCTAAGTTATTGATACTACTTTCTTGAAGACTTCAAATGTCTTAATTAATCATATTTTCTCTCACAATATTCGAGCATTAATTTATTATTCTGTGAGATATCAAAGTTTTTTTTCCTTTCGTGAAAAGTTTCATTTCATAAAAAGTTTCATTTATTGAAAAGTTTCCTTTCGTAAAAAATTTTCTTTCGTGAAAAGTTTTCTTTCGTGAAAAGTTTCCTTTCCTAAAAAGTTTCATTTCTTGAAAAATTTCATTTCTTGAAAAGTTTTGTTTCGTGAAAAGTTTCATTTCGTAAAAAGTTTCCTTTCTTGAAAATTTCCCTTTCTTGAAAATTTTCCTTTCTTGAAAAGTTTCCTTTCTTGAAGTCCTATACATATTCTAAATTGTTTGATTCTAATTGATTTTGAAAATTAGAATTTTAAGTTAAAAAGTTTGATCTTGCTTGTTTTTGCTTGTTGAATTTTTCTCTTGATTAGGTTTTTACATAAAGAACTTAAATAGAAAAGTGAGAGGTAAAAGACAAAAGGGTGAGACTATTATATAAAAACCATTATTTGAGGGAAACACGAGTGAAAAGATATAATCGAGTGTAAACACGTGAGGGAGTGAGTGAGTTCCGTTTACATACTTTTTTTGTTCATTAAGAATTTTTATTTTTCTTTCTTGAAATTATGATTTGTGAGGAAAGACGTGCTAATTTTGATCCGGAGATGTACATGAAGGCTATACAAGATCAAATTAAGAATTTAGACAAGTATGAAAGCATAAAGTCACCTAATAGCCGTGTACAAAGGGGCAAATCACCAATGGAGTATTACTATGAAGAATCTGATTACGAGGATGGCAATTACAGAAGAGAGAGATATGCCAGAACAAACCTTGAGGATGGAAATCTAAGCAACATCAAAACGATCATCCCTCATTTTCAAGGTAAAAGTAATCTCGAACTTTATATAGAATGAGAAAGAAAAGTTGAACAGATGTTTGAATGTCATAACTACACTGAAGAGAAAAAGTTCAAATTTGTATCGATAGAATTCACGGATTATGGTGGGATCAATTAGTGAAAACACGAAAAAGGTATGGAGAACAACCCATACGCACATGGGATGATATGAAGGTACAAATGCGCAAAAAATTTATTCTTAACCACTATTATCGAGATGCATGTAGGAAACTACAGGATTTGACTCAAAGAATCAAAAGTGTGGAAGAATATTACAAAGAGTTAGAAGTACCATGGTAAGCACTAGAGTGGACGAGGATGATGAAGCGACAATGGCGCGATTCATTGGAGGTTTAAATAGAGAAATCGCTGATATTATGGATTTGCATCATTATGTGGACTTAGAATAATTGTTGCACAAGTCCATCAAAGTTGGGAGGTAATTGAAATCGAGGAACTCTAAGATCGGATCAACTCAAAACTCTTCATGAAAATCAAATTGGAGGAGTGATAAGCCTAATTTAAAACCAAAAGAAGAGTTCAAAGGGAAAACCACAACATCGAATACCACCCCCATAAAAGTGTAAAACTGATACTTCCACTCCTATTAAGTCTCGAGAGATTAAATGTTTTAGATGTCAAGGTTTTGGTCATATTGCTTCTAATTGTCTAAATAAAAGAGCTATGATTATTTTAGATAATGGTGTTATAGCAAATGTAAGTTCAGCTGGCATAGTAAATAGAATGAAATATTTTTTCTCTCTTCTGACCCAACACCACTCCCACAGCATAATTGCTAGTATCGCACATCAAAATAAAAGGCATAGACCAGTCGGGTGTGTAGTCACTAATTTATGCTTCAGCATATTAAAAGCTTCCAAACAGTCTTTGTCAAAGTTGAATAAAGTGCTCTGCTCCAGTAACCAGAATAAAGGTTTAGAAATTTTTGAGAAGTCCTTAATGAAACAACAATAAAATCCTGCATGACCCAGAAAACTTTGAATCCCCTTTACTGTGGTTAGTGGAGGTAAATTCTCAATAATTTCTACTTTTACTTTATCCACTTCTAAACCCTTTTCTGAAACTCGATGCCCTAATACTATCCCTTCAGGAGCCATAAAATGACATTTCTCCCAATTCAGCACCAAGTTCGTCTCCTGGCATCTTTTCAAAACTCACTCCAGATTCTTCGAACATGTTTCAAAAAACTCTACCACAATAGAAGAATCATCCATAAAAATCTCCAAATATTCTTCGACCATGTTTGAAAATATAGCCATCATGCCAAGCTGGAATATTGCTGGAGCGTTGCACAGCCCAAAAGGCATTCTCCGAAATGCAAAAGTCCCATAAGAACATGTAAACGTAGTTTTCTTTTGATCTTTGAGAGCAATCGTGATTTGATTATAACCTGAATACCCATCAAGAAAACAATAAAATTTCTTACCAGCCAACCTATCTAGTATCTGATCAATAAACGGTAGCGAAAAATGATCTTTTCATGTGGCTTTGTGTAATTTTTGGTAGTCGATGCAAATTCTCCATCCTGTTACTGTCCTCGTCAAAATCAGCTCATTCTTTTCATTGGTTATAACTGTAGTCCCACATTTCTTTGGAACGCATTGAATTGGGCTAATCCATGAGCTATCTGAAATGGGAAAAATAATTCCAGCATCCAACAATGTGAGAATCTCCTTCTTCATAACTTCCTTCATCACTGGATTCAATCTTCTCTGTTGCTCTATAGATGCGCTGTATCCATCTTCTAAGAGTATCTTGTACATACAAATACTAGGACTAATCCCTTTAATGTCTCTAACTGTCCATGCCAAAGTCTGCTTGTAAGCTCTCAATACTTGGAGTAATTTTTCCTCTTGCATGGTTGTCAAAGCAGTCGAAATGATAACAGGTAAGGTCTCCTTGAGTCCTAAAAATGCATATTTAAGGTGAGAGTGCAGTTGTTTAAGATCCAGCGCTGGCGCGTCTTCAATGGATAGCTGTAGAATTTCTGGTTTAATTTTCATTCTCACTAGTGCTTCAAACTGTTTTCTGTAACCTCGAGGAATCTGCTCTGTTTCTTTTGTTTTCATTCTTGCTGATACACTAAAGCAGTCTTCTTCATCATAAGGACACTTCATGGCTTTTAAGACGTCGAAGGTAATCTGTTGATCATTCACCCGTATTATGAGTTCTCCTTTTTGAACATCGATCAACGTTCTCCCCGTAACTAAAAAGGGTCTTCCCAATATGATGAATAATTCACGGTCTGTTTTATAATCCAGAATAATAAAATCTGCTGGAAAAATAAATTTGTCTACCTTCACGAGTACGTCTTCTATTTTCCCTTGAGGATGCGTTAATGATCGATCAGCTAGTTGCAGAGTAACTGTGGTAGGTCGAGCTTCTCCTATTCCTAGTTTCTTAAAGATGAACATGGGCATTAAATTAATGCTTGCCCCTAGATCACACAGAGCTTTCCAAAAATAGTTGTTGTCGATCGTGCAAGGAATGGTGAAGCTGTCTGGATCTTTCAATTTCGGTGGGATCTTATTCTGTAATATATAACTTGTTTCTTCAGTCATGGCTACCATTTCAAATTCTCCCAGCCTTCTTTTCTTGGACAAAATATCCTATATAAACTTTACGTAGTTGGGAATTTGTTCAAGTGCTTCCACTAAGGGCACATTAATGTGAAGTTGCTTAAGAACATCAAGGAATCTTTTAAACTGCTTGTCTTAACCGTGTTTCTTAGTCTTTGAGGGAATGGCGGTGGCCTCTGAATTTTCAATTCACTTTGCTACAGCTGCGGTGTCGCTACAACATCATTCTCTGGGTTGCACTTTTCTGGTTCTCCCAAATCTTCTTGTTCAGCCAACTCATTTTGTTTCTTTAAATTTTTTACTTTCTATTGTTTTTCTGGAATTTTCAATTCCTTTCCATTTCTTAATACAATGACTTTGCAATGCTCCTTTCCTGGTCTTTGCGACACTTCTATATCACTAGGTAATTGCCTTGTATTCCTGGTGTTAATGGATTGAGCTAACTGTCCCACTTATGCTTCGATGTTTTTGATGGACGCAGCTAAATTGTAACGACCCGTATTCCCAGCAAGATATTGTCCGCTCTGGGGATTGGGCCGTAGCACAATATCCTCCCCTCACGGCTTTGTTTGGCGAGCAATCGCCACCTCCACTGCCCACCGAGGGAAAACCAAAGAAAAAAAAAAAAGATAAATATAAAAGGTTTTATTTTTAAATTGTTTTAATTGATTTCAATTCAGTTTTCGAACGACTTGATTTCTATTTCAATTCCGATTTCGATTTTAAAAGTTTTATTTCCGCTCGAAAGTCGGATTTACAGTTTGTACGCACGAAAATGAAAAATTTTATACGAGAAACTAAGGGTTACAGGTAAGGGTCGTTACATAAATTCTGCAGAATTACATCTGTTTTAGAGGCGTATTCTCTGGCAAAACCTTCTGATTTCTCTTGAGGCATCAAACTATGAGTCGTTTGCGAGAATCCTTGGGCGTAATTTTCTGTGGGTCTGCTTGGTGCTGTAGCATTCTGCTGCTGGGAATTCCACTGAAAGTTTGGATGTTGTTTTCAGCCAGCATTATACGATTGAGAGTAGAGGTTGTTGTTCATGTTGTATTCTATATAATTTGCATATTGTGGGTTAGTAGGACACAGATTGTCATCATGGTGATCCCCACGGAAAATACATGATACTTCTCTTGTCGTTGGCTTTGAGGATTTGTTCATCGATTTGATAGTGTTTTCCAGCACGGCAATTTTCGCATTCAAAGCTGAAAGTTCATCCAAATCATAAACTCCAGATGCACGCTTTATAGAGTAAACTCTGTCTGAAGGCCATTGGTAACTATTCAATGCCATTCTTTCCAACAAATCATATGCTTCATTGAAAAATTTTGATAGAAAAGTTTCGTTTGCTGCAGCATCGATTATTGTTCTAGTATGGCCATTAAGTCCATTATAAAATTTCTCCAGCTGAATCCAATGTGGTATCCCATGGTTAGGGTACTGCCTTAATAATTCTTTGAATCTGTCTTAGGTCTCATAAAGTGATTCACCATCCCTCTGTTGAAAACTGGTGATTTCATTCCTCATTTTGGCGTTCCTCACTGGTGGATAATATTTCATGATGAATTTCTTTGCTAAATCTCCCCCTGTAATGATAGTATTAGATAGAATGCCGTTTAACCAATCTCGTGTTCTGTCTCTTAAAGAATATGAGAAAAGTTTGAGCCTTAACGATTTTAGCTGTAACTCTATGAAAATTGAATGAATCGCTCACTTTTCCAAAAATCTTGAGATGACGGTGAGGGTTGTCTGATACCAATCCACTAAATTGCCCAACTGTTTGAAGCATCTGAAACATAACTGGTTTTAACTTAAATCTGATAGCATGTAAATCTGGTCTCACAATACCGGGATTCAGATCATCAAGCGTGGGAATGGCGAAATCCTAAATAGGCCGATCTCGGTCATCAATAATACGATCAAGATTATTTCTTCTTTCTTCCTGGTTGGCCATATTGTCTTCTTCAATAAGTGGTTAATGTTGTCATCTCTTTCTTGCTCGAAATGTCCGTTCAATCTTTGGATTGTGTGGAACAAGATCCTGATTGTCTTCGTCAGGCATCAAGCAAATGGTACCTAAAGAAAAATGAAGAAAACGTAAAAATTAATTATAGCAAAATAAAATAATTAAGAATTATCTCCGGCAACGGTGCCAAAAACTTGTTAGCCATTTTTTATACCTAACGCAAGTGCACGTGTCACTAATGAAGTAATAAAAGTAAGTAAAAGTCGAACCCACGAAGTAATTTTAATTGCTATAAAATTATATAAAATAAAGATAAAATATCAAGAAAAATGGCATGAGTGGTAGAATAATATAATTTTAGAGTTTACTCAGAAATAATAAAGATTTAAATTGAAATAAATTAAGAAGATAAAGATGATGGAAGCCTTGGTTGGTCAATTTCCTCGTTACATGCAAATTACTATCGATGCTACAGAAAGCTACAACATTTTTCACAGAACAGCGAGAACGAATATTTTTCTAGGGTTCTATCGAATTCCCTAGTTAAATTTGATCTAGAGTTTCTTTTGATTTTGAAAAAATAAAACTTTATTCGAATTTCTTTAAAGTCCTACTCTCAATGCCAAATAGATTAATATCAACTTTGTAACAATTTAATTTATTTAATCAATCATGCATCTTAAAATTTCTGTCTACCTATCGATATAATAGGAACATGTAACATCAAATTTGCACGTAACCACAATTCAAATTAAGCAATAAACATCATGATAGATGGTTCAATGAAAAATACGTAAACTTTCATAGATCTAAGTAAAGCACATAACGAGTACTTTCTCTCCTAACCGAGATAAAAAAACCTAGTCTAAAATCATGATAAAAAAATACCAAATATAAATATTCATCAAAAGAAAAAGATAAAAAGTAGAAGAAGAAATATTAATAAAGTGTCCCCTCTAGCAGCCAAGCTTTTTCTCCTTTCTTTTTGTCTGCCGCCTTTTGTCTTTTTTCGTCCTCTTCTAGTGGTCTCTGTCTTTCCTCCATAATTCAGCAGCCCCCCAAATCCACCTATATTTCTCTTTTCTTATTTTTCTTTTCTTTCATTTTTATCAGCCCAAAATCTTCTTCCTCCCTTGATTCTAGGGATTTCTATAGCCAAATCTCTCTCTCTTTCTCTTTGATTCTAGGGATTTTTCCTTTCCTTTTACTCCTTCTCTTTTGGTCATCCAATAAAAATCAAATCTTCCTTTTTATTTTCCAACTAGTAAATCTGTAACCAAACGTGATAACAACAAAATTCAAATTAGTGCTAATTATCTAATTTGGCTGAAAATAAACATAAAATTCTTAAAATCTTTCAATGCTACAGCAACCTATAGCAATTTCTATAATTTTAACCAATTGTCTTTTATATTCACTCAAATCATACGAGTTATATCAAATAAAAATAGTATAAAATAATTGTTTTTTAAGAGTTATTAGTACTCGTAACCTCCTTACAATCTAAATTACTTGAATTTGAACTTCTTAAAGAATTATATGTACTAGATTCAGATTTAAGTGAAATTTGAAAATTATGTAAAAATGTTGCATATGGTGATTATTATAGGCATGACGGTTATCTATTTAAGAAAGATAAACTTTGTATTCCTCAGTGTACTTTGAGAGAATTATTTGTTAGAGAAACTCATGGAGGTGGATTAATGAGACATTTTGGAGTAAGCAAAACTTTGGATAATTTATGTCAGGATTTTTATTGACATGATGTGCAATTAATTTGTAATAAATGTATTGAGTGTAGAAAAGCTAAATAACCACATGGAATATATACTCATCTCCCAATACCTACTCAACCTGAGATTGATATTTCTATGAATTTTGTTATAGGTTTGCCGAGAACTCAAAGTGGAAAGGATAGTATTTTTGTTGTTGATGATAGGTTTAGTAAGATGACACATTTTATTGCATGTTCGAAAACTAACGATGTTACGCATGTTGCGGATTTATTCTTTAAAGAAATTGTGCGGTTACATGGCTTACCTAAAACTATTGTGAGCGATCGAGATGTTAAGTTTTTGAGTCACTGTTGGAGAACTCTGTGGAATAAGTTAGGCACTAAACTTTTATTCTCAACCGTAGCACACCCTCAAAAGGACGTACAAACTGAGGTAGTAAATAAAACACTTTCTACTTTGTTGAAAGCCATTATTTCTAATAACTTAAAACAATGAGAAAAATGTTTACCACATGTTGAGTTTGCATATAATAGGGTTGTTCATTCTACTACATCTTATTCATCATTTGAAATTGTTTATGGTTTTAATTCTATAACTCCAATGGATATGTTATCTTTACCTACTAACGAGTTTGTTAATTTTGATGGAAAGAAAATAGCCGAATTTGTTAGAGAACTACATGCAAGGGTAAGGGAAAATATTGAGAAAAAGAATGAACATTATGCAAGACAAGAAAACAAGCACCGAGTGAAAGTTATTTTCGAACCCAGAGATTGGGTTTGGATTCACTTAAGGAAAGAAAAATTTACCAACAAAAGAAAAAACAAGTTGTAACCTCGAGGAGACGGTCCCTTCCAAGTGTTGGAACGCATCAATGACAATGCTTAAAAGATTGATTTACCTAGTGAATATGGTAATGTAAGTGCTACTTTTAATGTTACTGACTTATCTTTATATGATGCAGGGGATTTGATGACGAATCTTTTCGAGGAAAGAGGGAATGATGTGAATCAAAGTGCAACCAACTTTAAACCCAAAGTTAAAGATCTAGGTCAAGATATTGGAGGTTCAATGACAAGATCAAGAACCAAGTAAATGCATGAAGTCTTAAATGGATTGATTATAAAAATCCAAGAGAGAGATTCTTTTCTACACGAGCTGAAATTAATAAATTTGTTAAGTATTGAAGAGGATACTTAGGAGGAAAAGAAGGCCGAAGATACTTAAAAATTATCTAAAGATTTAGTGGCAAGAGGGATGGAAGCACAATAACAAAACATATACATGCAAAATCTATGCAGAATTTCTTTTCTCTATCAAATTTGGCAAGCACTTATTTCTTAATTCTTGAAGAAATGTGGACCACGAATTTAGGAAGGAGAGTCACGAAATTCATCAATCAAATCGGTCCAAGTTTCTTTTTATTATGTAGTCAAAGTTTCTTTTTATTAATTTGTTAAGTTTCATAATCTATAGATATTTTCTAATATTTAGAAGTTTCCTATTTACTTTCTTATTACATTAGCATATTTTATAACTTATTTAAAGGCATAAACCTTGCAACATTAAAAAGCAATATACACGATTTTGAAATTGTAACGTCCCTTATCCTAAACCCTTCAATTACCGTACAAATTTTTCATTTTATACTCTAAACTTTAAACCTAGCGTTCGAGCGGAAATAAAATTTAAAATAATTTAAAACAATTATGTAAAACAATTAAAAACAATTTACACTTAAAAACAATTAAAAACAATTTCCTCTTTCTTTCTTTCCTTTTCTCCTGCACCAACTACTCACTTTACAATTCAACATTTCCTTCAACACTTCAATACCATCGAACACTACATTCATCATAAAAACTTAAACTCAATCAAAACCCAACATTCACACGCTCTCGTAACCTCATCAAAACCGACTCAAAACGAAACTAAAATCATGTACATTTTCAGGAAAACGAACTGCGTGGATATGTTTAAAAACCAAGCATATCCCTCCTGTTTCAAAAGAAAATACCAAGCAGTTCCATTAAACTTTAGATAAAAACCTTAACAACACATTTTATAAACAGTTTGCCCAAAACATTAGCACATCAAACTATCAACTAACCAGAACCAAACATCCTAATATGTTCTATCTGTACAAATATTCTATCTAGTCCACCTTCAGCCCAAAACATCCCAAAAACCCTCAAAACATCTAACCATGAGTCCCACGGGTCAAAATGCGCCTCGACTGCGTCAACACACTCCCACGACCATCCTCTGTCAACTGCATCACTCGTCCTCACCTATGTCGAGGTCACCTACACCATACAGACATCTATGAGATAAAAATCTCAGTAAGCTCTACGTAAATGAAAATGCGTGCTATGCATATGCTGTTCATAAACCATTCAATCGTTTTACCTTTTTTTTTTCCTTTTCGTTTACCTTTTCGTTAACCTTTTCGTTTACCTTTTCGTTAACCTTTTCGTTTACCTTTTCGTTTACCTTTTCGTTTCTCTTTTCGTTTACCTTTTCGTTATCCTTTTCGTTTACCTTTTCATTTACATTTTCGTTAACCTTTTCGTTTACCTTTTCGTTTCTCTTTTCGTTTCCCATTTCATTTCCCTCTTCGTTAATCATGATGCATGAACAATTCATATCTTAAAGTAAACAACCACATATATATCATCAAGACGAAAAAAAATAATCTATAAAATAACTAGTCCTAACTACCCATCCAAAACAATTTAAATAAATGCATCACCAAAACTTCTCGAGACGACATTCGACGTACGGTGTAGGCCAATCAGCCAGAGAAGATCACGAGAACTTACCTGTCTTCTGTAGCTCGCTGGGTTTGACACTTCACGTCACCTATGGCTCGACCTATGGCAAACATCCAAGCTTCATTAAATCGAGCTTACATTCACCAATTACTCTCAAACTACTATTTCAAGCATAATACAACTAAAACCTAACTACACGGGCCACTAATTCGGGTTTGGTAAAACCGACCCGAAACTTCGAACGCGCGTAACTTTTGCGTCGGATATCGGAATCGAACGATTCCAGCGGCCACGTGCACCTCTAATAACCTATTTTAATCTGCCAAAAGAAATTTTAAAACAAACTACCGGAACTAGGTCAATTTAGCAGAAACCCGAATCTGCCCTAACCCGGAATTTTCCCCCTTTTTGATTTTTCATCAATTCACACTCATTTCCTCACCAATCAACCACATATACCCTCAATTAGAATAATCTAACCTAAAATCAAAGTTTCCAATTAAGAAAACCCGAAATCCAGATTTCTCCCTCACGGTTTTCTCCCTGAAAACCGAGATACCACAACCCACCGGCGAACGCTCGCCACACATCCGTAATTCCCCCACATTTTCGTCACAAATCGACCAAAGAATCGACCCAACTCGTGGACCACTCCACGGCCGAGCAACAAAGAGAAACAGGGAGGAACTACCTGTTTTCGGTCGGGTCTGGTGCGAAGAAAGTCGAACCGAGCTCTGGCTTCAGCTCGCCGGAGTTCGCTCGTCTGAACGACGGTCGGAAACGCCTGGTCGCCGTCGGAGGGAGGTCGCCGTTCTCCCCTGTTCTTCGCTCGCGGAGTTCGACGTCGAACGACAGAATGGCTTCGGCCATTCTGTCGTTTTGGTTTTTATTTTATTTATTTTAAAATAATAATAATAATTATTATTATTAAAACTAAAACTATTTCTTTAATTTAAACTAGTTAATTACCGTTTTACTCTCTCATTTTCGACCATTTCGAATTTCATTAAATCTCATTATTAATTTATAACTCACGGCTTAATTTCACTAGAAGTGCCCGAATCTAAATTAATTAACCAATTAGGTTAACTAAATCTATTCACTTTTCTTTTAAATTACTTAAAATAATTATTTATTAAACAATTACCTATCATTTATTTTCTCTTAAAAATCTCGGGTGTTACAGAAATACTCTTTATGAGAATTTTCTATTTGGTTATTTGTGAAGAACTAGATCTTCTTCAAGTCAAAACTTGAAAGATCAACTTGATAGTTTTGGTTCTAACCACAAGTTCGGTTACAAGTCAAGCTCCTTGTTTAATAACTTTGGTTTTGTCGGCAATATTCGATTGGGGTCAAGTTCCTTATACTTGATTTCAAAGGCGTTCATGAGTTCCTATTCTGCATTATTGAAGGGTCTCGGGTTTGATATACCTGTGGTTCTCATCAGACGGGAACCAAAGTCCAGCAACACTTCATGAGCCATAAAGAAGAGTCAAGCAACTTGCAATCCAAAGATCAAGCTCTGTCACCTGGGTTATCGATGAACAATGGTCATCTACGAAGCAACTCGTATGAACGATAATAAAAAAACAATAATACCTTATCAGATTTAGGGATTTGCAACTCAAAGAGTGCGTCATCACCGCCATATTACCCATTTCGTGATGTGCATATAAGACAATTTTTACGCAGTAGAAGATATACTAGGATGTCCTCCTGATACTTTGGCACTAAGACTATCCAATGTCTCACAAGGATCCATCCTCTATCACAACAATAATAAAATCATGCATCAATAGTAAATGTATAAATCATACATATATATACACATAAAAGAATGACGTGCTGGCAACCAAGCCTCATCAGGTTTTCATGGGTGATAGCTCATTAAAATAAGGTTTTCTTAAAAACCATGCAATGTAGTGTAAATAATATAAAACTCATACCTTTACGTTGAGTACTCCTTCCAACTGGAGGCGCAACCTCAGCAATTGGCTCGAAGTTCTAGAAGTCGTTTGGGCGTAACGTAAAATCAAAGTAAAGATTATCCAACTTAACACTAAAGGGAGACACTAGGATTGTTTCTAAATTGAGACTAGGAACTCAATACTTAACACTATAAACGGTCGTGAACTTCGCCGATGCGACAAAACTTCCTTTAAAAATAAACTGAACGGTCAACACTTTATGAGGGACCGATTGACATTTATAAGTGGGGGTCGACCCACCGGTCGACACTTAGAACAATCATGTTGGCCGCGATCGACACTTCTTTTAAACGGTCGACACTTCCTTCAAGCGCTTAACTCTTGAAGCTCTCGGGTTTAATCATCAAATGGCCTAGCAGTCGACACTTCATCCACAAGTGTCGACACTTGATCGGTCAACACTTCCCCTAAAGTGTCGATACCACAAACTCTCGGGTTTCAATTCATTTACCCTAGCGGTCGACACTTACAACTCTTTGTTCCTATCGCAGAGACTGAAGTGTCGACCGACCGTCCACAATGGTTGACACTTAAGCAATTTCCAGCGACGGGAAGTCGTGAAAATCGTTCCCCTTCGCCGATTTTTGCCTCCAAACAACAACACCTGCACACGACCTTAATATATTAATATGTCTAGAAAGATTGAATGGAATCGAGCTTCATTGCTCGAATCCATCTCTAACCTAAAACCCTAAACTTCAATCACAAAAATGGAGGAGAAACACTTACGAAATCTCAAAGTCTCTTCACAAAATATGGTGCATGAAGCCTCACGACACGATCTCCCGGCCACAAGACGCGACGAATCGCTTGTCGAAAAATCCACTCTCTCCCTCTCCTTGGTGTTGGCTAAGTGAAGAAGAGAATAGGGTTTCCAAACCCTATTCTAATAAATTAACAATTTCCTTATTTATGTTTTTACCTCACCATTTTATATATTTATAAATTACACTTGAACTTAAAATTGCACTAGAAGTTCAAAAAAATAACGGTTTGGACACCACCCTTACATTTCATAGGGAACTTGATCTTTGAAGCCATTTGAGCAAAAATCAGCGGAGAGTGGTCGTTAGGGTTCACGAAATCGTCGAGGAGAGCTTTTTGGTTTGCAAAATCAGCGGAGGAGGGTTAGGTTTTGCAAAAATCGAGGTTCATAAGGGTTGGGGCGCTCAAAATCGGCAGCAGAGAGGTAGGGGATCACGAAATCGTCGAGAGGTCAAGAGGATTTAGGGTTTTTTTTTTATGAGAACAAGAAGAAATAAACTCTTGTTTTTATTTATAGTAACTCAAAATGAGAGTACATTGTCGACATTTTTTAAAAACTGGGCTCTCAGAAATGGGAGCTCGTTATCAAAATTTAAAAAAAAAAAAAAAGTTTTGGAGAGCGGACTCTCACTGAAATCTATTTTGTTAAATTTTTTATTATTTAAAGTTTGAATTATTATAAAAAGTTAGTTAAATGTTTGATTAATCAATGAGCTCAAATTTGAGGGTTTGAGTCTTATGATTATTCGGTGGGAGTTGGTGTGAGAAAACAGTTCTAGCTTCCTAAATTAAGTAGTCAAAAATCACATCTTTTGATGCACCTTTTGACTTCCAACTTCCCTCTCCAAATGAAAAAGATAGACAAGACAGAAAAATGGTTAACAAAAGTGTCTCAAACTAAAAACAAATCAAACATTTGATGTTTTAAATCTGAGTTCGTCCATCGCGCACATGGTACGTACATCGTTATATTTTGCTTAACCTAATGAGTCTGACCCACCTCTGGATTAACTTAGAGAGACAGAGTTGAAAATGGGGTTGACCTTGATGTGCCCATAATTGCACAAGGATGATATAATACAGGACGAAAAAACGAAGACCCTAAATTTAAGGGTGGCCAACTCATCCATAGTCCATAAAGAGTTCTGTGGAACGGAGAGAGAGAGGGGGAGATTTCTTGATCGAGGGGCCTACATAACTGGCTTCTCACAATCATTGAAATGATTTTTTCTCTGTTTTCGATGGATAAACCAAACAAAACAAAATAAAGTTAAATAGTTTTTTAAGGTGACGTGTCAGTTTGTATTTCATATAGCCATGATTTATTTTAATTTCACGATCCAATTTTATTTTTTTTGTTAAATTCAAAAAGAGCTCAAACTAAGGATGAAGTTCAAAAAATGAGTTGAATAATTTTTGTGTCCAAAAAATGTCTTGAAGTATCAAAAATGTGTAAAAAATGACCTCCTGGCAAACTGATATGCCCGCGTTCAAATTTCTGAAGGGAGAACGGTTTGTCGCGTTCTGAGAACAGCAAACCGTTCTCCTTCAGAAATTTGAACGCGAAGACGTATCTTTATAAATTAATTAAAAAAAATAACAAATGATATTCAATTTACTTGAAATTTTAACTTCATATTTATCACATCATGCGAAGATAATCTCAAACTTTTCGTGATTTTATAACACTTGTATAAATTATTATAATTTGTTTTATAAACTACATATATAAAATCATAATATATCATACAACAATTCTAAAATCACAAACATTTTCAGATTATCTTCTCATGATGTGCTAAATATGTTGTTAAAATTTCAAATAAATTTAATATCATTTGATATTTTTTTAAAATTAATTTTATAAAGTGAAGAGGAACCTTAATAAATTAATTTAAAACAAATATCAAACGATATTTAATTGACTTTAACTTTTTACCACATATTCATCACATCATGCGAAGATAATCTGAAAATTTTTGTGATTTTAGAATATTTGTATGATATTTTATAATTTTAGATAACTATTTTATAAAAATATTATAATAAATCATACAAGGGTTATAAAATCACGAAAAGTTTTCACTTATCTTCCCATGATGTGATGAACATGTGGTAAAACTTTCAAGTAAATTGAAAATCATTTAATGTTTTATTTAAATTAATTTATAAAAGATTCCTCTTCGAGTTCAAATTTCTGAAAGAAAACGGTTTGCCGTTCTCAGAACGCGGCAAACCGTTCTCTTTCAGAAATTTGAACGCGGGGGCAAAATGCCCCCACGATGAGAATGGTTTTCCGTTTCAAGGACGCGACAAACCATTCTTCTTCAGAAATTTGAACGCGGCGGCATAACGGTTTGCCGAGAGGCCATTTTTTAAATGTTTTCGATATTTTAAGCTTTTTTTTTTACGAAAAAATTGTTCAAACTATTTTTTGAACTTTATCCATAGTTTGAGCCATATTTTGGATTTAACTTTTTATTTTTTGAGGTGTATATATTATCTTATTATTGATTGACATGATATATTATTTAATTATTTATAATTTATCATAATTATTTTTTATAATCTATACATTTAGCCTTGATATTTATGTATAGAATAAAAATAAAATAAAATTGCTTCGAGAATCCTTTACCATTACTCAAAAAAATTGAGAGTGCGTGGTTTATAAGCTGACTAAGAAAACAATTATGAAAAAAGATAAGAGAGAGAAACGCAAAAGATAGAAAGAGTGGTAGGAGATTTAGTTAAGAAGCATATGAAAAATATGAAAAAAGAAAGATTTTAGGATCACAAGACCCTAACTTTTGAACTTCATTATCTTCCACCTCTCCATTCTATTTTGGCTTTTCTCTTCTTCGTTTGTCTTTATCATCTTATTTTAAACCTATTTTAAGTGATATCCAAATTACACCAACTCATGACTTAGTTTCTTAATAATATTTTTCTCCTTAAAATAACTCAGAAATACTAACTCAAATCGGATACCTATATTGTGATTTGTCAAGTTTACGATGAAACGCAAGTAGTAATAAACTATCTATAGTTTTTTTTTTTGTTAGGGTTTCTACGTAAAGTCTTGTGTTCTTTTATTCAACTTTGTTCCTTATTAAGTGCATGAACCATGAACCATGAACCCTATATAAGTTAAATCATGCAAGAGAGGGAATTGATCCTAGAATGCATCATAAAGATATTCCAATTTGGCAAAAGGAAGTAAGAAATGATCATCTTCTCCACTACTAGTACTCATTCATGGAGCAAAAACAGTTCCTTTGTAGCTAAGGAAAGAAACCCAGAGTCTAAGAGATTGGAGAGAAAGCACCTAGAAAGAGATTCTTGATTTGTCTTGGAAATGGTTTATGAAAAGAACAAAGAAAAAAGAAAAAGAATGTGTTAAAGTCATTCAACTTTCAAACATTCTTCAAGTCATGTTTCGTTAAATTAGAGTTTCATATTTTTTTGAACTTCGAAGAAGACAGATGGATTCAATCAGTGCTTTTAGTATAATATTGTCCGCTTTGAGTCGGAGCTCATACAAATTTATTCTTAGAATTAGTTAAAAATGCGTTGCATTAAGTATGAAAAAGAACTCCACTTATAAAGTTCTAAAATTTTACTTTTCCAAGTGATTTGAGATTGTGCGCTTCCACTGACATTGGTTAAATTCTCACAATCAACAGAATTTTAACTCGTATTCATAGACGTACTGCCACAACAAAAACTACAATGACCAACTGCAAAACAAAGACATTTACACAACTCAAATTGGTTGCTAGTTGGACCTTGTCGTGCCTACCCTTTATCTAAACTTGTCTTTTAATGTTTCACTTTCATAGCTTTGATGGCTCATTTGCCATGTTGAACTCTCTCTCTCCCTGGTCCTCGAATCTACTTTGACATTATGAGGTGACTGAAGGAAATAAAGGCAGTTCAACGAAGAGGGACTTGATTTGTTTAGAGAGAGGGAGAGAGCACTCATTTGCAGAGTTCTTCCTTTCCTAAAAAGTAAAATTAAGATGGCCTATATTAATTATTTACAAAATATAATTTAACCTACAAAGTTAGACTAACACTCTAAAATTTGAACATTTAATATAAATTAAGTAAAAATAATTGCATGTCATTCATTAACTATTATAATTAATAAATTATTTTAATTATTTATAATATATTATTTTAATTGTAATCATCAATGAGTGTTAACTTAGGAGATAATAATTATAAAGAAAAATTATAAAATAAACATAAATTTAATTTTTTATTTCAAAATTTATAAAAAAAATAGCTTAATAAATTCTATAATATTTAAAATCAAACGATATATCTACGAAATCAATCGAAAGAAACAATTTTCCTTTTTCATATCACATTCACTTTATCCTACATCAGACGGTGTTGGTCCATTCTGGGAAGTATCAGACGGTCCAGTATGCGACAATTGAACACAGTTGCTTGCTTTCAATCATAGCTGTAGATCTCTGCACTGTAACCAATTAGCCGTACACGTGGTGAGATTTTCAATATTGACCGGGCGGGCCCCACCGATAAGTGGCAGACAATGAGTCGTTATCGTTGGATTTGTGTGATGGTATACTCAACCTCATCGTACGAACCCCTTGCAAAGTCTTATCATAGGACCCACTTCCATAGTATCTAGTACTTCTACGTGTCATATTTCTGCCCGTTCAGATTGTATGATGGACATTCATGATTTTGACGCGTAAGATGAACTTTCAAACGATGTTCTGTCAAAAGACTTTTATCGCTAGGTGTTTTTGTCAAATGTCAATTTAGACATTATTTTTTTGGATAAAATAAAACGAAACATAATTATTAGCAATTTAAATCTTGTTAAAAATTTTAAGTGTCTCAAATTTTGCAAAATCCTTCCGACATGGTCTTCTACAATTTGTACTTCGAAAAACATTGTTGCTTAAACTTGAGTGATGCTCGGAGTTGTCTTTGAAGAACTGGTCGGTGAAGAACCTGATCACTTTGGTTTTAATTTTTTTCAGTTTTTATATTTGTAAAGTCAATTTTTTGTTGGATTTTTCGGAATTGTGAAGTAATAAACCATTTTTTATTCAATTTCTTTGGTTCATATTAAACTCTTATGGTAGCCAAACCCTAAACTCTCATTTTCAAATTTTTGTTTCAAGTTTGGGATTTGTAAAGCCCTGAAGGATCAATGTTACTAACTTGCTAACACCGAACTTGAATAATAGACTCTCGCAACATATGTCTAGAAGAACTTTCAGAATCTCATTCTCGAAATATTATTTATTAAAGTTTAAGTTGTGTAAACCTGAAAACACTCGTTGACACTCGTAGTGGATATTCATAGAGTTTTACAAAAGTCAGAACACCCATTAACAAATTTAAATTGCTATTTATTGATGCGTTAATGTTTATTTTGTCAAAATAAAAATTTAAAAGTCTAAATTGTCATTAATCCCACCAAAGGATAGGGCTTAACTTGCCATTTATCCTCCACTAAATAACCAACGATGTCTTATACTTATTTCAAAAGTTAATATAATTAAAATAATTATTTTTCACGAATAATAAATTACATGTATACGTCATATTAAAGTACAAGTTAGATAAAAAAAAACATTATATTAATGAATAAATAATATGTACAATAATAATATTGTCCTTATTTATGATTGATAAATACTTACAAAAAAGACAGATGCAAATAATTAACAAAAAAGGTAAAGTAATAACGTAACTAGATTGGTATTACTCTAAACCTTAAATCAATATTTTTAAAAATGAATAATATTTATTAAATTAGATGTTACGTGTAACACCCACTATTTTTGTCATGTAAATATTCTCCAAATTATTAAACGAGATTAATTTGATATTAATACAATGAGTATTTTAGTGGACATTGTCGATGCGTCTACTTGAATGAGAGAGATTCGTGAGACCGAGTCGACGAACTAAATAACAATTTAGTTAGAAAAATGGGCAAATTAGGAAGCCAATTAAGGTTGGTGGGAGAAAACCAATGGATGATTGCCAAGTGTCCAAGCTTATGGAAGAAGACAAGTTTTCTCTTTCTCTTCCTCTCTTCTCTTCACTCATACGTGAATTTCTTCTCTGTTTTCTCTCTTCCAGACAACTTAGACAAATTTCAAAAACTCTGTTCTCTCCTGTTTCCCCATGTTTTCTCCAGTAAAGGTAAGCCTTTTTCATTAGTTAACAAGTGTAGGTTAGTTATTTTTTAATTTTAATGAAGCTTAAGGTTAACGATCTGATTATACACAATTTGGGTTCGTGTATTGCTGAGGACTTACGTGCGAGACCTGCAACTCTACGGACAACAGGTAAGTTCATGAGTATAAGTTGGCCCTTAAGGCCCTACAGCACGGAGATACTAGGTTTTTGGTTGTCGGGTAGTTAGGTGGTAGATTAAGTTCTAAGTTGAATGAGTTTGCTTTCTGTTTTGCTTGTTATCCTGTAGCCTGTTTAAGTTATGTTTAAGCACCGTAAATGTTCATGCATACACGTTTTCCTGAAAGTCATGTAAATGTTTTATGGACGAGGTTTGAAGTTAAGAAAGATAAAACCTGTAATGTAATGTACGGTTAAGTGTGGGACGAGGACTGACATCCTGTTTTGTTCTGTATCCCTATTAAGTGCCTGATGGTGCACAGTGCCTGATAGTGCACTTCTGTTGCGCCAGTTCCTCTATAAGCCCCACTTATGCCTTCTGTGCACTTGACGTAATGTAAAGTAATGTTCATGTATTTCAAAAGTTCATGCATAGCATATGCATCACTGCATTGTATGTTCTTACTGAGCTCTAGGCTCATAGTTGAACTCCCTGTTGTAGGTATGGATCCTCAAGATGAGGACTTTGTGCCTCAGGCCGACGAGTAGATGCAGTTGGCGGGACGAGCTCATGGGGTGGTTGTGGCAGCTAGACATATTTCGAACCTGTGGGGGTGTATTTTTGAGGTGTATGTCAAGTTCTGTACAACTTTTGGGATTTTAAAACGATGTATAGACTTTGTGTTGATATTTTAAAACCTCTGTTCTAACAGTTGAATATATATTTTGAAATATTCTGGAACTGCTTGGAATCTTTTCTTTTAGGTTATGCATAGATTGTCTTGGGTTTTAGAGCTATCCATGCAATTAAATTTTAAAACTTCTGTCATGTTTTTCTAATATGTCCCAACTTATGTTTTAAATTGAGTTTTTGAAGTTTGAAGCTTTTTGTGTCAAGGGATGTAAACTGTCAAACAGAGAGGTAGCCGATCGATCGACTGTAGTAGCAGATTGATCAGTGAAGTGTTGAATTTTTAAAAAGAAAACAGTTATCCATTTTGCCTTTAAAACAGTCGTTCATTCTGCCCTTTAAAAAAACAGTCGTCCATTTTGCCTTTAAAACAGTCGTCCATTCTGCCCTTTAAAAATAGTTGTCCATTTTGCCTCTCAAACAGTCGTCCATTCTACCCTTTAAAAACAGTTGTCCATTTTGCCTTTAAAACAGTCGTTCATTCTGCCATTTAAAAACAGTTGTCCATTTTGCCTTTAAAACAGTCGTCCATTCTGCCCTTTAAAAGAAACAGTTGTCCATTTTGTTTTTTAAAACAGTCGTCCATAGTTTCTGCACTTCTGTCGTCCCAGCTCCTGCCTTTCTGTCGTCCACAACTCCTGCACTTCTATCGTCCACAACTTCTGCACTTCTGTTGTCCACAGCTTCTGCATTTTTGTTTTCCATTTTATGCCTTTGATTTTATGTCTGACCATTTTAAAAGTTCAAAAAAAAAAAAAAATACTTCACGTTTCTAATGTTCGGAGTGAGGCTCGCCGACCCCGATCGGGTCGGGGGTCGTCACATTACGTCTTGTTTTACATCATATGCCATGTCACATATTTCATAATTAGGTCATCAATGTTTTTATAAAATAATTACTTATACATTATAAAGTTAGGAAGACTCATTATTGTCACTTGTATTTTTAAGGAAAAAAATATGTAATGTTAGTCCTTCACTTTAATCTTTGTATTTTTAATTTTCTCCCTGAAACTTTTATAGTTTTAATCTTATTTTCAAATGGTCATCCAGTTCATTTTAATCATTAAATTTAAAATAATATTATGTTTATTTTTTTATTATGCTATCTAAATATACTCACTGAGATAGCAAATAATTAATTTATTAGATGAATTGTATCAATTATTGTTTGATACGTCAACGAAAATATTTAGAGAGTAAATATAGTATTACTCTTAAATTTAATAGACAAAATCATTTAACAATTGTTTTATCTACGTACTATATTTGTACAAGTCAAAATCTAAAGTTGGAACAAATAAAATCTTGTTTGAAGTCTTTTTACATATCGATTTTGTAACTATCCCTATTTTCCAGTAAGATATTGTCTACTTTGTAATTTACGAGGCAAATCTCGGAGATCTAAGCCCGAATATAGGCAAATCTCGGAATTGAGTATATGCAAATTCCGGATCGTTATAAAGATGACAATATCTTACTAAAAAGATGGGTCGTTACAGATTTCAACCGTTTTACCATAACTAAGTATTTTGGTTGACATAAATAAATTACAAGACTAATAAAAAAACTATCTTTTAGCTTTTTAATTTTCAAATTTGGGGATGAAAATAAATCTGAATACTATTTAAAAACTAGATCGAAATTACAAGAAATTTAAAGAAAAAGTAACACTCAATAAATATATTTTTAAACTTTATGATAAAAATATAAAATAGTGTAAAGTTATGAGACAATAGAGAGCCCACCTGTATGTCTTGTCTTGTGATTATTTAATGTAACAAAAACATGACCCAAAATTCAACCTGACCACTACAATCATTGAGCATTTGAACGAGGAGCTTCTCATTTTTTGTTTCATAAGTACACCAACACACCATGTGATTTCATTAGATTTGGCCTAAAATAACAATAATAGTTTGGATTTTTTTTTGTCACAGTTATTTTAGGAAATTAAAGACAAAATGTAAAATTGGAAAATTGAAGAACTGGTGAGAAAGAGGAAGAATTGGAGGTGTTGAAATGGAGGAGAGATTCAATGGGCTCCATGAAATAGAAAGCTACCCCTTAGTAATCGGAGAGAGATGGTGATCGCCATTTTCAATTAGCTCTGCAGCGTTGAGATCCATTATCTCTTGCTCATGCTGCTCGTTGATCGATTCATCGACCGTCATCTTCTGCTTTATTTCCGCCATTGTTGATCTTGTTGGAATGAGGAAGAGAGATTTTAAGAGAAAGAAAGTAGGAGGAGGAGAAATACAACTAGAGAGCAAACTAGATTGTAGAAATGACTTCTTGAAAAGATCTCATATACATAGATCCTATTTATAGGACTATTTGGTACATGTTCAAAGACAGAACATGAACCTCCTAATTAATGCAATACATGCATTAATGTATCTATTCAAATGAATCACAACTTCCTAGATACACTTTCACAAATACATTGACTTAAACAATGAACATTATTAAAAACATACATGAACTAAATATATTAATAGAATTAAGCTATAATTTCAACATCCTCCCTTAAGCTTAATTGCTTATAACTCCGAGCATCATCCTTAGCTTACTGAAAGTGTCATATTTGAGAGGTTTCGTGAAAATATCTGCAACTTGATCATTGGACTTCACATACTTCAATTGCACTTCAGACTTTGTAATGCAATCACGGAGAAAATGATACCTCGTATCTATATGCTTGCCCTTATCATGAAACACAGGATTCTTTGCCAATGCAATAGCTGACTTGTTGTTAACAAAAATTTCTGTAGGTTCTTCTTGTGGCATTTGTAGTTCTTTCAACAATCTTCTCAGCCATATAGCATGGCATACACAAGAAGTAGCTGCAACATATTTAGCTTCACAGGTGGATAGAGTCACAATTTGTTGTTTCTTCGAACTCCATGTAAAAGCAGTAGTACCCATGTAGAAAACAAAACCAGTTGTGCTCTTTCGATCATCTATATCTCCACCTCAATCACTATCGCTATATCCTACAAGCTTAAATTCATTAGAAAATGAATAAAGCATGCCAAAATTAATTGTACCTTTGATATAACGAAGAATCCGTTTAGTTGCCTGAAAATGTGTCACAGTTGGTGACTCCATAAATCGAATGACCAGTCCAACTCCAAAAAAAATATCTGGTCTTGTGCAAGTTAAATACCTCAAACTTCCAACCAGGCTTTTGAAAGTTTTAGAGTCAAATTTCTCTCCTTCCTCATTTTTCGATAATTTTACTCCACATGCCACAGGAGTACTCACAGGCCGACAATTCTCCATCTTGAATTTCTTTAGAATTTCTCTTCCATAACCTTCTTGTGATACAAAAATTCTATCATCTCTTTGATCGATCTCTATGCCAAGATAATAGGACATTAGACCAATATCTGTCATCTCAAACTCCTTGATCATTGCTTGCTTGAATTCTTCATACATAGTTGAATTTGTCCCAGTAAAAATCAAATCATCAACATACAAGCAAACAAATAAGACATCTCCATTTTCACGCACCTTAGCATAGAGAGAGTGTTCATATGGGCATTTGATAAACCCATTATCGAGGAAGTACTTATCGATTCGACTATTCCAAGCTCTTGGAGCTTGCTTCAGGCCATAGAGTGCTTTCTTCAACTTCAATACCTTATCTTTGTTACCCTTTACAATGTATCCTTGAGGTTGTTCGACATAAACATCCTCTTCAAGAACTCCATTCAAGAATGCTGATTTGACATCCATTTGATGAATCTTCCATCTATTTTGTGCAGCTAGAGAGATAACCAATCGAATAGTTTCTAACCTGGCAACATGAGCAAATACTTCTCCATAGTCAATACCCGGTCGTTGACTATATCCTTTCGCCACTAACCTGACTTTGTATTTCTCCACTTTTCCTTTTGCATTCTTCTTTTCTTTGAAGATCCACTTAACACCAATAGGCTTTTGACCTTTCGGAATGGTTGCTAACTCCCATGTCTTGTTCTTTTCAATTGAGGCAATCTCGTCATCCATGGCAATCCTCCAATTTTCATCTTTCACAGCTTCTTCAAATACTATGGGCTCACAATCAACAAAATGACAAAAAAAGTTAGATCTTCACTTAAATTTTGTTTTACCTCATAAAGATCTTCAAGACTTCTCATACGAGGCTCTCTTTCACTTGAGCTTCCACTTGAAGAAGATGAAGGTGTATATAATATTATTGGTAATCTTGTAGGTGTAATGGGCTCTTGAACTTCATTTCTTTGTTCCTCATCAAATAAAGGAAAGAATTCGTACCTTTTCTTGTCTTCGTCATTCCAATTCCAAAAATCTTCTTCATTAAACTCCACATCTCTACTAACAAATTTCTTCCCAATAATTGGATCATAAAGCTTGTAGCCTTTGGAGTATTGATCATAACCGACAAAAATGTACTTCTTACTTTTACCATCAAGCTTTGATCTTTGTTGATCTGGGACATATACATAGCCAATGCTACCAAACACTCTCAAATGAGAAGCACTTGGTTTTCTTCCACTCCATGCTTCTTGAGGTGTTTTGTTCCACAAGCTTCTTGTCGGACACCTATTTGATAGGTAGACAGCACAATCAACAGCTTCTGCCCAGAATTCTTTCGGCATCATTTTTGTTTTTAGCATACTTCATGCCATGTTGAGAATGGTTCGATTCTTCCTTTCAACAACACCGTTTTGCTGAGGAGACCTTGGAATGGTAAGGAATCTTCAGATGCCTTGTGCTTCACAAAACTCTTTAAACTCATTAGAAATAAACTCACCTCCATTATCAAATCTCAAAGCTTTGATGGAACGTCCACTTTGTCTTTCCACATACGCTTTGAATTTTTTAAACACTTCAAAAACTTGAGATTTCTTCTTCAAAAAATAGACCCAAATTTTTCTGCTAAAATCATCAATGAAGAGAAGAAAATATCGATTTTTACCGAATGACAAAGGCTTAATCGGTCCGCATACATCTGCATGAATAAGTTGAAGTGGTTTACTTGCTCTTGATGTCGACTCCTTAGGAAAACTCTTTCGAAATTGTTTCCCAGCAAGACACCCTTCACATAACTGGGCTGGTTGATCTATAGACGGGAAACCCGTCATCATCCTTTTCTGGCCCAATAACTTCAAACCACCAAAGTTAAGATGGCCAAGTCTCAAATGCCAAAGCCATGAGATGTCTTTTGTACAAGTTTTCAAACATCGAGCAACATCGGCTTGAATATCTAGCATGAACATTCTATTTTAGTCATTGGTACCTTCGCGATCACATTTCTTCTATCATCTTGAAGTAGGAGAGTACAATCCTTCATGTGAACTTCATAGTTTTTCTCCAAGAGTTGCCCTAAACTCAATATGTTGCTCTTCATACTTGAAACATAGTAGATATTGTTAATGAGTTTATGATCACCATTCTTCATATGAATTATAATCGTACCTTTGCCTTCAATTTGAACTTTGGAGTCATCTCCAAATGTGACTAATCCTGTCACTGAGTTGTCGATCTCTTTGAATTTGCTTTTGTCACCACACATGTGATTGCTTGCAGTATTGTCAAGATACCACATGTTGCTCTTGCTTCCTTCTCCCTCTTTGTAAGCAAGAAAAAAAATTTCTTCTACCTCTTCGTTTTGAGCATAATTCGCTGTTTCTTTGATATTTTTGGGACTCCAACAATCGCGAGCAAAATGTCCGTGCTTTTGACAATTGTAGCATTGAACACTTGATTTATCATTTCTCTTTGAGTTGCTTCCTCTATTGTTCTCTTGACTCTTCTCTCTATTGTCAAAATTTTTCCATCCTCGACCGCTTCCTCTACCTCGTCCACGTCCCCGTCCTTGTCCTCTTCCTCGTTGACTTCTCCCACGTTCATTCTCTTTTTCATTCACGAAGAGTTTGGTGGCCAAAACTCGCTCGATTGGCTCCTCTTTCTTCTTGTTGATTCTCTCTTCATGAGCTTGTAAAGAACCCATGAGTTGGTCAACCGTTATGGTAGCTAAATCCTTGGACTCCTCGATAGCTACAACCACGTAATCAAACTTTGAATACAACAAGCGAAGAATCTTTTCATTGATTCGAACATCTTCTATTCTTTCTTCATATCTCTTCATTTGGTTTACGATCGCCAAAACCCTCGAAAAAAAATCCGCTACGGACTCGGATTCCTGCATTCGTAACACTTCAAATTCTCCTCGTAAGATTTGAAGACGTACTTTTTTAACCTTATCAACTCCTCGATAAGAATTTTGTAGAATCTCCCATGCTTGCTTGGATGTGGTCGCATTTGAAACTCTCTCAAATGTAACTTCATATAGATATTGATGAATAAGGGTGAGAGCTTGTTGGTCTCTCTTACGCATTTTTTGTAGCGTCTCCCTTTGATTAGGCGTCATGGCGGAATCATCACGAGGCTCCTCGTAGCCTCTATCAACAATCTCCCATACGTCTTGCGATCCAAGCAAAGCTTTCATACGAATGCACCAATTCTCGTAATTATCTTTTGTAAGTTGAGGGAAATGGAAAGGAAATGTAGAATTCAACATTTCTACAAGATCGAAAATCCGAGCTCTGATACCAATTTGTTGGAATGAGGAAGAGGGATTTTAAGAGAAAGGAAGTAGGAGGAGGAGAAATACAACTAGATAGCAAACTAGATTGTAGAAATGATTTCTTGAAAAGATCTCATATACATAGATCCTATTTATAGGACTATTTGGTACATGTTCAAAGACAGAACATGAACCTCCTAATTAATGCAATACATGCATTAATGTATCTATTCAAATGAATCACAACTTCCTAGATACACTTTCACAAATACATTGACTTAAACAATGAACCTTATTAAAAACATACATGAACTAAATATATTAATAGAATTAAGCTATAATTTCAACAGATCTCTGCTGAAGCTTATGAGACGGGAATTGAACTGGGTTTTGCCCAGATTCTGCAAATGCCAGCTTCCTTTCCTGAGAAAATATAATTTTTATTTTTCAGAACGAAACCAAAGGGGAAGAAATAGACACAACGTTAGACACTTCCAGTCGGTGATAATTTTTTCAGAACTCGAAAATGGCAGCCATTGAAGGCGAATCTTTAAGCTCTGTTTCGCTTTCAAATCAAAATTGGATGTAAAAAACGACGCTCAATTAGGTTCATGCATGGCTGATTAAATCCATTACAAGGAATTACAGTCAGTATGCCCACCTTAATTTATCATTGTCCCTCCTATCAAAAGCAGAAAACCCAGCCCCTCTGATCGATTTCCAAAAAAAAACAAGAGGAAAAATACGGTTTAGAGACTATGTTTGCATTCATTAACAATTTAAGACCATAACCCTTTTTTTAATAATTTTTTCTAAAATTTGCACTTCTAAAAATGTAACTCCATGGCACATCCGCAACAGAAGCCGGTGGATTTTAAGGAAGCCCAAACTACGAGACAATATTCTTATTTAACTTCTAGACACTCGGACTTGAAGAGTGGACTCTCCTAACACACGCTCAAAGGAACTTGCGGCAACCTAGTCCCGATACACATTGTTTTTCAAACTTAAAATTGTAGAAGTTCGAAGACACATGCAGACACCGGTAACAGACATCTGGAGAGCATCACGGACGTTCGAATAGTCTCGATACATTGTTTTTCAAACTTGAAATTGTAGGAGCTAGAAGACACATACAGACACCAGCAACAGACATCCAGAGAGCATCACGAAAGTCTGAACAACCATTAACGTGAAGAATAATGATAATGTATTAAATGAAAATAGACGATACATTAAACTTTTATTTTATCAAAATAAATAGTTTAATGTCTAAATTGGCAATTGCTCAATATGATAACGTTTCTATTGTACTTTTACCTAAACGAAACCTTTGGTAGGAATGAGTTGGCACTTTTTGTGACGCCCCCAAACCCGATCGGGATTGGAGAGCCATCACTCCGGACATTTAAAACGTGACATATTTTTTTTTTGAACTTTTATTACCTTTAAAACTTAGAAACTGTGGACATTCAAAAACTGTGGACAATCAGAAGTCGTGTATATTTAGAAACCGTGGACAATCAGAAGCTGTGGACATTCAGAAACTGTGGATAATCAGAAACTGTGGACATTCAGAAACTGTGGACAATCAGAATTCGTGGACATTCAGAAACTGTGGACAATCAGAAGCTTTGGACATTCAGAAACTGTGGACAATCAGAAACTATGGACATTCAGAAACTGTGGACAATCAGAAGTTGTGGACATTCATAAACTGTGGACAATCAGAAACTATGGACATTCAGAAACTGTGGACAATCAGAAGTCGTGGACATTCAGAAACTGTGGACAATCGGAAGTCGTGGACATTCACAATAAAAGACAAAAACAGTGGACACAGGAGTTCGTGGATGTTTAAAAACAAAGGCAAAACAGTGGACACAGAAATCCGTGGACGTTTACAATTAAAGACAAAAACAGTGGACACAGAACTCCGTGGACGTTTAAAAACAAAGACAAAAATAGTGGACAAAGAAATCTGTGGACGTTTACAATAAAAGACAAAAACAGCGGACACAGGAGTCCGTGGACGTTTAAAAACAAAGGTAAAAATAGTGGACACAGAAATCCGTGGACGTTTACAACAAAAGACAAAAACAGCGGACACATGAGTCCGTGGACGTTTAAAAACAAAGGCAAAAACAATGGACACAGAAATCCGTGGACATTTACAATAAAAGACAAAAACAGTGGACACAGGAGTCCGTGGACGTTTAAAAACAAAGGCAAAAACAGTAAACGACAAAAGCCTGTGGACGTTTAAAATAACAGGCAGACTTTGGACGTTTACAATAAAAGGCAGACTTTGGACGACTGTTCTCAAAACAAAATGGATAATATTTAACAGGGAGACATTAAAGACAGAAGGCATGAGAACTACAAATTTCACAAAAACCCCGATTCAAAACACAGTTTTAAAACATGCATGAAAACATGACCGAAGCTAGAAAACATGACAGAAGTGTAAGAATTCAGACTGCATGGATAGCTTTAAAACTCGAGACAATCCATACACAACCTGAAAGGAAAAATCCCAGCAATTCCAGAATACATCAACACAGAGTTTATACATTATTTTAAAATCTCAGAAGCTAAACAGAACTTGACATACATTTCCAGAATTCACAAAACAAAAGTTTTGAAAACATGAACACACAGTTTTCACATCGGTTTTAAAATTTCAAAAGCTATACAGGACTTGACATAACTTTAAAAAATACATTCTCACAGGAATAACATTTGTCTGACTGCAGCAACCAATCCCCATGAGCTCGATCCGCCAACTACATCAACTCATCAGCTTGAGGCACAAAGTTCTCTTCTGGAGGATCCATACCTACAACAGGGAGTTCAACTATGAGCCTAGAGCTCAGTAAGAACATGAAATGTAGTGATGCATATGTTGTGCATGAACATTTTCAAATACATGAACATTACATTACATTACGTTTCACTGGACAGGAAGGTATAAGTGGAAAGAAGAGCTGGCGCAACAGGAGTACATGCCACAACAGAACATAACAGGAGTACATGACAAGATGCCAGTCCTCGTCCACACTTAACCATACATTACATTCACATTTTTAACTTTCATAACTTCAAATCTGGTGCTGAAAAACATTTGCATGGTTTTCCAGAAAACGTGTATGTATGAATAGATACGGTGCTTGAACATAACAGAGATAGGCGATAGAATGAAAACAAACATGAAATAGAACACACATAACTTAAAACCTAACCTATAACCTAACTACCCGAAACAAAACCTAGTATCTCCATGCTTTAGGGCCTTAAGGGCCAACTTATACGCATGAACTTACCTGTTGTCAGAAATGCAGCAAGCTTTGTACACACGTCTACTGTGGTTTGCGAACCTATAGCATGCAAAATTGGACATTAACCTAATCTTCAAAAAAAAACTAAGGTTTAACTTACCTAAACTTGTTAACTAATGAAAAAAGGTTACCTTTACTGAATGAAACAGAAAGAAACAGGAGAAACAAAGTTTTGAAAATTTGTCTCAGGAGTTTGGAAGAGAGAAAACATAGAATAGAATGAAAGATGAGAACTGTTTCACGTAGGAGGAAGAGAAAAGGGCATTGACTTCTTCAACAAGTTTGCCAAGTGTCAAACACTCATTAGCTCCCTCCCACCAACCTTAATTCCTTCCTAATTTGCCCATCTATTTATTTCTAACTAAAACATTATTTAGTTAGTCGATTCGGTCTCACAAATCACCATCGTTCGATTAAACACGACAACAATTTCATTAAAAACAGTCATTGCATTAATATCAGAGAAATTCCGCTCAATTATTCGGAGAATAATTACATAGGCAAAATGTCGGGTGTTACATCACACCCACCTTAACAGAATTTTGTCCCCAAAATTTGCTTAAGCGAAGAGCTCCGGATATTGGGCCCTAACGTCTTATTGTCTTTCCCATGTGGCTTCCTTCACGTTATGATTTCGCCATAAAACTTTCACCAATGGGACCACCCTGTTGCGCAACACCTTGAGTGAAGTATCCAATATCTGTATGGGCCTCTCTTCATACGTCAGCGTCGGCATGATATCAAAGTCCACCTGTTCCACGATCTCAGTTGGATCTCGCACACACTTCTCAGCATCGAAACATTAAAAACATTGTGAACCCCATCCATAAATGCTGGCAATTGTAATTTGTAAGCCATGCTCTCAACTCTCTTCAAGATGGGAAAGGGCCCAACAAACCTTGAGGAATACTTCATCACCCTCAGCGAATTCTAAGTTTCTCCTCCTCCGGTCCGCGTAGCTTTTCTGTCGACTCTGTGCAGTTTGGATTCTTTGTTTGATAGCAGCAATCACCTCAGACATTTGCTGTAATAACTCGAGGCCGACAAGTCTGGATTCTCCAACTTCATCCCAACATAATGGAGATCTGCATTTTCTGCCATAAAGAGCTTCATATGGAGCCATACCGATCGTAGCCTGGTAGCTATTGTTGTAAGTGAACTCTACAAGCGGTAGATATCTACTCAAAAGAGCATGAAATTCCACCACACACGACCTTAACATATCCTCTAGTATCTGAATCGTTCTCTCGGATTGTCTGTCAGTATGTGGATAAAAGGCTGTGCTGAAGTTTAACTTGGTATCCAAGGAGTTTTGCAAACTTTTCCAAAAACCTTGACGTGAACCTAGGGTCCCGGTCAGATACAATTGATACAGGCACCCCATACAGCTTGATGATCTCACTTATGTATAATTCTGCATATTGGTCCATAAAGAATGTCGTCTTCACAGGTAGAAAATGGGCCAACTTTGTTAGTCTGTCCACAATGACCCATATGCTGTTATGGCCTTTAGCCGTCTTCGGTAGGCCAACAACGAAGTCCATAGTGATGTTCTCCCACTTCCATTCAGGGATCGGGAGAGGCTGAAGCGTTCCACCTGGTCGTTGATGTTCGGCCTTGACTTGTTGACATATCATGCAAGACTCCACATACTTGGCTACTTCGTTTTTCATATTCAGCCACCAGAAGTAAAGTTTCAAGTCTTGATACATCTTCGTGCTTCCAGGATGCACAAAGAAAGAAGACGAGTGGGCTTTCGATAAAATGTCCCTTTGTAGCTCTCCATTTCTCGGAACGTACCACCTATCTTTGAACTTCAAAATACCATCCCCCGAATAACTGAAATCGGAAGAGGCCATAGGTAACTTACTTACTATATCAGCCATTTCCTTTGAATTGGTCTTCTGAGCTTCTTTAATTCGGTCTAGGATGGTGGGCCGTAGTGTCAAATCCGCTAGCATGGCCGATAGCCCAGAAACTATCTCCATATCGAACATCTGAATCTCTGTCCTCAAAGGCATTGATACGGCCGACATAGCTGGTTGCATAGTAGCTGGCATCCTGCTCAATGCATCGGCTACCACGTTAGCTTTCCCCGGGTGGTATTTAATTTCAACATCGTAATCTTTCACAAATTCTAACCACCGCCTTTGTCTCATGTTTAACTCATTCTGGGTAAATATGTACTTCAAGCTTTTGTGATCCTAAAACACCTCACATGATTGCCCATACAAGCAGTGTCTCCATACTTTCAGTGCAAAAACAACTGCCGCTAACTCAAGATCGTGAGTAGAGTAGTTTTGCTTATGACTCTTCAATTGCCTGGATGCGTATGCCACCACTTTTCCCTCTTGCATTAATACACATCCCAAGCCAACCTTAGACGCATCACAATATACGCTGAATTTACCATCTTCAACTGGCAATACTAACAAAGGAGTAGTGGTTAGTTTCTGCTTAAGCGTCTGAAAACTCACCTCACAAGCTTCAGACCACTTGAACTTGATGTCTTTCCTCGTTAAGCTGGTCATAGGCTTTGCTATCACAGAAAATCCCTTGATAAACTTTCTGTAGTAACCAGCTAGCCCGATAAAACTCCGTACCTCACTGGCATTTCTCGGTCTCGGCCATTCTTTCATAGCCAGAATCTTGGCTGGATCCATGGATACTTCTTCTGCAGACACCACATGGCCTAGAAAATTAATCCTGCTCAACCAGAATTCACATTTTGACAACTTGGCATATAATTGGTGTTGTTTCAGAGTTGATAGCACAATTGCCAAGTGCTCCTCATGCTCGGCCTCACTCTTGGAGTAAACCAGAATGTCATCGATTAAGACGATCACAAACTTGTCTAGAAAGTCTTGGAATATCCTGTTCATCAAGTCCATAAATGCCACCAGGGCATTGGTTAACCCAAACGACATCACCAAGAACTCATAGTGCCTGTATCGGGTCCTGAATGCGGTCTTTGGAATGTCATCAGCCCTGACCTTCAATTGATAATAACCAGAGCGCAAGTTAATCTTCGAAAATACCCGAGCCCCTTGTAATTGGTCAAACAAGTCGTTGATCCTCGGTAACGGGTACTTAATCTTGATGGTTAACTTGTTCAGCTCGCGGTAGTCAATACACATACGTAGGGACCCATCCTTCTTCTTAACAAATAGGACTGGAGCACCCCACGGAGAGAAGATAGAGCGCACAAAGCCCCTGTCCACCAATTCCTTTAGCTGAGCCTTTAACTCTCTCAGCTCAATTGGCGCCATGCGGTACGGATTCTTCGATACCGGTTCAGCACCAGGATATACATCAATTTCAAACTCAATCTCACGATCAAGTGGCAGTCCCTGTAAGTCATCTAAGAAAACCTCTGAGAAGTCTCGAATTACCGGAATATTTTAAAGTTCCACCTCACCTTGCCTTTGAACATCTACTACGTGGGCAAGAAATCCGACGCATCCTGACCTCATCAGCTGTTGAGCTATCAAGGAGGATATAACAGGCATACTGTGTTTCTTTGGTATTGACTGATAGGAGAACTCCACTTCATTCGGGCGCTTAAAAGACATGAGCCCGGACCTGCAGTTGATGGTGGCGTGATGTCTAAACAGCCAGTCCAT
The DNA here is from genome assembly GCA_022432975.1 of Begonia masoniana. Taxonomy (NCBI): domain Eukaryota; kingdom Viridiplantae; phylum Streptophyta; class Magnoliopsida; order Cucurbitales; family Begoniaceae; genus Begonia; species Begonia masoniana. Next base: position 51,435,486 of record CM039503.1, on the reverse strand, counting down.
CCCCAGAATTACCTCGTATCCTTTCATACCGATAATGATAAGATTGACATACAATTTATGGTCTCTAACTGACATTATATCACCCTGCACTACTTGCTCGGAGTGCATAAACTCTCCGGACGGTAGCATAACACTGTAGGGTTGATCTCACGGCATAATACATAAGTTCTCCATACTCACAAAGTCCATTGCCACAAATGAATGTGTGGGCCCCGTGTCCAACAAAGTATAAGCAAGTGCATTACAAATCAATATTGTACCTGTGATCGCTGTGTGTTGGGCGTCATCATCTTCCTCTATCATTGCAAAAACCCTCGGCATGGCACGATTCGGCCTCATGTTAGGCATCGGACAATCCCGGACTTGATGGCCCTCCTTGTCGCATCGGAAGCATCGGCCAGTAAAGAGCCTGCATTCCCCTGTATGATTCCTCTGGCAACGCGGGTATACAGGAAGCAGAGGAGTTCCCATTGGTCTTTTCTCTCTGTCTTGATAAACAGCAATCTCATTGGGCCTCTTAACGCCCCTGTTCTGTTGCTGCCGTGGTTGCCCAAACTGACCCCTTTATTGTGGTTGTTGAGGGGCATCATGTAGGATTCTCTTTGATGTATCTCTATATCTTTGAGACTTCACCTCCAAAGCTTCTAACTGATAAGCCTTGGCCACTACCTTCGTATACGGGACCTTGTCAAATCCCCTGGTTGAAATCCCCCGTAAGAGGTCCAGCTTCAGACCCTGAATAAATTGGTGTACCTTGTTCTCGTCGGTGGCCACTAGATGAGGTGCAACGGGATAGTGACTCGAACTTCTGAACATATTCGGCCACCGATCCAAATTGACACAGTCGAGAGAATTCAATAATCTTTTCCTTCCTCACACTGCGGTCGAAATACTTCTCATAGAATAGCTTCTTGAACCCTTCCCAGCTCAATGCCATCGTAGTTGATTGTATGGTGTCCCACCAAAATCTAGCACTTTTGGAGAGATGAAACGAGGCACATATCACCTTCTTGTTTTCCTCCACTTCTGCATAGTTGAACATACGTTCGATCTGCCGGATCCATTCTTCGACGTGAGCAGGATCTGTTGATAATCCATCGAACATAGGCAGTTGAAGTCGTCGGAATCTCTCTCCACTAGTGTCACGTGGAGCATTAGCACGGTTATTATTCCCATTATCAGCCATTATGTGCTCCATCATGCGAGACTGAATGCCGACCAACTCGGTTAAACGGTCAAGGGCGTCGCCCCTATCATTTGGCTCACCTTGGTGTCCTCTCACCATTTCTATGTAAATCCTATAAACAGAATAACTAAATTTAGTAAACAAAACTTTTACGGGAACTTAAACACTTACAGTTGGTGGAACGATCTCACGTGGTGGATTGCGCAGTCAGACAGTTTACAGGATCGCTTTTAAAATACGGTTTCGCTCTGATACCATAACTGTGACGCCCCCAAACTCGATCGGGGTCGGAGAGCCTTCACTCCGGACATTTAAAACGTGACATTTTTTTTTTGAACTTTTACTACCTTTAAAACTTAGAAACTGTGGACATTCAGAAACTGTGGACAATCAGAAGTTGTGGACATTCAGAAACTGTGGACAATCAGAAGCTGTGGACATTCAGAAACTGTGGACAATCAGAAACTATGGACATTCAGAAACTGTGGACAATCAGAAGTCGTGGACATTCAGAAACTGTGGACAATCAGAAACTGTGGACATTCAGAAACTGTGGACAATCAGAAGCTGTGGACATTCATAAACTGTGGACAAACAGAAACTGTGGACAATTAGAAGTCGTGGACATTCAGAAACTGTGGACAATCAGAAGTCGTGGACATTCACAATAAAAGACAAAAACAGTGGACACAGGAGTCCGTGGACGTTTAAAAAAAAAAAGGCAAAAACAGTGGACACAGAAATCCGTGGACGTTTACAATAAAAGACAAAAACAGTGAACACAGGAGTCCGTGGACGGCTAAAAACAAAGGCAAAAACAGTGGACACAAAAATCCGTGGACATTTACAATAAAAGACAAAAACAGCGGACACAGGAGTCCGTGGACGTTTAAAAACAAAGACAAAAATAGTGGACACAGAAATCCGTGGACGTTTATAATAAAAGACAAAAACAGCAGACACAGGAGTCTGTGGACATTTAAAAACAAAGGTAAAAACAGTGGACACAGAAATCCGTCGACGTTTACAATAAAAGACAAAAATAGCGGACACAGGAGTCCGTGGATGTTTAAAAACAAAGGCAAAAATAATGGATACAGAAATCCATGGACGTTTGCAATAAAAGACAAAAACAGTGGACATAGGAGTCTGTGGACGTTTAAAAACAAAGGCAAAAACAGTAAACGACAAAAGCCTGTGGACGTTTAAAATAACAGGCAGACTTTGGATGTTTACAATAAAAGTGGACTTTGGACGACTGTTCTCAGAACAAAATGGACAATATTTAACAGGGAGACATTAAAGACAGAAGGCATGAGAACTACAAATTTCACAAAAACCCCGATTCAAAACACAGTTTTAAAACATGCATGAAAACATGACCAAAGCTAGAAAACATGACAAAAGTGTAAGAATTTAGACTGCATAGATAGCTCTAAAACTCGAGACAATCCATACACAACCTAAAAGAAAAAATCCCAGCAATTCCAGCATACATCAACACAGAGTTTATACATTGTTTTAAAGTCTCAGAAGCTAAACAGAACTTGACATACATTTCCAGAATTCACAAAACAAAAGTTTTGAAAACATGAACACATAGTTTTCACATCGGTTTTAAAATTTTAAAATATATACAGGACTTGACATAACTTTCAAAAATACATTCTCACAGGAATAACATTTGTCTGTTTGCAGCAACTAATCCCTATGAGCTCGATCTGCCAACTACATCAACTCATCAGCTTGAGACACAAAGTCCTCTTCTGGATGATCCATATCTACAACAGGGAGTTCAACTATGAGCCTAGAGCTCAGTAAGAACATGAAATGTAGTGATGCATATGCTGTGCATGAACATTTTCAAATACATGAACATTACATTACATTACGTTTCTGTAACAACCGGTATTGTCCACCTTAATTAATAACATCATTTTGTAACTTTCATTTTTATGGAATCAAGTGATTATGATTGGTTACTTAAATAGGATAAGGTTTGGTCAATTAAGGGCATAAGGGTAATTGTAAAAAAAAATGTATATAAGAATTTAGCTAAGAGTTTAGCCGCCAATCCTCCATTACCTCTTTCGGCATTCAGCAGCTCAGCAGACACTCTCTCTCGGCGATTTTCTCTCCGATTTTTCTCCAAACTAGGTGAGTTCTACTTCGATTTCTTGCTACATTGTAACGATCGAGGATAGAGAGGATTGTAACGTGAGTTTTTAGAATGTTGTAAGTGAAAGTTAATTTCTGTTTTCTGACGAATCATGAATGCTCGAAGACCAGAGCTCCCAAATAACTACCTTAGAATTCTGGATAGTTTAGAATGAGGTTTAGTGAAGATCTAATCGATACTCTGTCTATGGTTTTAGGTTTGAGTAAGCTCCCGAAGTAGCCTTCCACCAAACATTTTCCAGGAGACCAGGTAAGTAGAGTTTGTGTACGCCTTCGGGCCTACATCACAAAACAGTAGGATTTATGCATGTTTTGTATGTTTTCCAGTACGTCGTGCATCATGTTTGTTTTGGAAGCTTACGAAAATGAATTTACATGTAATGGCATGGTAAGGCATGAACAAAATTAACCAGATCAGCTATTAAGGGAACTAATCTGCCCCTTAATCGAGTTAGAGGATGTATGACTTTGGGAAAATTGATCCACCTCCCAATGGACAGAAGGATCAGATCAGCTATTAAGGGAACTAATCCGCCCCTTAATCGAGTTAGAGGATGTATGACTTTGGAAAAATTGATCCACTTCCCAATTGACAGAAGAATCAGATCAGCAGAGAACGATTATGAATTCAACTGAGTTGTGAAAGTATAAACTACATGATTATGATTTACGGTTCAGCATTTCATTTAATTATTGCTCTACTTATTTAGCATTAGGCTAATAGATGAGTTTTGTTGTGTAGGTGAAGAAGTGTCAGCAGGTGTGTTCTCTGAGCATGTTGAGGACTAGGCTGGTTAGAGGAGTATATTCATGCGTCGACTTGGCAGACTGATGGGGCGGTTTAACTAGTGGCAGTAGATGTGAAAGTTTAGTGAAAAATTGTTCAGTTTAACTATGATGAGAATTTTAATGACATTGATAGTTTTAGTATTTCTTATACATTTTTGAGATTTCTCTGATAATGATACTCTGTTAGTTATAACTAGTTCTTTCACTAGACTTTTGAACAATTTATGGAATCAAGCTGTGTGGGGATGGTTGCTGTCAAATTTTAAAGGTTCCCTTGTAGTTAGAATTGTCCACGAATGGTGTAAAATCGATTAAGTTATGTTTCTGTCAAAAGGGTAGTCGTCCATGTTGTGTGTAGAAAAAATAATATTTTGGTTCAGAGTTGTCATGGACGAATAGTCATCCAAAGTCATGGACGAGCATATCGTCCAGAGTAGAAAGTGTAATTAATTGTCCACTTTGTGGACAAGTTGTCTGAAGTGTTGTGGTTTAAAGCTAGAGTCATTAAAGTCACGTGGCTATGGACAATTAGGTTACGTGGCTTGTGGACGACAAATTTAAGTAAGTCTATGGACGTTGGGCCTTTGGACGATGAGTTCATATAATTTCGTGGTCGATAAGGTCACGTGGACGATGGACAACAATTTAAATGAGTCACGTGGCCTATGGACAAAAACTCGTAGTCATTAAATCCCTGTAATCGTGGAATAGAACATCGTCCACAGTTGAAGCATGTTGACATATGAAACGGTGTTGTCTAAATTAAGGCCGTCTGTAGTGACATCGTCCAAAGTCGCTCGTCCAAAGCTCGTCGTCCAAAGTCGTAGACAGATTCTGTGATCGACAAACTTCTTAGTATTGTCAAACTGTTAGCAGGTGGTGCAGGGAAGCTTTAAACGATTTTGAACCCGACATTTTGCTAGCCTGTATTCGTCGTGATTCTGTTTTTATAACATGATTTTCCGCTGCAAGTTTTTATGTTTTAAATAATCTCGTTTTTGACTGTTGAGTGAAGATTTAAAAAAAAAAGGAATATTTCTTAGTCCTGTTCAGTGTTATGAGTAGCGAACCGGGTTATAAAAATTTGGGTCGTTACAGTTTCACTGGACAGGAAAGTATAAGTGGGAAGAAGAGCTGGTGCAACAGGATTACATGCCACAACATGACATAACAGGAGTACATGACAGAATTTCAGTCCTCGTCCACACTTAACCATACATTACATTCACATTTTTAACTTTCATAACTTCAAATCTGGTGCGGAAAAACATTTGCATGGTTTTTCAGAAAATGTGTATGCATGAACAGATACGGTGCTTGAACATAACAGAGATAGGCGACAGAATGACAACAAACATGAAACAGAACACACAGAACTTAAAACCTAACCTATAACCTAACTACCCGAAACAAAATCTAGTATCTCCATGCTGTAGGGCCTTAAGGGCCAACTTATACGCATGAACTTACCTGTTATCCGAAATACAGCAAACTTTGTACACACGTCTACTGTGGTTCGCGAACCTATTGCATGTAAAATCGGACATTAACCTAAACTTGTTAATTAATGAAAAAGGATTACCTTTATTGAAGGAAACAGAAGGAAACAGGAGAAATAAAGTTTTGGAAATTTGTCTCAGACGTCTGGAAGAAAGAAAACAGAGAAGAGAATGAAAGATGAGAAGTGTTTCACGTAGGAGGAAGAGAAAAGGGCATTGGCTTCTTCAACAAGTTTGCCAAGTGTCAAACACTCATTAGCTCCCTCCCACCAACCTTAATTCCTTCCTAATTTGTCATTCCATTGATTTCTAACTAAAACATTATTTAGTTAGTCGATTCGGTCTCACGAATCACCCTCGTTCGATTAAACACGACAACAATTTCATTAAAAACAGTCATTGCATTAATATCAGAAAAATTCCGCTTAATTATTCGGAGAATAATTACATAGGCAAAATGCTGGGTGTTACACTTTTGATTTTAAGTTTAGTTTAAAATGAAATATAAGTATCACTAATAAGTGATAAGATAAAAGTAAAATAATAATAATAATAATTATTATTTATTTATATTAAATAAAAATACTTTAATTAAAATAAAACGACTTAGACTGATTTGGTTATTTTTAAAACTAAATCAAACAATTTTTTTTAACAACTATAATAATTTCCTATGATGTCACATATTTGAGTTAGAGTCTAACATCAATACGACTTAAGTAATTAAAAAAATATTATTTTTATTTTAAAAATTAAAATAAATACGAAATAGATAACGTTAAAAATGAAAGCTCTCCACTAGTTCAAACCGCATTCTTAAACCTAATTTTCTTCGACCAAGCATAAATAAATGTATAAAATAAAATAATACAACTCGACAAGAGCTAACGTTAATAAATTATGTCTAATGCAACTTGAAATTACATGTCGACGAAGGCATGTTCGTATTTATTTAAAAAAAATACATAATTTAATAGGGTTAAGGATAAATTATAGAGGGATAATTGTAATTAAAATTTTATTTATTTGCTAATCCATGTGCCCGACATTTACCTAAAGCAATGTGTCAATGGCTCAAGGAAAGTGGTGTGCACCCACAAACAATGATATTTGAATATTAATTATTTGTTTGTTAAAATAATAATAAATAAATACTAATAATATATAATTAATTAATTAGTTTGAAAAATGGATTTCATTTTATTTAATTCATATCCCATCATTTGATTGAACCTATTAAAAAAAAAATAACTGATTTAATTTATTAAAAGAATTGCCATGGAGGACCACAATGTGGGAAAAAGCAGATGGATTTATTTTTTTATTTATTTTTTTGTTATTTTAATATAATTTTTTTAAATTATATTTCATAATCAATGTCAATTAATTTAATAAATTAATGTTAATTATTTTAATGAACAATGTAACACTAGTTTTCTCTAGTTATATTAATTAAAATAATAATAAAGAGATGGAATGGGAGAATTGAGTGAAAGGGATGGTAGTTTCCTCCATTCAACCTCCTTAGTGCTCTCTCATTTTCAAGCATGGAAAAATTCAATTTTCTTTTGGACCATTTTCCCAATTAAATTATTATTTTATATATTATTCAAAATTGCAATTTGCAAAGGCATTGAGAGTCAATCCTAGAGACTAACGCAAGCAACGAGAATCTCGAGTGATATTACATGAATAATAATACATTTATTCTCTTATTCTACTTTTTTAAAAAACTCGCTGACGTGTAAAATAATGATTGATGCAATTACTGTAATAAATTACAAATAGGTAAAATAAGACAATAATTACACCAATTCGTGTTTGTCACATCATAAACTAAGAATAGAGAATTAAAATTATTCATAAAATTTCCAATTTGAAAAGAGGAAATAAGTTTCGCGAGAGAAAAACAGAGCCAATAAATGACTGACACGTAAATTTTTGAAAATAACTGACTCTCGGGTCATGGTTGCATGGTTCATTTAACGAATTTTCTGCTGACAATATCTCATTTTCTCACGTTCGAAAAAATGTTTAGTGTATTAAAAGAAATATTTATTGTCGTCGTCCCCTAAGTTTCAAGATACAAAATATATTATACCCTAATCTCAATGTGGCCATAATAGGACTATTGAGCTTAAATTAAAATAATGAGCTTTGGAAAGAAATAAATATAATAATAACCCAAAGTTTAAATTAATGAAGAAAGAACAAAACCCATGTGAGCACGTCAAAGAAAACTCAACAACTATGGAAAATTCATTGTATTATGTGAGCGATTATAATCGTTAATCAATTAAATAAAGCTTAATTTAATGATCACAAGATTAGATAATATAATAATCACAATCAAGACGATGAACATTTACTAAACTAAGATTGTTCATGAGAGGGAATTTAGGCAAAAACATACTCCAATTCAATGCTCAAAATCTACCAAAGTCCAACAAAGGGATCATCAAATGCTCTAACATAAAAAAATACTCGACCCTCCGACGTCTATTCGTTCGAGTCAACGAACGGCCCCAAAATCTTCGGTTCAAAAAACTTCATCATTATTTAGAAAGAATCTCTTCTTCATGAATTTGAGCTTTTCGATGAAAATTCGTTGACGAAAAGTCGATCCATTTTCGTAAAGTGTTAGTCGACGATCGAACGAAATAGGAAACATAACCAAGAGTCATCTACCCTTTTGAACAAGAATCGAGTTACCTTAAAATAATCAAAATTGCAACAAACACCATCTCCATTTCTAGCTAGTTTCCAGTTCCATTTGCAGCTTATAACAACAATGGAGTTGCCAAATTCAGAGAAGATGAAAATAAGAGAAACAAAAGAGAACCCCAAATGCTTGGTGTTCTTGTTTCATAAATTAGATAGATCACAAGTGTACAGCACATAGACATTTAGGCATTAAACAGGGAAAAAAGGGGGAAATTTCAGAAAGATTAGAGGTTATAAGGAAGCTTACAATAATGCTAATGATAATCTTCAGCACCTCCAAGCCGAGACGGCGATGAGCTCTTTCTGCTGCCAGCAAAGGGCGAGCGAGGCCTGTTTCTTCTCGATGTGGAAGCCCCTAACAGGAGTCCGGTGGACCAAACACTCTGCTTGAGATTCTGCAAAGTTACTGCAAATCAATGGAGAAAAACCAGACGATAAAAACAGAGTTCGCCATGGGAGTGTACGTCCGGGCGAACAGAGACGACCCAGAATGAGTTTCTCGATGCCTGGTTGAAGCAAGTACTTCTCAATCTTTTGAAGGGCTTCCGAGTTTACATTTGTTGCGTCTAGTGATTCGAGCATGCTCGAGTAGTAATGGAGGGAGTTTATGATATGGTGTGGAAATGGGGTATCAAATTCGTCACAAATTTTGTCGAGAGAAACCACGATTGTCGGCGAGATTTGCTTCACAAAGCGGAGAATCAAAGGCAACGACATCAGGTGGTTTGAAAAGGAGGAAATCGGAAAATTTACTGCAATTGCCTCGTTCTCCAAAGCAGGAAAAGGTAATGACCAAGAACCTGAGATTAAAGATTCGAGATTCACGATTTCAAGCTCAAACGACATGTTTAAGTCACTCGCAAATCGTTTCAAGTTCTCTTTTGTGAAACTAAGCTCAAGATCGCTGTGTGTGGAGGGGGAGGGAGAGGGAGCTACAATGGCAGTGAGTTTAAGATACGGAGGTCCACCATTTCTCATAGCAAGCTCATGAAGAAAAGAAGCCCACTGTCCACCATACCCGATATCAAAATCGATGATATGAACACGATCATACCCGTCGATAGCTTCTAGGAGAACTTGATTGCAAGTGAAATTAGCAAATTGAAGAACGGGCGAGATTTCCGAAAATGATTTGTAAGCTCCAATCTTGAAAAGGAGAGTAAAAGGTGATAGACTAGAAGAATTGGAGGTGTTCATGTTAAGAAAAGATGCAAAGGCCTCCATGAAATAGTAAGCAGCCCTTTGAAAAGGCTTACCAATAAGAGAAAGCTGGTGATTGAGCCGCGCCAATATCCCTTGTGCCAGAACCTGATTGCCATTTTCGATTAGCTCTGCTACCTTGAATAGCTGATCGGTTATACTCTGCTGAAGCTGCTGATTCGCCATTGTTGGCCTTTTTCGAAGCTGATGAGAGAGCAACTGGGCCTTCTGTTGATACTGTTGCCGGAGAAGAAGCTCCTCCTCAGGGTCTGAAAGTGGAGCCTTGGGAATCTGAAAGTTCAGCCTTTTTGCCGGTGGGGGTGAGAGATGGTGTTCTTGTAACTGAGAGTATGTTAAAGGCATAAACATAGCTGGATTTTGGGTAAACTGAGTTTGATTTTGGTTAATCATCATCCGGGTATCAAAAATTTGAGGCTTTTCATCTAAAACCTCGACCAATTGCTGCTCTTGTTGAGTTTGAAACACACCGGAGCTCAGCGAAAATGGTAAAGGATTGGTAGCTGGGTCAGAAAACATGGAATTTTGGCCGTGAAAATGAAAATCAGAACGACCATTTAGCAGATCTGGAGCAGCGTTAATGGAATCCAAAACAAACCCTTGATCCATAAAGCTGAAATTCCCAGAAAACTCCAAATCTTGCTGAGAATTACTCCCACTTCTGATGAACTTATTCAGCCCAAAAGACGGGTCTTCAATATCTCCCATAATCAAAGTAGAAATAGACTGTTCTTGGCCGGAGGATTCAGAAAAATCAATCTCCCATTCCTCCATTGCAACCCCACATTTTTCTAAAGCAGGTGGGTTCTCAAAGACTTTGGCTGCCCCCGCCGTCTCCCAACCGGAACCGGCGTCCCCGCCGCCGCCGAGAGAAGAAGATAGCGTGGAAGTAGACGCAGGAGGGCTTGGACTTCTTTTAGTGTCGAGAACTGAAGTGGGTTCAGTACCCACATAGCAATTTTCCTCCTCCGTATTCTTCCACTTTTGCAGAGGCGACTGAGGAAATCGGAGAAAAGATTCAGACGTAGAAGACGTAAAATCAAGCACCCCCTTTACTCTAATCTCTTCAAAGGGTAAAGGTTTGGCCTTCATCTAACAAAATCAAAGATCAAGAAGAACAAGAGGAAAAGCCCCAAATCCTTAAAACCCTCCAGCTTTACAACCGAAATCTGAAATGAGTAGCCCTTAAAAGTCAGGAAGAAGAGGATGAAGATGACAACAATGGGAATCTGGGTTTTCTCACTCTAAAACTCCAACTACAGATGTCTCAAACCAAATTCTAACCAGACAACCCGGCCGGCTCAAATTGTTCTCGTTCTGCCTCTAGTTTCTCTTAAGATTGACGAGTAGAATCACACAAAACATCACCATTTCTAAATCAGGCCAGTCATCGAAGGTGTTTTGCGAGAAAGAACAAAAAGAAGACGACGAAGAAGAAGAAGAAGTGGGTCTGCTTCCATTTGCATTTCTTCTTCCTCCAAGGATTGTTAATTGCAGTCGGTTGTCTTCCTTCTGTTCTCTGCCATGGATGCGTGCAACATAAAAAAGTGGTAATGTTCCCCCCCCTCTCTCTCTCTCTCCTACTCTCTTTCTCTGTCTACAACGTTTTGTAGATTTCATTTTATTTTTTCATATTTTGGCTAAAAATCATAATTTTCATATTTTCCTATATTCTAAATATTAAATTAAAATTGGAAAGAAACTATTATTACAAGATTTAATATATTTAATCGAGTCTTATTTAATTATAAAATTATTTTTGGAATTAAAAATATAAATATAAAATAAATATGTGACGTTTGTGGTATTAGGCAAACCACGTTCTTGTACATTTATAATGCTACAATTATGTACTTTATTAATTTAATACCAATTATTTATTACTAATTATTATTCATATTTTGTACATTCGATCAGGCCCATTGATTAGGCCTTTCTGTACGATACACAATAAAATAATTTCTTGAATTTATTGTTTAATAATATCTAATAATACAACAGCGTACAGATTGAGGAAGTAATAGGGTATTTTTTAAAATTAAATAATTAATATTTTTTAAAATAAATGTAATTTTTTCTCGCAAATACCAATTAATTTATTGAATACAACCAAGTGAATGTACTGTTCTACTATCCTAGTCGAGTTTGATATATTTAAATTTGTGTCACGAAAAAATGTCTAGAAAAAATCGATGAACATCAATAATTAAGTTGCGTAATTTCACATCGTTTCGACAAAGTATAGAAGAATAATTCATTAACGAAGTTTTGTCACCTGTTAGTATAAAGTTGTTTTGGTTGAAATTTGAAAACAGAATCATGTGAGACTTTATTAATGGTCGCAACGACAGTCTAAAAACCAAAAGCGTGTTTGATTGAGATATCAAGCTTTCCAGAGAGTGTTTATATCAGTCATGTGAAGAAAAAAATACTAAAAAATCATGAAATTATGTAAACGTAATAACTCACGTTAAGAGATTGCACGATATATATCAGAGTAGATGATAATAATTAATTTGCTTAGCTTGTGTCTCTCTCTATTTCTCTCTCTAAAAAGGTGGTGTGAAGTTCTTTTCTCTCTCCTCAAGTTACTAACAAAACTTGGTCTCAAATTTATTCTATGGAGGCTTCCCTATGATTGAACAAACATCCTCTTTCCAAACCTTCACCTTTTAAGTTCATATTTTCTTTTTTTGTGAAAAAAAAATGAAAATTATGAGATGTTTAGTGGAGAATTAAAAGAGTTAACTAATCATCATTAGAAGCTTTAATCAACATTAGACATTGTAAATGTCTTCTAAAGGACCAATAGAAGTTGGCTTTTGATTGGGAAGTGATTAAATAATCTATTATCTCCTAATCATTAAGAGTCTTCTAAATAAATCAAACCCTACTTTACTTAATTAATTAATTATTTATATGTTCTTTAAATAACATCATTTTATTATAAAGTTGAAATGTCATTGTCATAGGATATATTATTTTAATTATTGCTTTTACAAAACGTTTTATGAATGTAATTATGAAATATCACTATCACAAGAGTATGAACTGAGAATTTCGGTTCGGTTCAGTTTTTGATTTTAAGCGAATCAATTTTCATTCCTACTTTAAATATAGTTCTTAACGTGTCATACAATAATTCGTACAATTAATATAACAATTAACTATTTATAATTTATTAAATTAATTACATCGATCATTGTTTGACACGATAATTTGTATGTTTAGATAGTATAATAAATGAGTAAGTAATATTATTCTTATCATGATTAATTATTTTTAAATATAGAAAATATGCTTTCAACCTTATTGATTATATATCCTTTAATTTTATTCATTGAAGCTTTAATTTTTTATGTTAAAGTTTTTATAATTTTAATTTATTTTTGTTATTAAATTTAAATAAGAAATTCAGGTGGCAATTTATATTCAAGTCATTTATCTTTAGCTTCCAAAATACTTAGTTGAAGTAAAATCAGCTCTTGTTTCAAGTTATTTTTAAAAACTAATGTAATTAAGGCATTCTTGATTGAACTGAAAAATAAATTAACCAATTTTCACTATTTTATTCAAATTCAAATATTTTATCTGACATAGATTAGTGAGCTTAAAAGGTGTATCGTGACTTATTGTCGTTGAATTTAACAACGAAAATAAATTGAAAAATTATTGCAAAACAAAATTGAAATTACAAAAAATAAAAATAAAAACATATTTTACAATTTTAATTATTTCATTTGCAAACATACTCAAATTTTAGCCAAATATGAGTTTAGGACGAATTATTCTATTTATGCACCCCGAGGAGCATAAATAAATACACTTGTAACACCCGGCATTTTGCCACGTGATCATTTAAGTGGAATTAATTGTATATTAATACAATGGCTGTTTTGGTTATATTGTTGGAATAATTAGTAAAGAACTAAACTAATGTGGAACCAAAACAAATCACTTAACAAGTTGGTTAAATTGCATGGAAGGGGTAAATTGGGAAGAAATTAAGGTTGGTGGGAGTAAGCCAATGGATGATTGCCAAGTGGCAACTTGTTGAGGAAGCTAAGTTCATCATCCTACGTGAATGTCCATTCACTTCTATGCTTCCTCACATCTCTCTCAGCTTTCTCTCTTCCTAGCGATTTAAAACAAAACTTCCACACTTTGTTTCTCCAGCATTTCTCCGTTTTCTTCAGCAAAGGTAAGCATCTACTCATGCTAGCAAGTTTGGACAAGTATAATGTAAGTTTTTACCGAAGTTTAGGGTTATAGTTTTTAGAGAAAAACCCACTGTTCTTGGATGAAAACACACCGGTTTGTTTTTGATAAGCGTGTATATTACACACTTATTTATACTTTTTATACTTGATTTGATAAGTTTGTCTCAAGTGATTGGAAGAATTTGATGCGATTTGTGTAAGTGTGCAGCAAACTTTATTGAAAAATAGGAACGGAAAGAAAAGAAGAAATCCTTAAATAAAAGGAGAAACAAGAGAAGAGCAGAGAGAATGGAATCTAGGAGGCAAATGATCGCCACACTTCCCGCGATCTTACACCTCGAGAGCACACAAATAGCACTCGGGAGAAATCATCCAAGACGAGGAGATCGATAAATCACTATAGGCAATTGATTGACACAAATTATGAAGTGTTTAGAAGAATCATAATGCAAAAGAGAGGCGATCGATTTCTACACAATCCAGAGATCGATCGCCGTACATGAAGAGAAGGAAGAAGAAGCGATCAACCTTCAGCGACTGATTGCTTGCAATTTTGAGGGCATACCATAACAGCGATCGATCTCTAACACATGCCAGAGATCGATCGCCGTACATGTGGAGAAGAAGAAGCGATCGATCAAGAGATCGATCGCTATGTTAGACGTACTTGCAAACAAAGGAAGCAGCGATCGATCTCTACACATGCCAGAGATCGATCGCTACACACATGCCATCCATGCAGGAGAAGCAGCGATCGCTTGCCATACAAAGTCAGCGATTGGTTGCCATACACAATTAAAGAAGATGCAGCGATCGATCTCCATAACATGTCAGCGATCGGTCGTTTATCATCTACAATTTTGGAAAGATTTTGACTTCTAATCTGCACCGTTAAACTAAAGCAGCAGTGAATCTTAACCATTGATCTTGAGAAGGGAGATTTAATTAAACCTAGAGCATAAGGCGTTCTATAAATAAAATTCACGCAGTCGGCAGAGAAGAGATTCGGATTCGGCGACAGAGCTTGCGGCAGAGAAGCAATTCTGGAGGCGACTTGAACAACAACAGCATAGTTTTATTTTCTTTTTACTTCTACACTATTTCATTATGCAACTATTTAGTATTATTATTATTTATTTATCTTTTAGCATGAACTAAACTTCCCGTTCTAGGGTTTCAACGTAACTTTACTATGATTATTTATTTTTCTTGATTCAAGTATTTAATTTTCTGTTCCTGTTCTGTGTTGAGTAATTTATTCTGAACGTAATACTTAGGTTTGCTTGATCACCAAAACTAAGAACTTTAGGGTTAGTTCGAGATGCGAGAGCGGAGAATTTAACCGTGCACTGAATAAATTACCTTAAAAAGGATCCTAGGCTAGAGATAGTTAGGGCGTTTGAGTGGTAATATAATTTCTTGTTCTTAATGTATTCAATTAATTCTCAGGATTAGAGACCGAGAGGTGATAATTCGTTAATTGAATAAGTTTGTCTTTGCTCGAGAGAGATTGATGAATATTTTTGTGAAATTGCCATCAACACAAAGGAATAGGAATTGATTACTTGAATTAGGTTTAATAAATAGGATTAGTTAAGTGAAATCGGAACCCTGGATTTTCTCATCATATAATCTTACTCTTTTACATTCAACTCTTTTATTTAAATTGTTATTTGATTTTTATCTGAATTATTTTAGTTTAAAATCTAAAAACCAATTATTATTTCTTTTCAAATTAAACTGAAAATTAGAGATTCAATATTTAACATAATTATTCCTCGTGGGATCGACACTCGTACTTATACACACTTTATTACTTTTGCGACACGTGCACTTGCGTATTACGATTTTTCGCAACAAGTTTTTGGCGCCGTTGCCGGGGATCGAACCCGGGTCACCCTCGTGACAGGCGGGAATACTTACCACTATACTACAACGACAAGTGCACGTGTCGCAAAAGTAATAAAGTGTGTATAAGTACGAGTGTCGATCCCACGAGGAATAATTATGTTAAATATTGAATCTCTAATTTTCAGTTTAATTTGAATTTTCTTTTGCTGCTAGGCTTAAATTACATTATTTGCACATTACAGGTGTATGCAAAAATTAGGTACTGCCAACCTAATCCCTCTCGACGCTGAAATTGAACGAACTTGTCGCCGAAATCGAAGGGAAACAAAACAAGCAATTATGGCAGATGATCAAAACGCAAATCTACAACAGAGGGTTGAAGTGGCAGAGGTCGGACGACGAACTTTGCTCGATTATGTTATGCCATCCATGGACGGGGTTCAATCAGCAATTCGAAAACCTGCCATCACGTGCAACAATTTTGAAATTAAGCCGGGGACAATACAAATGATCCAACAGTATCAATTTTGTGGCCTGCCTAATGAGGACCCTAAGGATCATATTGCTAGCTTCGTCGAGGTCTGTGATACTTTTAAATACCATAATGTCTCTGAGGATGCTATCAAGCTCAGGTTATTCCCCTTCACACTAAGAGATCGCGCGAAGAATTGGTTGAACTCCTTACCTTCGGATTCAATTACCACGTGGAATGAATTAGTGCAGAAATTTCTATCCAAGTTCTTTCCCTTTGAAAAGATGGCGAAACTCCGTAATGAGATCACCAATTTTGCTCAATTTGATGGTGAGACAATCTATGAAGCATGGGGCCGATTCAAGGAGCTTTTAAGAAAATGCCCCCAACATGGTCTACCCAATGGATGCAAATACAGACATTCTTCATCGGTTTATCAGTTTCTACACGGACTCTTGTCAACTCAGCGGCTGGTGGATCACTATTACAAAAGACGGAAGAGGAGGCGTTCAACTTGTTAGAAGAGTTATCCCTAAATAATGATCAGTGCCCTGTTGAACGTTAGATTTTGAGGAGGCAGCCAAATACCCCAGAAATGGAAGCGATCAAAGCATTGACTACACAGATTGCATCCCTCACTCAGCACATCCAGGGTAATCAAGCTCTAGTTAATGCCATTCATTCCCCAATCATACAATGTCATTGGTGCCAAGGACCACATGCTAGTGAGAACTGTCAGCAAGGGAACCAAATGGCTAGCAATTCGTCTGAACAAGCTCAGTTTGTGGGAAATTATACTAGACCAACCTATCAGAATTCAGGAAATTATTTTAATGGGGGGCGCAACAATCACCCGAATTTTTCATGGAAAAATCAGAATAACGCCGTGCAACCGCCTCAAGTACCTCAACAAGGGCCACCAGTGCAGGAAAGAAAGGTTAATCTTGAAGAGTTAATTGCCAAAATGGGTGAGCGCACTAGTAGTATCATTGCCGAAATGGGGGAGCATACTAATAAATTTATGGCTGAAACACGCACTACCTTGCAAAACCAGTCAGCTCAAATTCGAAGTTTGGAAACTCAAATGGGCCAGATGGCAGCTGCATTAAATGGTCGCCCTCAGGGCACATTACCCAGTTCCACTGAAGTCAATCCTAGAGGCCAATGCAATGCCATCACACTTAGAAGTGGAGCAGTAATTGAAAATTGTGCTACAGAAAATAAGAAAGTGGTCGCACATGACGAAGTGCATTCGTCATCATCCGAGTCCACACCAAAGGATAAAGAGCTACTAGACGTTCCATCTCAGATTCCAAAGGAGATCATCCCCAAAGTTCCTTTCCCACAACGCCTGAAAAATACCAAGTTGGATAAACAGTTTGAAAAATTCTTGAAGGTGTTCAAGCAGCTTCACATCAACATCCCATTTGCAGAAGCTCTAGAGCAAATGCCAACTTATGCAAAATTTTTAAAAGAGGTTTTATCTCACAAAAGGAAAATAGAGGATTGTGGTATGATCGCCCTTTCTGAAGAATGCAGTGCAATAATTCAACCTAAACTATCACAAAAGTTGAAAGATCCGGGCAGTTTTACGGTTCCATGTGAGATTGGAAATTACATCTTCGAGCGTGCATTATGTGATTTAGGGGCCAGCATCAATCTAATGCCTCTTTCTATCTTTCAAAGGCTTGAATTAGGGGAAGCAAAACCAACAAGGGTAATTCTACAGATGGCCGACCGATCAATCAAACATCCAAGAGGAATAATCGAAGACGTGTTGGTTAAAGTCGACAAATTTATATTCCCAGCAGACTTTGTAGTTCTCGACATGGCGGAAGATCGAGACATACCTATTATTTTGGGCAGGCCATTCTTAGCTACAGGGGGTGCCTTGATTGATGTTCAAAGGGGAGAGCTGAAATTACGCTTGCAAGATGAAGAAGTGACGTTTAATGTCTTTAACTCTATGAAGTATCCGACTGCCAGCGACGATATATTTAGAATTGACTCTCTCGAGTCAGCGGTGGACGGAGTCTCTCTTCAGTCTAATGATCCTCTCGAGGTAGCTTTACTAACTCAAGATTTATCTTTCGATTTTGACTCTTCTGCGCAGGAATTTATATCATGGATGGATTCGTTCGAGCTTAATCGAAGAAGGTATTTCGAAAGTTTGGGGGAGCCACCCGTTAGAGTTTTACCTTCTATTGAGAGCCCACCTGAGTTGGAGTTAAAGCCATTACCGTCTCACCTCAGGTATGCATTTATTGGTGCTAACTCAACTCTTCCAGTCATTATTGCAGGTGACTTATCTAAGACGGAGGAGGAGAAATTGCTGCGTATACTTCGGACATACAAGGTGGCTATAGGGTGGACACTGTCAGATATCAAAGGAATCAGTTCTTCATTTTGCATGCATCGGATTTTAATGGAAGAAGAGCATCGACCATCTGTAGAGCATCAACACCGTTTAAATCCAGCCATGAAAGAGGTTGTGTGAAAGGAAGTTTTAAAGTGGTTGGACGCAGGAGTTATCTATCCGATCTCAGACAGTTCATGGGTGAGTCCAGTGCAGTGTGTGCCAAAGAAAAGTGGAATGACAGTGGTAAAAAATGAGAATGATGAGTTGATTGCATCTAGAACAGTCACCGGATGGAGAATTTGTATAGATTATCAGAAATTGAACAAGGCTACACGCAAAGATCATTTCCCATTGCCGTTTATTGATCAGATGTTGGATAGACTTGCTGGGCACGAATATTATTGCTTTCTCGATGGGTACTCCGGTTATAATCAGATTGCTATTGCCCCAGAAGATCAAGAAAAGACGACTTTTACATGCCCCTATGGTACTTTTGCATTCCGTCGGATGCCATTCGGCTTATGCAATGCACCAGCTACATTTCAAAGATGCATGATGGCTATTTTCTCAGATATGGTGGAGCGCTTCATAGAAGTCTTCATGGATGACTTTTCAGTATTTGGATTTTCATTTGACTCATGTTTGAATAATCTGTCCAAGGTGCTCGAAAGATGTGTTGAGACAAATCTAGTACTTAATTGGGAGAAGTGTCACTTCATGGTGAAAGAGGGTATTGTATTGGGCCATCGTATCTCAGCACAAGGTATTGAGGTGGACTGGGCTAAAATTGTAGCAATCGAAAAGTTGCCACCGCCAACCACAGTTAAAGGAGTACGGAGCTTTCTTGGGCATGCAGGTTTCTACCGAAGGTTCATAAAAGATTTCTCTAAGATCACCAAACCGCTATGTCAGTTATTGGAAAATGGAGTACCATTTATCTTTACCGCAGAGTGTCTTGCAGCTTTCAATATGTTAAAGGAGAAACTTGTGTCAGCCCCCATCATAGTCGCACCTGATTGGGAGTTACCATTTGAGATTATGAGCGATGCGAGTGATTTTGCAGTAGGAGCAGTTCTTGGGCAGAGAAAGGATAAAGTGTTTCACACAATTTATTATGCCAGCCGGACTTTAAACGACGCTCAGCTCAATTATGCTACCACAGAGAAGGAATTATTGGCAGTAGTCTTTGCATTCGATAAGTTATGCCCTTATGTTATCGGCAACAAAGTCACAGTTTATACGGATCATTCGGCTATTAAGTATTTGATGGAAAAGAAGGACGCCAAGCCTCGGTTGATTCGATGGGTACTACTTCTGCAAGAATTTGATATTGTGATCAAGGACAAGAAAGGCACAGAGAACTTAGTAGCTGATCACTTATCTCGGTTGGAAACACGAGCTCATGTATCTGATAGTGCCGTTCAAATAGCTGAAGATTTTCCAGATGAAAAGATCATTGCAATTGAAGTATTACCGTGGTACGCTGATTATGTGAACTTTCTTGCCAGTGGAGTTATACCATCTGATTTGTCGCACCACCAAAAGAAGAAATTTTTTGCCGACGTCAAGCGATATTATTGGGAAGAACCGATTTTATATAAACATTGTGCCGATCAAATCATCCGACGTTGTATCCCAGAAGACGAAGTGAACTCCGTATTAAAACACTGCCATTCTCTGGAATGTGGCGGACACTTTGGTGGACAACGAACAACAGCTAAGGTACTTCAATGTGGATTTTATTGGCCTTCCTTGTTTAAAGATGCATATTCGTTTGTTGTCGCTTGTGATCGATGTCAACGGACGGGTAATATTTCTCGCCGCAATGAGATGCCTTTGACTAATATTTTGGAGGTTGAGCTATTTGATGTATGGGGTATCGACTTTATGGGACCGTTTCCATCGTCGTACAATAACAAATATATTCTTTTGGCGGTGGATTATGTTTCCAAGTGGGTTGAGGCGATAGCTTCGCCAACCAATGATGGCAAGGTGGTCTTGCGTTTTCTGCAGAAGAATATTTTCACTCGCTTTGGAACACCTCGGGCTATTGTTTGTGACGAGGGCACTCACTTCTGCAATAAACAGTTTGCAGCACTACTCAATAAGTATGGGGTAAAGCATCGCAAGGCATTGGGATATCATCCTCAATCAAACGGGCAGGCCGAAGTCTCTAATCGAGAAGTGAAGAAGATCCTTGAAAAGACAGTTGCAAATTCAAGAAAAGATTGGGCTCGCAAGTTGGATGATGCTTTATGGGCATACCGGACCGCATTCAAAACTCCTCTGGGTATGTCCCCTTATAGGTTGGTATTCGGGAAAGCATGTCATTTACCGGTTGAGTTGGAACACCGTGCGTTGTGGGCAATGAAGAAACTAAATTTTGAGTTAACAGCCACAGGCCAGAAACGTCTTCTACAAATCAATGAGCTGGACGAACTGAGAAATAATGCGTATGAGAATTCAAAAATATACAAGGAGAAGACCAAAGCATGGCACGACAAGCACATCGTGGAGAAAGATCTATTCCCAGGACAGCAGGTACTTTTATTTAACTCTCGTTTGAAATTGTTTCCAGGGAAATTAAAGTCGAGATGGTCGGGTCCTTTCACGGTGGTACAAGTATTCTCTCACGGAGCGGTCGAGTTACGAGGAGTCGATGACACTACATTCAAAGTAAACGGACAACGAGTAAAACCATATTTTGGCGGCAATATTCCAAGTGACTCTTCTGTCACTCAGCTCATCCCCGAGGATTGACTTTGGTCCTACGTCAGGCTAACGACGGTAAATTAAGCACTTGGTGGGAGGTAACCCATTAATTTATTTAGTTCTTATTATTATTATTATTATTATTATTATTATTATTATTATTATTATTAACTTTATTTATATTTATTTGTTACTGTTTTTTTATTTTAGTTTTGATTTATTCTAATTATTAGTATTATTATTATTGTTATTACTATTTTTAGCATTTTCACGTTTTATCTTTACTATTATTTTCGTCTTTAATTTTAGTTTATTTTGAATTTATTTTTCCTCTTAAAAAAAAATATAAAAAAATAAATAAATGAAAATGAAAATATTAAGAAAAAAAAAAAAACGCTTCTTCAAAACAGAAGAGGCAGCGATCGTTTTCTACATTTCAGAAATCGATCGCCGCTTCTATTGGGTGTTTTTATACCCGACACTCAATCAATTTTTCGCACGGCTTACAACCCTAAATCCCCTTTCTCCCTTTCGCGATCTCTCAACCGCGATCTCCCATCTCTCAACCGCGCTCGATCGCTCTCCCGCCTTCTTCAGCGATTCATCCCCTTTCTCCCTCGCTGTCAGGTAAACTCTCATCCTTAATTACTTTTGTTTAGAAAGCTCAATAGCTAATCCCTCCCTCTCGCCATTTTCATTTTCTTTTTGTTTCATTTATCCATTGTTTTGTTATGATTTGGGGTGTCCTTCGAGCATCACTCCGCTTGATTTTGTGTCTTCCACATGCCGCACCCATTTAGCACATCTTTCACCTTACTTTTTGTCTTCGATTAGTAGTGCGCCTGTTTTCTTGTCATTCCGTTTTCCCTTTTTTGTGTTGTGTCTTTCTGTTGTTCTTCCTGCCAGCTTGTTTTATTATGATAGCATGTTAGTTTTGGTTTGATTAATTGGTATGTTTTGCTTGTGTTCCATTTTTTTTGTTCTGTTTAAAGTTTCTCACGAAAGGTTGTTGTCGATTAGCATGTCACTGTTTTGTTTGCGTTTTTGTTTTACCAGGTAGTTATATTATGTTTAGCTATTGTGTTCTGTTTTTTTTTTTTATCTATTATTGTTATCAGAATCATGTTTGCTGTTTCGAATGATCACTTGTGTTTCGCCATGCTCCGGTGTTGGTTATACCCTTCCACATTTTTTTTATAAGCATACTTCCCTCTCTTCTAGCTGTGCTCATCAAATTGCCAATGCTTGTGTGTTTTTGTCTCATTTTGAGGGCGGCAGTAAGCCTTGTCCAGTTATAATGCCACACTTTTGCTGCATGCCCACAACCTGTTGCTTTAGTGCCTGTTTCAAGTACACCTTTCCATTATGCATTTCATTTCGTCCACATTTGTTTACCTGATGATCTGACGTGTTTATTTGTCATATGTATGCATGTTGGGTTGGATTTGTTTGTATGTGCAGTAACAGGTTGTACATTCTCTCGCCACCTCACGATGCCGCCTAGACGATCAAGAGCCACAACCAGCTTAGTGTCCTTTCAACCCGTCCAGCACTCATTCTTGAATCCCTCGGCTGCGAATTATTATCAAGAGTTTATGGCCAAGGACAAAGCCATCATATGTGAAGTGAAATTTCAACCTTCTGAGGACGATGGCCTTATTTTGACCAACCTTCGACAACGCAGGTGGGAGACACTTGCTGTACTAGGCGGCGAGGCGAACGTGTATGCCGTTCGCGAATTTTATGCCAATCTTAAAGCTGACAACGTGGATAGGCCAGTAAGAGTTCGGAATCAACTTATAAATTTTTCTGCTGAAGCCATTAATACCTACCTGGGCCTAGACAATGACACACCAGACGATCTTCAGCCTATGTTGGATGCCGGGCCGGATTATGACTTGATCCTCCGTGAGATGGGTCACAGGGGTTCCAGCTGGAGTTATTCTGCACAAGATCGTGCCAAACCTCTTCACATCATCTCGAGTTGTCTGAATAAGTATGCTCAAGCGTGGTGCAAATTTATCAGGGGTAATTTGATGCCAACCTCTCAAAAATCCGAACTGACCAGAAAAAGGGGGGTGGTACTTTATTGCATCCTCACCGGGCGATCTATAAATGTCGGGCGGCTGATCCACCGTAATATCCTCACTTGCAGTAAAGGATCTACCACAAGAGGGCATATACATCCTGTTCTTATCACTCGTTTGTGTGCCGCCACCGATGTCCCTATGAGCTCCACGGATGAACCATGGATCCAGCCGATGGTTTACAGCTCGTCCAAAATTGCAAGAATCGCAGACTGGCCCCATGGGATAGCCCGGCCTAATGGTTTAGGATTTGATGTCCTTGATGACATTGCAGCCCTTCCTCCTCCATCATTGGTTCTACCACGTGCTCGGCATATGCAGTTGGAGGAGGCTCGCAGAGAAGCCCGCACAAAACGTCGCTATGAGGGTCAGCCTGCTGCACCACCTACCATTGGCGCTTCCTCGTCCTCCATGCCGCCTCCCTCTTATACCATAGATGATGTGGGACGTATGGTCGCACAATTGGCAGTTCAACACGAGCAGCTCCATGCTCAGCAGACCAGGCTGGAACAGCGCATGCTGGATCATTCCTTATTTATCGCACAATATATTGAGGCGCGCCATGCTCATCATGGAGAGTCGTCTCAACCAGCACCACCTGTTCCTACTTACCCAGCACATTTACTGCGGCCATTTGACTATCCACATGACGATGAGCATGATGATACGCCGGGCTCAGATTGAGGTACACTCTTTCCCTTACATTTGTTTTGTTTGCTGTGGATACATTGAGGGCACTGTATATTTTAAGTTTGGGGGTGTATTGATTAAATTCAAGTATATTTTGTTTTGCTGAACATTTGTTATATGACATGGTTATGCAGTCTAATCTTGATATAGGTGTCTATGATGATTTAAAGAGAAATTGATTCATGTTTTAATTCCTTGTGATATACTGAGTAAACGAGTAATTGGTGTTAGTTGCATTGATTAGAGTTCACATAGTTATCTTAAAAAATCTGAACATGTTTTATTCTTATTTGATTCTCTTTGTTGGTGATACTTGTGTAGTCTACTGAGAGTGAGACCCAACCATATTAAGGGAGTGAAAGAGAGTAAACACAGTAAGGGAGTGTAACACCAGTCAAATATAGTGAGATTGAGAATATTGTGAGGAAATATCTTTCTTGGTTTTGCCCAATATCCTCGAATACAAATTGACATTTTTTCAAAACAAGAGAATGATTTAGGCTATTTTTGGACCGTTTGAGTTTTCTAAGCCTACCTTTTTTGTGTCATTTAATGACACCCATAGTCACCCTTTTTAGCCTATATTTACAAATTCATTTGTCACCTGAATTTAGCCTAGCCACATATATTTTTCTACCTTTCCTACAGAGCACGGGGTTTATTGATATATTAGAAGGAGAGTAGGAGAATATAGTGGTGAGGATGAATAAAAACTCCTTTGTCATATGTTAATTTATTGTTACGTTACTGTGATATTATTAGTTAAAAAAAAAAAAAAAAAAAATCAAAATCAAAAGTTTAGTTTTATCTTCAAGTTTGTTGTATCTATTTTGCTTTGTAATTATGACAAAGGAGTAATATGAGTGATATTGAATGAAATAAGTTTGGGGGTGAGAGATCAAAAGAATGCTTGAGCGAGTTCAATGAATAGGCGAGTGCTGAGAAGAAAATATTGAGTGGGTGAAATAAGGAAGGATGAGGTGTGCTCTGATTATTCGTTTGTATCCATTAAATTCCTACCCTTTTAACCCAGCCTTACATTACAAGCCTTTAAAGACCTATTGACTTTTGTTTTGATTCATGAATATTTGCTATTAGCTGGATAGTGGGCAAGGCTGAAGAACGATTAGAGTGACTGGAGCGAACCTGAGTGAAATGAGAATGATGCCCTTACCTGTAGTTACATTAGTTGAACCAACAATTAGAAGAAAATGAGAATGAACGCACACACACACGAAGATTTCTAAGTGAGTTATTTTCAATGCGCTAACATGAATTAATTCTTTTGCAAGGTGTTTAACTTGGTGTTTTAGTATGGATCTATTTCAAGCTGAGACAAATTACCGAAAATCTTGATTAAGATTGCTTTACCATTGTTATATTTTATCGAGCAAAATTTTAAATTGAGATTATATATGTTTATGTTAACTGACTTGCATTTTGTTCGCTTGAGGACAAGCTTTCATTCAAGTTTGGGGGTGTGATAAGTGTGTATATTACACACTTATTTATACTTTTTATACTTGATTTGATAAGTTTGTCTCAAGTGATTGGAAGAATTTGATGCGATTCGTGTAAGTGTGCAGCAAACTTTATTGAAAAATAGGAACGGAAAGAAAAGAAGAAATCCTTAAATAAAAGGAGAAACAAGAGAAGAGCAGAGAGAATGGAATTTAGGAGGCAAATGATCGCCACACTTCCCGCGATCTTACACCTCGAGAGCACACAAATAGCACTCGGGAGAAATCATCCAAGACGAGGAGATCGATAAATCACTATAGGCAATTGATTGACACAAATTATGAAGTGTTTAGAAGAATCATAATGCAAAGAGAGGCGATCGATTTCTACACAATCCAGAGATCGATCGCCGTACATGAAGAGAAGGAAGAAGAAGCGATCAACCTTCAGCGACTGATTGCTTGCAATTTTGAGGGCATACCAATACAGCGATCGATCTCTAACACATGCCAGAGATCGATCGCCGTACATGTGGAGAAGAAGAAGCGATCGATCAAGAGATCGATCGCTATGTTAGACGTACTTGCAAACAAAGGAAGCAGCGATCGATTTCTACACATGCCAGAGATTGATCGCTACACACATGCCATCCATGCAGGAGAAGCAGCGATCGCTTGCCATACAAAGTCAGCGATCGGTTGCCATACACAATTAAAGAAGATGCAGCGATCGATCTCCATAACATGTCAGCGATCGGTCGTTTATCATCTACAATTTTGGAAAGATTTTGACTTCTAATCTGCACCGTTAAACTAAAGCAGCAGTGAATCTTAACCATTGATCTTGAGAAGGGAGATTTAATTAAACCTAGAGCATAAGGCGTTCTATAAATAAAATTCACGCAGTCGGCAGAGAAGAGATTCGGATTCGGCGACAGAGCTTGCGGCAGAGAAGCAATTCTGGAGGCGACTTGAACAACAACAGCATAGTTTTATTTTCTTTTTACTTCTACACTATTTCATTATGCAACTATTTAGTATTATTATTATTTATTTATCTTTTAGCATGAACTAAACTTCCCGTTCTAGGGTTTCGACGTAACTTTACTATGATTATTTATTTTTCTTGATTCAAGTATTTAATTTTCTGTTCCTGTTCTGTGTTGAGTAATTTATTCTGAACGTAATACTTAGGTTTGCTTGATCACCAAAACTAAGAACTTTAGGGTTAGTTCGAGATGCGAGAGCGGAGAATTTAACCGTGCACTGAATAAATTACCTTAAAAAGGATCCTAGGCTAGAGATAGTTAGGGCGTTTGAGTGGTAATATAATTTCTTGTTCTTAATGTATTCAATTAATTCTCAGGATTAGAGACCGAGAGGTGATAATTCGTTAATTGAATAAGTTTGTCTTTGCTCGAGAGAGATTGATGAATATTTTTGTGAAATTGCCATCAACACAAAGGAATAGGAATTGATTACTTGAATTAGGTTTAATAAATAGGATTAGTTAAGTGAAATCGGAACCCTGGATTTTCTCATCATATAATCTTACTCTTTTACATTCAACTCTTTTATTTAAATTGTTATTTGATTTTTATCTGAATTATTTTAGTTTAAAATCTAAAAACCAATTATTATTTCTTTTCAAATTAAACTGAAAATTAGAGATTCAATATTTAACATAATTATTCCTCGTGGGATCGACACTCGTACTTATACACACTTTATTACTTTTGCGACACGTGCACTTGCGTATTACGATTTTTCGCAACAGTTTTCTAAGGGGTTTGTGTGAATTTGGAACAAATTCATCTAACTTATTTGTTAGCATTTGCAGCTGTTTAATACCTCTTCATGCATACTACAGGTCCGAGTATCCTAGGGACATTCGAGCATCTGACACCGCAGCAAACAGGTAAGTTCATAACAGTAGGTTGGCCCTCATGGCCCTACATCACAGAGGTACTAGGGTCCCAGTTCTGTCGGGTAGTTTTGGGTAGAAATGTTATAGCTTCTGTTCAGTTTGTGTTTTGTATTGTCTGTTCAGCTTATGTCCCGAGTTGTCTGTTTTCTGCCTCACAATATGCCCTGTTATGCATACACGTTTTACTGAAAATCCATGCAAAACTGACTTCTGTACACTGTTTGAAATTAATAAGATAAAATCCGACTGAAATGTATCAGGTTAAGTGTGGGACGGGGACTGGCCCCTCTGGTTTTATCCCTCCCTGGGAATCTGAAAATAATGTCCTTGGCAAGGACCCTCTGGTTTTATCCCTCCATGGGAATCTGAAAACTGCCGTGCCTGATAGTGCACTCACTGAACCAGTTCCCCTATAAGCCCCACTTAATTCTTCTGCCACTGAAATGTAAAGTTCTGTCCTGTCACTGTATTCTGAAAACTGCATGCATAGCATTTTGCATCACTGCATACTGATTTATGTTCTTACTGAGTTTTAGACTCATAGGTGAACTCTCTGATGTAGGTACTGAACCCGAATCTGAGGACTGTGTGCCTCAATCTGATGATCTGATGTAGTTGATGGCTCGAGCTCTCGGGGTAGTTGCTGCAGTTAGACAAATTCTGACCCGAGGTTTAAGTTTTCTGGAAAATTCTGGTTTTTGTTGTAAAAACTTCTGTTTTGGAAAGTTCTGTAATCACATGTTAAATTCTGAACTGTCTCTGAAATTCTGAAACAATGCATAGCTTTTGTGTCAATGTTTAAAACCACTGTATTTGACAGTTAAGTTTGTATTCTAGAGTATTCTGGAATTTGTTTGGAATATTTCTGTTAAGTTCATGCATGGATGGTCTCGAATTTTAGAGCTATCCATGCAGTTTGTTTTCTTGAAATCTGTCATTTGTAATGAAGGTCTTAAACCTGTATGCCTTCTGTTGTGCTCGAAAACCATGTTTTGAATTGGTTTGAGAATCTGAGATTGTTATGTTTTCTGTTTTTCTGCTCTCTGTTGGTATGTCTTCCTGTTAAAGAATTGTCAAATTCTTCCTTTAAAAACTATGTCTTCCGATTGCATCCTCCGTTGTTTTAAAATTATATCCTCCGATCACTGTTCAAATTTTATATCCTCCGGTCACTGTTCACACTTTATATCATCCGGTCACTGTTCACACTTTATATCATCCGGTCACTGTTCACATTTTATATCATCCGATCACTGTTCACATTTTATATCCTCCGGTCACTGTTCACATTTTATATCCTCCGATCACTGTTCACATTTTATATCCTCCGGTCACTGTTCACACTTTATATCATCAGGTCACTGTTCACATTTTATATCATCCGATCACTGTTCACATTTTATATCCTCCGATCACTGTTCACATTTTATATCCTCCGATCACTGTTCACACTTTATATCATCCGATCACTGTTCACATTTTATATCATCCGATCACTGTTCACATTTTATATCCTCCGATCACTGTTCATATTTTATATCCTCCGATCACTGTTCACATTTTATATCATCCGATCACTGTTCACATTTTATATCCTCCGATCACTGTTCACATTTTATATCCTCCGATCACTGTTCACATTTTATATCATCCGATTCCCAGTTTTCACTGTAGCGTTGTTTTCAATAGGTCTTCTGATTCTGTTCCAAGTTTTAAATTCTGTCATTTATTTTGAAGTCCGCCTTTTAATATTATTCTGTCTTCTCGTTTTTCTTCTGCCATGCATTTCTGTAATCTGATTTCAATATGTTTTTGCCTTCTGTTTCCTATTTTCACGTCTCTCAGTTTTCAAATCCAGTGAGGGTTTTCTTCCTGTGTGTGTGATGTTTTAAATGTTCAAAAAAAAATAGTCACCGTTTTCTGTTACCTGTCCCGGAGTGATGGCTCCGATCCCGGACCCTGATCGGATTCCGGTTTCGGGCTGTCACAACACTTATATTCAAAATTATACGATATATATTAAGATGGTTGTGGCAATAGAAATATGAGTAGTGATACGTTTACTTTCTTAAATTATTTACTGATGTGTAAAACAATGATTGATAAAATTAATATAATAAAAAACTATTTATAATTTATTATATTAATTACATCTGAATTGTTTGACACATTAACTTATATTTTATAATAGTGAAAGGAAAGAGTAAACTTAGTATTATTCTAGAAATATTGCTCTCATCGCGTAAGTTATGTTGGTGTATGGTATGTTATATTATATTTTTGTTGTCTAACTAATAAAATGATAATATGAATTTTTCATTTGAATTATCCATAATTTGTTTATAAAAACTATGAATCATTTTCAATTATTTATAAACGAGTAATGTTAAATTTACTTTCTAATTTCACACTCCAAGTTTTCTCATTATGCGTCGCTTATCGATTGACAAAATGATTCTGATAATTATAAATAATTAAAATAAAATATTGATTACACTTATCAATGTTTGTCTTTAAAAAGATAAAATTTTAAGTGTAGAAACAGAAGGTAAATAAAACATTATTCTTTATAGATATTAAACAATGAATTAACGACTAAGAGGAAAAAATATATTTATGCGACAAACCTCCATGTAAAGGCAAAAATGGTCAAGTGTGAGGGTCCATTCCATCTTATTAGAAGTGCACAATCTCATATCTAATACAAAGTATTTTTGACTAATTTTAAGAACAAATCTGTTGCGGGCTCCCGTCCACAGCAGACAATATTATAAGTAGAGTTCACATCTCTACCTAATACAAAGTATTTTTGGTTAATTTCAAGAACAAATATGTGTGGGGTCCGGTCCACAGTGGACAATATTATGCTGGGAGCACTGGGTTGTTACAATATATCATTATATTTAAATCAAATAGGTAATTTGATCATTGATCTAGTGGGCCTTGTATGTGAAGGCCCAAGAGCCGAAATATCTGTGCATGGGCCAACAGAAAATCAAATTTCAATAATTAATGACAAAATCAAGCTTAATTAAGGTTTTATATCTATTTTTGCTACTTAATTTACCCAAACTCGAAGTGATTAAATCACGTTAATCATTCTTTATGATGACGTGGAAAGGTTTCATTGGTCACTGTAGCATACTCAAACAATTATCACCGTAAAGAAGTAGAAAAGTAGTATTAAATACGTAATTCTGAGTCGAAATTAGAGATGTTAAACAGGCGGGCCAGCTAATTCAGGCCCGGGCCACGGGCCAAGCCGAGCCCAGTTATCCAAGCTTGTGAGCTCGTCAGGAATTGGGCCAGGCAAGCCAGCTCGGCAGACCCCGACGAGATCTATAGGATTCTCGAAGTGATAATGAAATTTGGATGCACATGCATGGATCAGTTTGTATCTACTAAAACTTAATGCTTCAACCTGGTATCCTAAATTAGGATAATCATTTTAAAGGAAACAATATACATTTTATACATTGAAATATTTACATCATCATCAGAGTATTCAAACGGAAGCAATTACAAAAGTAATAGGTCACCACACGTGACCTTTCACAAGGAGTTTATACATAACAAAACTAAACACCCATCTCAAACAACATGACCATCTACCTCGATGATTTGTCTATTCCTTTGTATCGCCTTTAGATTGCCTTCGATTTACTATTTCGGTGAACATTCTTGTGATAATCCCCCGACCCGATCGGGGTCCGATGAACCATCACTCCGGAACATTCCAAAACGGGGACTATTTTTTTTTTGATAATCAGATTGAACTTCTAAAAACAAACCCTTGAAACTTTACAGAGGGAGGAGAATGTTCTCTGGAATTAAAAGCGAAACGGGAAACGGATTAAAATCGGACTACGGGACGAATGACAGAAGGGAAAGCAGGAAAACTGGAACACTTAAGGATTTGGACGTAAACCTTCTCTGGACGAGTGCAGGGAGACAGGGAGAATTGCAAACGGGGAGACAAAAATGGACGACTTGACATGCAGTGGGAAACCTAATAATGTGGAAAACAAAACTGGAAGTCATGCCGGAAGAAAGGCTACAGTGAATGTCAGGATCGGGTGATGTAAGACAAAAGAAGTAAATAAACTGGGCGGAGAATGTAAATAAACCGGGCGGAAGACGTAAATTACAAGCAGAAGTGGACTGTTCACCGGCAGATGTGAACTACACCGGTGGATGTGAACTACAGACAGAAATGAGTTCACCGGTGGATGTGAACTACAGACAGAAATGAGTTCACCGGTGGATGTGAACTACAGACAGAAATGAGTTCACCGGTGGATGTGAACTACAGACAGAAATGAGTTCACCGGTGGATGTGAACTACAGACAGAAATGAGTTCACCGGTGGATGTGAACTACAGACAGAAATGAGTTCACCGGTGGATGTGAACTACAGACAGAAATGAGTTCACCGGTGGATGTGAACTACAGACAGAAATGAGTTCACCGGTGGATGTGAACTACAGACAGAAATGAGTTCACCGGTGGATGTGAACTACAGACAGAAATGAGTTCACCGGTGGATGTGAACTACAGACAGAAATGAGTTCACCGGTGGATGTGAACTACAGACAGAAATGAGTTCACCGGTGGATGTGAACTACAGACAGAAATGAGTTCACCGGTGGATGTGAACTACAGACAGAAATGAGTTCACCGGTGGATGTGAACTACAGGCAGAAGATTACTGTTCACTGTTGGAGGTGAACTGGGCGGAAGATGTGGGCAGATGACGTCAGACGGAAGATGTAGCTGACGTCAGGCGGAAGATGAAAATAAATTGGGCGGAAGATGTGGACAGATGACGTCAGACGGAAGATGTAGCTGACGTCAAGCGGAAGATGAAAATAAACTGGGCGGAAGATGTGGGTGACGTCAAGCAGAAGATGTGGATGACGTCAGGCGGAAGACGTAAATAAACTGGGCGGAGGATATGGGCAGATGACGTTAGGCGAAAGATGTGGATTACGTCAGACAGAAGATGTAAATTTTAAAGGCAGCGGTGGATACAAGCAGAAATGCACTGTTCACCGGTGGATGTGAACTACAGACAGAAATGAGTTCACCGGTGGATGTGAACTACAGGCAGAAATGAGTTCACCGGTGGATGTGAACTACAGACAGAAATGAGTTCACCAGTGGATGTGAACTACAGACAGAACTGAGTTCACCGATGGATGTAATCGAAAGATGTAGTTTTAAAGGCAGAATTTGACAACCTTTTTACAGGAAAACGTATAAGCAGAGAACATCAAAACAGAAGGCATAAACGTTTCAGACCTTCAAAACCCGATTCGAAACAATGTTGTAAAACATATTTGACAAAGATTCAAGAAACACAGACTGCATGGATAGCTCTAGAATTCGAGACCATCCATGCACAACCTAAAAAGGAAGAACCCTAGCAGTTTCAGAATATTTTCAACACATTTCAAAACATATATACAACTGTCAAATACAGAGGTTTTAGACATCAATACAGAACTGAACCTATAGAACTGAACCTACACTTCAAATGTTTTAAAACTTCAAAGATGATACAGAACTTGACATAACATCAGAAAATACATTCTCACAAGGTTAACTCTTGTCTGACTGCAACAACCACCCCGTGAGCTCGTCCAGCCAACTACATTAACACATCATCTTGAGGCACAATGTCCTCTTCTAGAGGATCCATACCTATAACAGGGAGTTTAACTATGAGCCTAGAGCTCAGTAAGAACATACAATGCAAAGTGTTGCACGTGCTATGCATGAACATTTTCAAATACATGAATATTACATTACATTACATTACATTTCATTGGACAGGAAGGTATAAGTGGGAGGAAGCGGGCTACCAACCAGAGTACATGGCACAACAAGACATAACAGTAGTACATAGACAGGGATACCAGTCCTCGCCACACTTAACCATACATTTCTTACAGTTTTATCTTACTTAAGCTTCAAACCGTGGTGCGAAACCGATTTTCTGACATTCATAAAACGTGTATGTCATGAAAATTCAGATATACAATGCGACAAATTATAAGCAATATAAAACAAAACACACTTAGCCTAAAAGCCAGAACCTAACGTTTAACTAACCGCAACAGAAATCCCACAACATAAAACTATACCTCCGATTGTAGGGCCCTTACATATGCCAAACAATATGTTTAACTTACTTGTTGCTGTATAGTTGCAAGTGTTGACTTAATAGAGTTTAGTCTAAATAGTTTGTGATAGATGTGTTTATGATTGATGATTAATATATTTGATTATGTTTATTATATGAGAATAATAGTTATGATTAAAATTAAAGCGTTTTTGGAAATCCCTTTGAACTTACCTGTGTGCTGTAGAGTTGCAAGTGTTGACTTAAATAGAGTTTAAGTCTAATATGTTTTTGATGATGTGTTTATATGATGAGTAATATATTTGATTATGTTTATTATATGATAATATGAGTTTTGCATATAAAATTAAGCGTTGGAAATACCCTTGGAAAGGGTATTTTAGTTTCCTAACAATATTGGTTAAGTGTACAGGGCTAGATTTGTATAAATGCTCACATTAACCAATAGCTAAAGACAAAGAAGACATCCACCGTTAAGAAAAGAATGGCATCCATCGATAGGTAAACGACAAAAATAGTGGAGTTTAAAGAATCACACATGCCGATCGCTAAAAGACAAAAGGCGAAGTTGTTCAGGTTACATTTGCCGATGCCGGTTCAAGATACATCTGCCGATGGCGTTTGAAGATACATCTGCCGATGGCGTTTGAAGATACATCTGCCGATGGAGTTCAAGGCTTGCATCTGCCGATGGAGGTCAAGGCTTGCATCTGCCGATGGCGTTTGAAGATACATCTGCCGATGGAGGTCAAGGCTTGCATCTGCCGATGGCGTTTGAAGATACATCTGCCGATGGCGTTTGAAGATACATCTGCCGATGGCGTTTGAAGATACATCTGCCGATGGCGTTTGAAGATACATCTGCCGATGGAGGTCAAGGCTTGCATCTGCCGATGGCGTTTGAAGATACATCTGCCGATGGAGTTCAAGGCTTGCATCTGCCGATGGAGGTCAAGGCTTGCATCTGCCGATGGCGTTTGAAGATACATCTGCCGATGGAGGTCAAGGCTTGCATCTGCCGATGGCGTTTGAAGATACATCTGCCGATGGCGTTTGAAGATACATCTGCCGATGGAGGTCAAGGCTTGCATCTGCCGATGGCGTTTGAAGATACATCTGCCGATGGAGTTCAAGGCTTGCATCTGCCGATGGCGTTTGAAGATACATCTGCCGATGGAGGTCAAGGCTTGCATCTGCCGATGGAGGTCAAGGCTTGCATCTGCCGATGGAGTTCAAGGCTTGCATCTGCCGATGGAGTTCAAGGCTTGCATCTGCCGATGGCGTTTGAAGATACATCTGCCGATGGAGGTCAAGGCTTGCATCTGCCGATGGAGTTCAAGGCTTGCATCTGCCGATGGCGTTTGAAGATACATCTGCCGATGGCGTTTGAAGATACATCTGCCGATGGAGTTCAAGGCTTGCATCTGCCGATGGAGGTCAAGGCTTGCATCTGCCGATGGAGTTCAAGGCTTGCATCTGCCGATGGAGGTCAAGGCTTGCATCTGCCGATGGAGTTCAAGGCTTGCATCTGCCGATGGAGGTCAAGGCTTGCATCTGCCGATGGAGTTCAAGGCTTGCATCTGCCGATGGAGTTCAAGGCTTGCATCTGCCGATGGCGTTTGAAGATACATCTGCCGATGGAGTTCAAGGCTTGCATCTGCCGATGGAGTTCAAGGCTTGCATCTGCCGATGGCGTTTGAAGATACATCTGCCGATGGCGTTTGAAGATACATCTGCCGATGGAGGTCAAGGCTTGCATCTGCCGATGGAGTTCAAGGCTTGCATCTGCCGATGGAGTTCAAGGCTTGCATCTGCCGATGGCGTTTGAAGATACATCTGCCGATGGCGTTTGAAGATACATCTGCCGATGGCGTTTGAAGATACATCTGCCGATGGCGTTTGAAGATACATCTGCCGATGGCGTTTGAAGATACATCTGCCGATGGAGTTCAAGGCTTGCATCTGCCGATGGAGTTCAAGGCTTGCATCTGCCGATGGCGTTTGAAGATACATCTGCCGATGGAGGTCAAGGCTTGCATCTGCCGATGGAGTTCAAGGCTTGCATCTGCCGATGGAGTTCAAGGCTTGCATCTGCCGATGGCGTTTGAAGATACATCTGCCGATGGAGTTCAAGGCTTGCATCTGCCGATGGAGTTCAAGGCTTGCATCTGCCGATGGCGTTTGAAGATACATCTGCCGATGGCGTTTGAAGATACATCTGCCGATGGCGTTTGAAGATACATCTGCCGATGGCGTTTGAAGATACATCTGCCGATGGCGTTTGAAGATACATCTGCCGATGGCGTTTGAAGATACATCTGCCGATGGCGTTTGAAGATACATCTGCCGATGGCGTTTGAAGATACATCTGCCGATGGCGTTTGAAGATACATCTGCCGATGGAGTCAAGGCTTGCATCTGCCGATGGCGTTTGAAGATACATCTGCCGATGGCGTTTGAAGATACATCTGCCGATGGAGTCAAGGCTTGCATCTGCCGATGGAGTCAAGGCTTGCATCTGCCGATGGCGTTTGAAGATACATCTGCCGATGGCGTTTGAAGATACATCTGCCGATGGCGTTTGAAGATACATCTGCCGATGGCGTTTGAAGATACATCTGCCGATGGAGTCAAGGCTTGCATCTGCCGATGGAGTTCAAGGCTTGCATCTGCCGATGGCGTTTGAAGATACATCTGCCGATGGCGTTTGAAGATACATCTGCCGATGGCGTTTGAAGATACATCTGCCGATGGAGTCAAGGCTTGCATCTGCCGATGGAGTCAAGGCTTGCATCTGCCGATGGAGGTCAAGGCTTGCATCTGCCGATGGCGTTTGAAGATACATCTGCCGATGGAGTTCAAGGCTGCATCTGCCGATGGCGTTTGAAGATACATCTGCCGATGGAGTCAAGGCTTGCATCTGCCGATGGCGTTTGAAGATACATCTGCCGATGGCGTTTGAAGATACATCTGCCGATGGCGTTTGAAGATACATCTGCCGATGGCGTTTGAAGATACATCTGCCGATGGCGTTTGAAGATACATCTGCCGATGGCGTTTGAAGATACATCTGCCGATGGAGTTCAAGGCTTGCATCTGCCGATGGCGTTTGAAGATACATCTGCCGATGGAGTCAAGGCTTGCATCTGCCGATGGAGTCAAGGCTTGCATCTGCCGATGGAGTTCAAGGCTTGCATCTGCCGATGGAGTTCAAGGCTTGCATCTACCGATGGAGTTCAAGGCTTGCATCTGCCGATGGAGCTCAAGGCCTGCATCTGCCGATGGCGTTTGAAGATACATCTGCCGATTGCGTTTGACAAGCTGCTTCTGCCGATGGCGAGTTCAAGGCTTGCATCTGCCGATGGAGTTCAAGGCTTGCATCTGCCGATGGAGGTCAAGGCTTGCATCTGCCGATGGAGCTCAAGACCTGCATCTGCCGATGGCGTTTGAAGATACATCTGCCGATGGAGTTCAAGGCTTGCATCTGCCGATGGCGTTTGAAGATACATCTGCCGATGGAGGTCAAGGCTTGCATCTGCCGATGGAGTTCAAGGCTTGCATCTGCCGATGGCGTTTGAAGATACATCTGCCGATAGCTTATTGTGTTGCATCATTCGATGGCGTTTCAAGTTGCATCTACCGATGACGTTCCGATATTTTAAAACTGCTTCCATTGGTGATCTTCCGCCATAATTCAAAATAACTGCGAAGCTACAGTGACGTCGTTTTCAGCATTAACTCCAGAATGTTAATGGCGACGGTGAACAACAATCTCAGATGCAACAGATATCTGCTTCAGTACGGATGCTTCCCAATGGTAACATTTTTTCATTTGAAGAAAGAAGCATTCAATTCTGTGAAGCAAAATCAAACAGAGTATTTAAGCCGAGGTTAGAGCACGAAGACACAACTTTTGCTAATTTTATTCTTGAGCCCTAACCTGCAAATTTGAGCATACTCTGTATTACTCTTCTACACCTCTCGATTCGATAACTTGAGATTTTAATCTTTGAGAGTGTAGTCTGAGCTTGAAATTTACAAACTCAAATATCTGTATAAGGCAGTTGATTATCGCCCGTGAAGAATAATCCAGTATTGTAAAAGGCAGTAGATCGACGCCCAGAAGTTCGATCTTGTATTCTCGTTGAGGAGAAGGTTAAGGATCTTCAAGGGGGAACCTTGAAGCGTGGATGTAGGCAAGGTTTGGCCGAACCACGTAAAAACTCTTGTGTTGGTTTTCCTCTCTCTCTCTGTTATTTTTATTATTGTGTTTGTCTGCCTATAGCATTAAAAAAAATTAAAAAGGGTCTAATTCACCCCCCTCTTAGACAATCTCGATCCTACAGCAAGTCTTGAACGTCTCGGTGATGCACGAACCTATGACGTGCACGAAAAGGAAAAATTAACAAGCTGCAAATGCTAACTAATAACTTAGTAGAATAAGTTTCAACTCCATTCAAACATTTAGAAAACAAACCAACATGTTTTCATGTAAAAAAAAACAGTGAGCTCACTCCAAATTATCGTAACCTTAAGCCCCAACAAAACTCACGTCTTAACTTATTCAAACTCGTTAGCTTTAGCAGATGTTTACTTTAAGCAGAGAAATAGAAGAAAACTGAGGAGATCGAAGGAGCTTCGAAGGGTATTTGTCACCTGGAAGAGAGAAAATAGAGGGGAAACGAGGGTTTCAAGTAGGAGGGAAGAGAAAAGAACATGGCTTCTTCAACAAGTTGCCAGGTGTCACTCAACCATTGACTTCCTCCCACCAACCTTAATTGGCTCCCTATTTTGCCCTTCCATTGGTTTTTAACTAAATTACTATTTAGTTCCACAAATCGGTTTTACAAATCACACATATTCAATTGAAAACATCGGCAAATTCGTAAATACACGTATTGTAAAAATATTCTCATTAATCCCGTTTAATAATTCAATGAATATTTACATGGAAAAATTGTCGGGTGTTACATTCCACCCACCTTAACAGAAATTTTGTCCCCAAAATTTGCCTAAGCAAAGAGGTCCGGATATTGGGCCCTAACATCTTGTTGTCTTTCCCATGTGGCTTCCTCCACATTATGATTGCGCCACAAAACCTTCACCAATGGGACTACCTTGTTGTGCAACACCTTGAGTGAAGTATCCAATATCTGTATGGGCCTTTCTTCATATGTCAGCGTCAGCATGATATCAAAGTCCACATGTTCCACGATCTGGGTTGGATCTCGTACACATTTTATCAGCATCAAAACATGAAAAACATTGTGAACCCCATCCATAGACGCTGGCAATTGTAGTCTGTAGTGTAACACCCGAGATTTTTTTTAAGAAGAAAAAAAAATTAGAGAGAAAATAAAATGATAAGGTAATTGTTTAATAAATAGTTGTTTTAATTAATTTAAAAAGAAAAGTGAATGACTTCTTAATTTAGGTTCGGGTTCAATGAAATTAAGCCGGTAGAACGAGATTTAAAGAAATTTGAATGGTCGAAACACGAGTGGGTAAACGGTAAATGTATTTGTATGAATGTTAATAGAAATTATAATTAATATATTATTATTATTATTATTATTATTATTATTATTATTATTATTATTATTATTATTATTATTATTATTATTATTATTATTATTATTATTATTATTATTATTATTATTATTATTATTATTATTATTATTATTATTATTATTATTATTATTATTATTATTATTATTATTATTATTATTATTATTATTATTATTATTATTATTATTATTATTATTATTATTATTATTATTATTATTATTATTATTATTATTATTATTATTATTATTATTATTATTATTATTATTATTATTATTATTATTATTATTATTATTATTATTATTATTATTATTATTATTATTATTATTATTATTATTATTATTATTATTATTATTATTATTATTATTATTATTATTATTATTATTATTATTATTATTATTATTATTATTATTATTATTATTATTATTATTATTATTATTATTATTATTATTATTATTATTATTATTATTATTATTATTATTATTATTATTATTATTATTATTATTATAAAAAAATAAAAATAAAACTCAACAGAATAGCCGAAGCTATTCTGTTGAGATCGAGCCCGAGCCCGAGCGCGAACAGGGGAGAGACGACGGAGGGCGGCGATCGACGGAGCACGACGATCACCAGCGGTTTCCGACGGTCTCCGACCAGACGACGACGAGGAGCGGTTTCCGGTTGTCTCCGCGCACGAACCGACGATAAGGTTCGATTTTTAGCTCGGTTTTATCCCCTGTTTTTGCTATGTTCAGGCCGGCGGTGACGAGCAGGATTTGGCTCCGATCACCGGCCGATTTTGGAAGTTCTCGGCATGGGTTTGCCGACCCTTGGACCACCAATGGTCGCCGAGTTGTGAGGAGCCCGATTTGGGCGAAAAACAGTGAAGCCCTCTTTAGGGCATTTCGGGTTTTTGCTTGTAGTTCGGGATTTTTGGTTAGTTTATGTTAATTGAGGTTAGATATGGTTGATTGGTGAAGAATTGGTTGATAATTGATGGAAAATTGGAAAAGGGAATTTTTCGGGTGAAGGGGCAGTTCGGGTTTTCTGATTTTTGACCTAGCTAGGGTCGTTCGTTTTCAAATTCCTTTTGGCAAGTTAAAATAGGTTATTAGAGGAGTACGTGGCCGCTGGAATCGTTTGATTCTGATAACCGACGTGAAAGTTATGCACGTTTGAAGTTTCGGGTCGGTTTTTACCGAACCCAAATTGGTGGCCCATTTAGTTAGGCTTTCATTGGATTAGGCTAGAAATAGGAGTTTGAGAGTAATTAGTAGATGTAGGCTTGATTTTAATGGTTTGATGAATATTTATCGTAGGTCGAGCTGTAGATGGACAGGTAATCGAGTACCCTCAGCGAGCTAGGACGCCAGGTAAGTAGTGGAGTGCTTGTTTGTTGCCTTCGGGCCTACACCATAGAACGGTAGGGATTGTTTGTTTGTTGGTTGTGTTTTGCTTTGTGTCATGCATTGTGTGTCATGCATCATTGTTTTCTAACTGAAAAAATCACGTGTTTTGCATGTTTGAGTGGTGAGGATGACGTAATGAAAGATGAGAAAATTGATATGTAACCTGGTCTCGAGTAGAATAGCCTCGTGGGCTCGTGGCTCGCTGAGCACCCCGCGAGGTATTTTACTAGAGATGCTATGCAAAAATTTACGTAATGTGTCGTGAGTATGAATACCTCGATATGCTCGTGCTTGAAGGCACAATGAGGATTCTACGATCGATTGGGGGAGATTTGGTTGGCCGTCCAGGATTGTGTTGGGACGTGTGCCTCCGGTCTAGCTCCGTGGGTCAAGGCGTGGCCGTCCAGGATTGTGTTGGGACGTGTGCCTACTTGATTCACATGAAAGTGAAAGATAATTGCAACCGAAATGAAAAGAAAGCAACAGAGTGAGTAGAAACTGCATGTTAGGGTTGAGTCGAGCATTTAGTGTGTTGTTGTGCATTCTTTCCCTACTTGCTAAGCATTAGGCTTATGTTTTGAGTTTTATGGTGTAGGTGACGAGATTTACTCAGGTGAGATGGATGAGACATCCCAGGATTAGGCAGCAGTTGGTGATGCATGCGGTATGCCGGTGCGGGCTATTGTCGGGGCGCCTCGACCATGGTCTTCGGAATGTGGGCTTTATGATTTAGTAGTTTATTGTAAATGTTTGTTTGTAGAAATGATAGGAATGTGTAGCTTTCTTTTTAGTTGATGTTTTGATAGTTATGAGATAGCTATTTGGATTTGTTGTATATAGTTATAGTTAAGGGTGATGTGTCACCCTATATTGTGGACTTTCTTCACTTAGGAATGTTTGTGTTCTAGTTTCTCTCTTTACTGCTATTTGGAGATTTCTCATGCCGTATGCTTGATAGTTGGTTAGGAGTATTCTGGATTTGTTTGGGGATTGATTTCTTTCAGGTATCTAGCATTTTGGAGGTGCTATTTTCAGGCGTCACTTTGCCGAAATTTTCGGAAAGGATGCCGTGGTGCTTAAAGGTTAGGATTAAGGGAAATTAGTGAGTCTAGGCAGTTAGGTATGAAGTAAGAGAGTTTCGGGAGTTTAGTTTTTTAAATTTCGCAGTGTCAGTTTTGTTTTATGCTT
The DNA here is from genome assembly GCA_022432975.1 of Begonia masoniana. Taxonomy (NCBI): domain Eukaryota; kingdom Viridiplantae; phylum Streptophyta; class Magnoliopsida; order Cucurbitales; family Begoniaceae; genus Begonia; species Begonia masoniana. The sequence continues at coordinate 51,393,807 of CM039503.1, read as the reverse complement.
TGGGGTTTATAATAATTAGTTTAAATTATGTTTCCGCGTGAGATTGGGTAGCAAAGTAGCGCTCCGAGCCAGGGTGGGTTCGGGGGCGTTACAAGATGGTATCAGAGCATAAATGGTCGAGTCGTTCAAAGGATTACCCGACAATGCCGGCCGCCGTGCAACGTGCTTCACCGACTGTAAGTATTTCTTTCCATTTAGTTAGTTAACTGAGCTTAGATTGTCTAGCCTTGTTCAGGAGTAGAACGAACATATCGTGAGTACCGGGACCACCTCGGTGGACCCCTTGAACCAACCAACTTATAGACATGTTTTTTTTTATATATAGTGAAATGATAGTTCGAATAGTTAGGAATTTATTTGAAAAGCGAAACAGACAAGGTAACATCCGTAGAATAGATAAAAGTAGGATTGAGAATATAAAGCTTAGAAAACATTATGATGTAAATGTAAGCTGATAACCAAAGGATGTGAGAAAAGAGGTAAGGTTGGTATGAGCGGAGTGTAAGCGTTAGTCAGGTAGAGGTGAGAGTTGTTAGGAATGACGTAAGTTATGTTCTAGCGTGAATACGGGCGAGGACCCGATGAGTTAGGTGTAACGCATAATAGACTTTAGAATGAGGGAGATAGAAGATATAGCTAACTGAGGGTGATATGCCTAGGAGTGTTACACATAAGGACACCTTTAAAGTTTTAGAATACGATGCACTAGATAAGAGTGTGAAGTTGGAAATGAAATTTATCGGGAGATACCTTAGATCGTCAAGGTACCATTAGTAGCGTAAGTGGATAAATGAAAATAACAAAATGTAGACTAGTTAGATTTACATATAGTGGGAGTATTTAGATGTGGATTATGTTTGAACATCTAATCTAAGTAAAACAGTTTTAGCACTTTTAGAGATGAGATTGATTGAGGCAAATTGGTACTTGTGGAATCTGAGTGATCATGTAGGAATGTTTATGTTAGTGAGTATCGAGGATGGAAAAATGATAAATTTGTTTCGAGTTAGAAATCCCTTGAGGTATGGATCAAAGATTTTGAGGTATTAGGGGGTCAAGGTTAGATGCAAGGTGATACTCAAATTATAAACATGGTTGCTCCATAGGGAATAAGTAGGGAATAAGTACCAACTTAGCGGTTTACTCAATTAAGGACTATGGGGTACAAAGGTATAGTTAGAATGACCCAAACTAGGAGAGTAAGGATCGTGAATGCTACAATGAGGATTAGTGGTAGAGTAAGTAGATAAAGAAATCCTCATCGACGAATCATGGAGATGTCACTTCGGTATAGGTTTTATTAGAGTATATGATAAAAGTAAATGATAAAGGTACCGAATTAGTAAAGTGAAGAATCAAACAAAGGATTGTATTCAATGAATACATGAATGATTGAGTGTTAGAGTATGAGGTTAGAATGATCAGTAGAGCCTCTTGGATTCAGATGATGTTAGGAGATTATTAGGTGGATTGTTGTAAAAAGAAATTATCGAGTGACACCCTAGAACAGTGAAATGTCAGAAGTAAGTTTATTTACGAGGATATGAGAGAATAACAAAAAGTAGGTTACATAGGGTTGGCAGTATTTAGCTGAATCCGAGGGTTTAAGAATTTAAGGAATGGAGACAACAAGAGGTAGGCTATGGGGGGGAAAAGGTTGGATGAAATTCACGAGGACTAAAGGGGGACCTGGCCTAAAGATTAAGAATGTTGTGAGTGTAATTAATTGTCGATTAATTTGAAGTCGACATTAATAGAGTTTATTGGGTGTTAAGAGGCTTAGGGGTCATGTAGAGGGTCGTATTACTCAGTTTCGGGGATACCAATTTAGAGGATGTAGGTACCGTTTTAGGAGGGTATTCAATCAAAGATGATTGGCGATAAGTGAAAAGATTTTGGTCGGCGCGTTCGAAAAGCATTACGGGTTGTTTAGTTGCTGGTGTCATTCGACCTAAAACCCTAGAGCCAAAACCTAAAGGTCAGAATAGAGACCTTGATACCTTGATTTGGTAGAGAATTAAGTGGAATATTTAGAATTGAGTAGAATCGCGTTGAAGAGTAAAAGAGAGCGGACTAGTTATTACATTGTAGAGAGAATTTTGAGGAAAATTAGTGAATGCTCAATTTAAGGTCTAAGGATGTATGAGTAGGTGAACTATGGAGGGCTAGTTGTAAAGGATTCGGGATAGATAACTAGAACTTAAGTTGAAGGGCAAAAGAGAATCAAGTAGTTAGTAAAATTTGGAAACTTGGAGAGAATCCCGAGTGAATCTTGAAAATTGTATGAGTGTTGAGAAATTTGGAAAGGAGGTTAAGTATTTAGGTTTAGACTTTGAGTATTTGGTAAAATGTGAGTTGATGGGATTTTTGAACGAGAGGTGGTAGGTGCATTAGGAATAAGCCTAAGTCTAAGTAAAAAAATTTGAAATTGTTAAGGTAGTAACTAGCCTAGGTTGTAGCGATAAGTTGAGGATGGGAGATGAAAGTTAGAAGAATGACTAGAATACCTTCTAGATTTAGGCAGTAAGGAAGAGATTTATTAATGAGATTAGTCGATAAGGATTAAAGCTGAAGAACGTAGAGAATAATGGATAAGCAGGAAAGAAAGGCCTCACACATAGATTTTATGAGTAAACTCAGCGGTAGGTTAGCATCTGAGTTCTATACTCTAAGTGGTAAGATTTGCGGACTTGTAGAGTTCGAATGAAAGTAAGGAAGAGATTATTAATGAGATTAGTCGATAAGGATTAAAGCTGAAGAAGTAGAGAATAATGGATAAGCAGGAAAGAAAGGCCTCACACATAGATTTTATGAGTAAACTCAGCGGTAGGTTAGCATCTGAGTTCTATACTCTAAGTGGTAAGATTTGCGGACTTGTAGAGTTCGAATGAAAGGGACGAAAATTAGCTCCGAAAAGTGTTTGAGTGCGTAGGGATAAGCAATAAAATATCATGATTTTTGAAAGACATGAGTGTAAAAGATAGGAGGAATAAGTGAGAAATTAGTTTGAGGAAACGGTAGAGTTGAAACTTGGATAGATGAGTGTTTACGTATGATAGCTGATGGAACTATAAGATCATAGCTGAGAAAGTTAAAACTGTAAGTTGTAGGCAAATTTTCATTGCTCGTTAGGCTATTAGGAGTACTCGGTAGGTAATTTGGGCAGTGGTGTAGTTGAGACTTAGTGTGACAAGCAAGTAAGGTAAGGAATTAAATTAAGGAGAGGGTTCAGTAAGAATTGAACATCTTGAGCGAAGTGCAGAAATTACAATTACACAGGAATGATTAAGGGAGTGCACTTAGAAGTAAGGTTCGTTCAAATTAGATTAGTTATGACATTTAGAAAGAATTTTGAGGAAATTAGATTGTTGGACCTTAAGTATTTAGTAATGTGCGAATTGAGGGACTAAGTGCATTGAGCTCAGGGAACAATTTGAGTTAAGAATTAAGTTAGAGGGATTGATGAGTCCCAGTTAAACCCTTGGAGATGCAAAGAAGTTTGAAAGTGGAAATGTAGAGAAGTTGAGGGTGTAAATAAGTGAATTTTAAGGGGAAATATCATTAAGTTAAGAGAAGATTTTGAAATGAGTAAGTTGAAGTATTGTAAGACTTTGAAGACATAGGAAATTGCCATTTCTTGATAGGCGACTAAGACCATAGAGTAGTCGAGGTCTAGCATAGTAACCCTAGAATTAGGGAGTAAACTTCGAGGATTTTAGGGTAAGAAAGTATTTATTAAATTCTAGTGTTACGGTATTGAGGATACATTGGGAGTAGACACAAAAATGTGATGGAGGAATTAGATAAACTGAGTTGATAAAAGTTAAAGTTGAAATTAGAATAGAAAAGATTGAGAGTCTAAGTGGTAAGTGCTCAAATCAAAGTCAACGGACATAAGTTCGGAAAATAACTTTAGAGATGTAGAGAGTTAGCGATACACGAGAATGGAAACCTTAGCGTAGTCGAAGTTTGCAGTGCAACCTTAAGGTCAGGAAAGTATATTGAGGTGAGTAAATTGAGGAATAACAGGTACGCAAATTTTGAGGACAAAATTTTTGTAAGGAGGGTGGATTGTAACACCCGAGATTTTTTTTAAGAAGAAAAAAAAATTAGAGAGAAAATAAAATGATAAGGTAATTGTTTAATAAATAGTTGTTTTAATTAATTTAAAAAGAAAAGTGAATGACTTCTTAATTTAGGTTCGGGTTCAATGAAATTAAGCCGTGGGTTATACATTAAGAACGAGATTTAAAGAAATTTGATGAGTTTAGTTTGAGGGAAAACTAGAATGGAAACCTTAGCGTAGTCGAAGTTGCAGTGCAACCTTAAGGTCAGGAAGTATATTGAGGTGAGTAAATTGAGGAATAACAGGTACGCAATTTTGAGGACAAAATTTTTGTAAGGAGGGAGGTGGATTGTAACACCCGAGATTTTTTTTAAGAAGAAAAAAAATTAGAGAGAAAATAAAATGATAAGGTAATTGTTTAATAAATAGTTGTTTTAATTAATTTAAAAAGAAAAGTGAATGACTTCTTAATTTAGGTTCGGGTTCAATGAAATTAAGCCGTGGGTTATACATTAAGAACGAGATTTAAAGAAATTTGAATGGTCGAATACACGAGTGGGTAAAACGGTAAATGTAATTTGTATGAATGTTAATAGAAATTATAATTATAATAATAATTATTATTATTATTATTATAAAATAAAAATAAAAATAAAACTCAACAGAATAGCCGAAGCTATTCTGTTGAGATCGAGCCCGAGCCCGAGCGCGAACAGGGGAGAGACGACGGAGGGCGGCGATCGACGGAGCACGACGATCACCGGTGGTTTCCGACGGTCTCCGACTAGACGACGACGAGGAGCGGTTTCCGGTTGTCTCCGCGCACGAACCGACGGTAAGGTTCAGTTTTTAGCTCGGTTTTATCCCCTGTTTTTGCTATGTTCAGGCAGGCGGTAACGAGCAGAATTTGGCTCCGATCACCGGCCGATTTTGGAAGTTCTCGGCATGGGTTTGCCGACCCTTGGACCACCAATGGTCGCCGGGTTGTGAGGAGCCCGATTTGGGCGAAAAACAGTGAAGCCCTCTTTAGGGCATTTCGGGTTTTTGCTTGTAGTTCGGGATTTTTGGTTAGTTTATGTTAATTGAGGTTAGATATGGTTGATTGGTGAAGAATTGGTTGATAATTGATGGAAAATTGGAAAAGGGAATTTTTCGGGTGAAGGGGCAGTTCGGGTTTTCTGATTTTTGACCTAGCTAGGGTCGTTCGTTTTCAAATTCCTTTTGGCAGGTTAAAATAGGTTATTAGAGGAGTACGTGGCCGCTGGAATCGTTTGATTCCGATAACCGACGTGAAAGTTATGCACGTTTGAAGTTTTGGGTCGGTTTTTACCGAACCCAAATTGGTGGCCCATTTAGTTAGGCTTTCATTGGATTAGGCTAGAAATAGGAGTTTGAGAGTAATTAGTAGATATAGGCTTGATTTTAATGGTTTGATGAATATTTATCGTAGGTCGAGCTGTAGATGGACAGGTAATCGAGTACCCTCAGCGAGCTAGGACGCCAGGTAAGTAGTGGAGTGCTTGTTTGTTGCCTTCGGGCCTACACCATAGAACGGTAGGGATTGTTTGTTTGTTGGTTGTGTTTTGCTTTGTGTCATGCATTGTGTGTCATGCATCATTGTTTTCTAACTGATGAAATCACGTGTTTTGCATGTTTGAGTGGTGAGGATGACGTAATGAAAGATGAGAAAATTGATATGTAACATTGTCTAGAGTAGAATAGCCTCGTGGGCTCGTGGCTCGCTGAGCACCCCGCGAGGTATTTTACTAGAGATGCTATGCAAAAATTTACGTAATGTGTCGTGAGTATGAATACCTCGATATGCTCGTGCTTGAAGGCACAATGAGGATTCTACGATCGATTGGGGGAGATTTGGTTGGCCGTCCAGGATTGTGTTAGGACGTGTGCCTCCGGTCTAGCTCCGTGGGTCAAGGCGTGGCCGTCCAGGATTGTGTTGGGACGTGTGCCTACTTGATTCACATGAAAGTGAAAGATAATTGCAATCGAAATGAAAAGAAAGCAACAGAGTGAGTAGAAACTGCATGTTAGGGTTGAGTCGAGCATTTAGTGTGTTGTTGTGCATTCTTTCCCTACTTGCTAAGCATTAGGCTTATGTTTTGTGTTCTATGGTGTAGGTGACGAGATTTACTCAGGTGAGATGGATGAGACATCCCAGGATTAGGCAGCAGTTGGTGATGCATGCGGTATGCCGGTGCGGGCTATTGTCGGGGCGCCTCGACCATGGTCTTCGGAATGTGGGCTTTATGATTTAGTAGTTTATTGTAAATGTTTGTTTGTAGAAATGATAGGAATGTGTAGCTTTCTTTTTAGTTGATGTTTTGATAGTTATGAGATAGCTATTTGGATTTGTTGTATATAGTTATAGTTAAGGGTGATGTGTCGCCCTATATTGTGGACTTTCTTCACTTAGGAATGTTTGTGTTCTAGTTTCTCTCTTTACTGCTATTTGGAGATTTCTCATGCCGTATGCTTGATAGTTGGTTAGGAGTATTCTGGATCTGTTTGGGGATTGATTTCTTTCAGGTATCTAGCATTTTGGAGGCGCTATTTTCAGGCGTCACTTTGCCGAAATTTTCGGAAAGGATGCCGTGGTGCTTAAAGGTTAGGATTAAGGGAAATTAGTGAGTCTAGGCAGTTAGATATGAAGTAAGAGAGTTTCGGGAGTTTAGTTTTTTAAATTTCGCAGTGTCAGTTTTCTTTTATGCTTTGGGGTTTATAATAATTAGTTTAAATTATGTTTCCGCGTGAGATTGGGTAGCAAAGTAGCGCTCCGAGCCAGGGTGGGTTCGGGGGCGTTACTTGTGGGCCATGCTTCCCACACGCTTCAAGATGGGAAAAGGTCCAATGAACCGGGGGCTGAGTTTCCCTTTCTTACCGAATCTCATTACGCCCTTGAAAGGTGACACTTTTAGGAATACTTCATCGCCCTTAGCGAATTCTAAGTCTCTTCTTCTATGGTCCGCATAACTCTTCTGTCGACTCTGAGCAATTTTTATTCGTTGTTTGATAGCAATTATCACCTTGGACATCTGCTGTAATATCTCAGGGCCGATAAGCTTGGCTTCTCCGACCTCATCCCAACACAATGGGGATCTACACTTTCTGCCATAAAGAGCTTCATATGGAGCCATACCGATCGTAGCCTGATAGCTATTATTGTAAACGAACTCCACAAGCGGCAAATATCTACTCCAAGGAGCATGAAATTCCAGCACGCACGACCTTAACATATCTTCCAGTATTTGAATCGTCCTCTCAGATTGTCCGTCCATCTGTAGATGAAATGCAGTGCTGAAATCTAACTTGGTGCCCAAGGTGTAACACCCATAAAATTCTAATAACGTGCGTAGCCCTAGGTTGTATGAGAGATTAACGTTAAGTGATGAAGGGTTCTAAACTAATAAAAACAAAAGGAAAGGAAGTTGACAATTCAAAAACAAAAGGGTTGGAAAAGTCAACTATTAAAGCAACCAATAGAAAATTTGTAATTAATGAAATAAAAACATAGAAAATTTTAATGAAAGTGGTGAGTTCTCACGTTGGAAACCATGTGTGAAATGGGAGGGAATGAAGTATGGTGATTGGTTGAAAATTGTTGTTTGAAAAGTCAAATTCAAGGAACCAATAAAATTCAAACAAATTGTGTCAATGAAAAAGGAAGAAAAAAAAAGTGATTTTAAGTGGCTTTCACGTTGGCTGCTAAGGAGAAAAGGGAGGGTTTTAATTGTAATTTCAAATGGTAATTATTAAAGGAATAAAATAAAGAATAAAATGGTGGCATTAAATGGTGGGTTTTTCATTTTTTTTCCACCATCTTCTTCGGCCCTTTCTCCTCTCCACCATAGCCGACTTCTCTCCTCCTCTTTGCTTCAATTTCTCAAGGTGTCTCAAGGTGATTTCAAGGTATAATGAGTGGACTTTAGTTTTTATGCAATTAGTTGAAGCTTTTGAGTGTTTTTGAGGTGTTTAGGGTGAGTTTAGTGAGGGTTTGAAAACCCTAAATTGGTGAGTCCGAAAATTTGGTTCTCCTTGAGGGTGTTCTTCCTATTTTGATCAATTAATCCTTAAATATGTTAGTTGAGGTTAATTGAGTGGTTAGATTGAAGATTGGAGGAGTGTTACACAAAAATCGGTTTAGGAACACTAGGGTGGCCGCTTGTGTTCTGTGCATTTCGGATTGGCTAAGTGATTTGTTTGGTTGATTTGAGTATTTCAATGGATAGTAGACGTGTAGAGGTTTCCGAATTGGGGTGGCGCGTCAAAATTCGTTGAAAAACGAGGGAGTTATGACCGTTTGAAGTTGGACAGTCAAATTTGGGAAAAAAAAATCGGGTTTTGTGTTTTGAGAGTGAAATGTGTTTTAAGAATTGTTTAGTTTTAGTTAAAAAATCCCTTAGATTTTATTTGTAACTTATTAAGCTAAGTTTGGTTATGTTAGGTCGTCGAACGAGTGAATTGACCGGTAGAATTGAGCAACTGGAAGCCAAGCATTCAGGTAAGTAGTGGAGTGCTTGTGTTTTGCCTTCGGGCCTACACCATGGAACAGTAGGAAATTATTTGTTTGTTTGGTTGGTTGTTTTGTTTGGTGTTATGTTGTGTTGTCGTACCGTGTTGTGTTAAGTTGTTGCATTACGTTGTTGTGTTGGTTGCATTGTTTGAACATTGTTTGCAAATTGTGAGAGTGGAATGTAAAAAGTTAAGCAGAAGGTTCCGTGAACGCTTCGATGTTAAGCAGAAGGTTCCATGAACGCTTCGATGTTAAGCAGAAGGTTTCGTGAACGCTTCGATGTTAAGCAGAAGGTTCCGTGAACGCTTCGATGGTAAGCAGAAGGTTCCGCGAACGCTTCGATGTTAAATGCTAATAATAGTGAAAGAGTAATGAAAAGAAATTGAAACAAACACAACCGAGGGTTAGAAACCGCATGTGTTAGGGTGTGTGTGAGTGTTGTTGGGCATAGTGCATGGTTTTAAACTGCATTTGTTATCCCTACTTGCTAAGCGTAAGCTTACGTGGGTGTGTGTGTTCTGTGGTGTAGGTGACGGAGCATTTACAGGTGAGCTTGAGAGCGAGAAACAGGACTAGGGGCAGTCGGAGATCCACGGAGCTCGCCGGTGCAAGTCATTTGTCGGGGCGCTTCGACCTGATTCTTGAGGGTGTGTGGTTGTTGGGATTGGATATTTGGTGGTTAGTTTGTGTATATTTTGTCTTGTAGTTGGAGATGTTTTGGTTAGTTGGTTAGGCTGGATTGGTATATATAGAATTGGGTGATACTGGTGTGGTTTATGGTTGAGATTTTGAGATTTTGTGGTTGGTTTTGTGAGAGTTGTTGAGAGTTGTTTAGTGTAGATAATTGTGGATTTATTCTGGAGTAAATTGGGTTTGAATTGTGGTTTTAAATGTTGTTTGTTTTTCAGGTTTTGGATTAGAAACTTTTAGGCGTTATATTGTCGGTTTTTGTTAAAAAGTCAATAACGTCGAGTTGTTTTGCTATATGATTTCAATGACTATTTTGAGTCGGTTTTTTTGAGATTTTTGCGAGTCATGAAGTTTTGGGTGCCGGGATATAGTGGCAAAAATTTCAAGATTTTTGGAAGAGTTTGACTTGGGAAAATTTTGAAGAAAAGTGATAAGGGCTGAAGGGGCGCGCGCTGGGGCGTGAGGGCGCGCGCAGGGAGAAGCGCTGGGGCACTGATCGCCTCGAGGATTTGTAAAACCCCAAAACCGAGTCGATAAATTATCGAAATTTTTTTTAAACATCGTTTTAAACGCGGGATAGCATAGCAAAGTAGCGCACCGAGTCAGGGCGGGTTCGGGGGCGTTACAAGTTGGTATCAGAGCTTTAGTGGTCGAAACGTTCAAATAATTACCCGACAATGTCGGCCGTCCTGCAACGTGCTTCACCGACTGTAAGTATTTTCTCCTTTAGTTAGCTTATATCTGAGTTAGATATTTTTAAATCTTGTGCAGGATTAAGTTACAATGCATAACCCTAGACGACCTGGGAGACCTAGACATGAACCCGAACAGCCCAGAAATCCACTTGAGGAATCTGTTAAGCAGCTTGTTGAATTGGTTACACGGCAAGCATAATTGGTTGGATCTTTGATCGGGCCGGGAGGACCGGTAAGCGCTGGTGCTAGTTCTAGTGGGGACAGGTTTCGGAGGCTGAATCCTCCAGCTTTTGAAGGTCGATTGATAGATCCCACAGCTGCAGACAGGTGGATTCATACTATTGAGAATATGTTTAAAGGTGCTGAGGTTGAAGAAGTCAACAAAGTTAAGTGTGCCACTTTCCATCTGACCAACAACGCCCAGAGTTGGTGGGAGATGATGGAGACTACATTGGGTCACCAAGGCTTAACCTAGAAAGAGTTCAAAGATTTGTTCTTCGACAAATATTACAACCAGACGGCTCAGGCTGCAAAGAGGATGAAATTCATGGTGCTGAAGCAAACGGGATCAGTGGGAGATTATATTCAGCAATTTGAACTGTTGTCTCGGTTTGCCAGCCACATGGTCAGTCGGGAGGAAGATAAGATTTTTCAGTTCGTGCAGGGTCTGAAACCCGAAATTTATATGTTGGTAAAGACCTTTGGGATTGCGGGAATATCATTTACTGAAGTGATGGCGAAAGCATTAGAGGTTGAGGAGGCTGCTGAGAAATTAACTAGATCTACTGAAACCCCGAAAAGGATGTTTAAGGATATTGCAGCTCAGGTGAGCGGAGAAGGATCAATTTCCCAGTTTCTAGGAACAAAGCGGCTGGGCGGGGAATTAAGTGATCAGCGAGAAGGGAAGAAGCAGAGAAGGTTTCCACAATGCCCAAAGTGCTTGAAATATCATCCAGGAGAGTGTGGGCAATATGTGGGGAAGTGTTTTAATTGCTTTGGAACTGGCCATGTTTCCCGGGATTGTCCAAAGTCAAAGAGTAAACGGTGTTTCAATTGCAACGAGCCCGGGCATTTAGTTAGGGATTGCCCTACAGCCAAAAAGGGACCGATTAAGACGGAACCGAGGATATTCGCCATGATTGAGCCAGATAGTAAAGTTGACCAGCCATGACCTCAGGTAAGGTATTGGTAGTTTGGTTTTTATTTGATAGGCTAGAGTGTGGTGTGAAATTTTGTGGTAGTGGATTTTGTAGTGAAGTCAAGTTTAGAAGTGAAGTTAGTTGGATGTTGGGTAGTAAGGTACTGTTCGGACTTTCGTAAGTGTAGAGAAGAGATTTAGGATTACTTATTATGATAAATACTTGAACGGATAAGATGAATGAATTTGTTCCACAGCATCAAACTAGATCGGTGATCGAGGATGCAAGTTTAGAGATCTATTTAGAGTTAGAAAAGCCAATACAATTGAGTTAAAACTTTATGTTAGATACTCAGATAAGAAAACAAGTTGATCCTTAAGGAAGGGGTATTGTCTTAGGAGATTACTCAATCAAGGGTGGTTGTAGATGTGCGAAAACATTTCTGAGCAGCGTGGTTTTGGGAGAATAGTTAGAACTCGAGTTGGTAGAGCAAAAGAGAGTAGATTAGTTAGTAAGTTTTGGAGAGAAAACAGTGAGAAGTCAGATATTGTATAAACGTTGATAAAATTTTAGGTGTTGAGAAATTGGGAACGAGATTTGGAATAGTATCATATAGAGTTGGGAAAGTTAGGAATTTTGTTAGAAAGTTTGACGGTTTGACTTGTATGTATCGAGGTCGAAATCGTTGATGTTGTAAATAGCTTTGGCCAGAGTCATTAAGTTTAGGAGTGGATAAACTTAAGCGAAGGAAAGTCAAGTTTGGGAGAGTTTGGAAGAGTTACGAAAGCTTAGATTTTAAGTTAGGGAATTGAATTCGATATTTAGGAAAAAATATTGAGAGAATAGTTGATAAATTTAAGTGGTGAGAGTTTTGAGTAGGAGAGTTGTGTTAGAAAATAAATAATAAATGTCATGATTATTTGGGGAAAATGAGGGTATGAGATGGGAGTGATAAGTGAGTAATGAGATAATATAGTAAAAAAAAAAAAAAAAAAATTTGAAAGAGTTATGCAAGTTTAGACTCTTAAGTTATGGGATTGAATTGAAAGGTTATACACCGGTGATGTTGTCGGGTGAAGAGTGAGAGCCGAGATAGTTGATAAAGGGATAGATCTAAGTAGTGAGGGCATGGAGTACGAGTATGGTATTCGAAAGATGAATGAAGCGTGGTGATGGTCCGAGGTAAGTATGTAACGACCCTAATACTGTACCCAATTTTCCGTACACATTTTTTTTTTTTTATATACTTTAAATAACCCTAAGCGGAACCTAAACCGAAATCGAAATTAGAATCGAAGTTGGGGTTGTAATCTAACTTATAACCATTTAAAACTAAAATACAAACTTATTTAAATAAACATTTAACAATTTAAAACAATTAAATAAAAGTGTCGAGGGTCCAAAAGGGCAACTGCCCATAATACAGGGGCGATTATTCGCCCAATAAGGAGGGCGATAATCGCCCTTAGGCGAGTGCAACAGGCGACTAATCGCCTGTTGCTAATCGCCACGCTCTCTGGATTTCTCCAGAGAGCGGCGACCATGAGGGGCGAATGATCCCCTCCTCAGGCGATCATTTGCCACCCTCTCTGCCTTCCTCGCCCTTTTCATCTTGTTCATCTCCCTGTAAACCCAATTCAATAACAAACTTAACCATACATTTCCCTTACATTTTTGTAGCAACCTCGACTCTACAATTTATACTTCACCACTCCCTCGTTTAACAACCCAAAACGCATTTCAAAACCAAGCACATTTTATGTAAACAAACCGCGTGGTTACGTTTAAAACCTAAACATTTCCTCCTGTTAAAAATCACTTACAATTCAAGTTAAACTTTAACAAAGCAGTTTATAAACTTCAGAAGTAAACCTATCCACTACCAGAACCAAGCATCCTAAAATGTCTATACAATTGTCAGCCCAAAACATCCCAAAAACCCTCAAAATCTATACATACTTCCCCACGGGTCGGTTAAGCGTCGACTGCTCCAGCACACCACCGCAACCATCCTCCGTCAACTGGACTCAAGCCTCAGGAGGAGGAATCTCATCCTCACCTGTATCCTCGTAATCACCTACACCATACATACACACTATGAGATGAAATCCCAGTAAGCTCTACGTAAATGCAATGCATGCTGTGCGTATGAGTTCGATAAATCATGCTTTATTTTCTTTACTATGCAATGCACGATAGGTGTCACCGAGATCCTATCCCTCTAACCGGAGAGAGCTCATCCAGCTGGCGGACTACTCTTTCCAGCTAGAGGTGGGGGGTACACGCTTACAACACGTACAACCGTGCCTGAGCCCCACCTCGCGTGACCGATAAACGATACGCCTTTCGGCCAATATGCCTTTCGGCCGATATGCCTTTCGGCCAATATGTCTTTCGGCCTATGTTATGCTTTACATTATCTTTAAAACCCTGTGCGGAAGTTCATTTTTATGCTTTTCTTTAAAACACGTGATGCGTGAACAGTTCATATCTTAAAGTTAACAAGCAATAATGTATACCATCAAAGACTGTAAAACATAATCTACAAAACAAATAAGCCTAGCTACCCAACCAAAGCAATATAAAACAAGTGCATCTCCAAAATTCCTCGACGCGACATTCGACGACGGTGTAGGCCAATCGGCCAGAGAAGAATCACGAGAACTTACCTCGTGTCCAAAGCAGCTCAAGCTCCGTCCACGAGCGTCGTTTACCTACGCAATTCATAACGTTTATCATTAAAACGAGTTTAAACTTCTAAACGTCCAAATTTTACAAACCCTTAACTAATAATTTTCCTAAATTCTTAACTTAACTAATCGAAGCATTTACACCACCAATTAATGCTCGATAGTTCAAAATCCCAATTAACGAGTTTTTTCCAAAAAAACCCGAAAATCCACAATTTTAAACATTCGTCCTAAATCAATCAAATCTGTCCAATAACATCCTATACGTTCACTATATCCTTAATTAGGGCAAACCCCTCGATTTCGAACCCAAAATCGACATTTTTAACGAAACCCTAACGAAAACCCTAAACGTATAACTCTACGAAAACCGAAATATAAAGTTCGGAAACTATAGAATCATACCTAGGGTCGACAAAGGAGAAGAAAACACGAAGAACGGAGAAGAAACGGAGATCGATCGGCGTTGAAACGTGGAATCGTCGCTGGAGAACAAAGAACCACTCTCTGGTTCGTGAACTCCAGAAGAAAAAGAAGAGAGAAGTGAGGGAGAGAAAAGAAATTTGTTTATTTTATATAATTTGGTTTGAAAATTACTAAAATGCCCTTAGCACTTATTTCTATTTGATTTGTCATTCGTTTCGACAATCGGCGAACTATTCGTTTTCTCCAAATTTTCTTATTTCACCAATAAGCCCAACTTATTATTTGGGATTTATTAAAACTGACCGTTCACAATTTGGACCTCGTTTACTATTTTTACTAAAACGTCATTTACATTACGATAGAGGTAATTACTCGGAATATAGCGTTATTATTCCAAAAATTCCCTAAATTTTCTTAAAATTCCTATTAATTGTTAGGATTTTAATGACGCTTTCTTTTTGTAAAACGGACCTAATTTGATATATTTACCAAAAATACCACATATATAATAAAATATTAATATAATATATTAAATCCAAAATTCGTACGAGCCGGGTATTACAAAATAGATTCAAGTGGTGGAAGTGATAAGTTCTACATGGTATAGTAAGTTAGAGTGGCAACTCTTGAAGCTAGAAGGTAGAGTTTGAGTGAGTATATTGAAGAAGAATAAGGTACGTCAAATTTTGAGGACAAAACTTTTGTAAGGAGGGTGGATTGTAACACCCAGAAAATTCTAATAACGTGCGTAGCCCTAGGTTGTATGAGAGATTAACGTTAAGTGATGAAGGGTTCTAAACTAATAAAAACAAAAGGGTTGAAAAATCAATTATTAAAGGAACCAATAGAAATTTTGTAATTAATGAAATAAAAACGTAGAAAATTTTAATGAAAGTGGTGAGTTCTCACGTTGGAAACCATGTGTGAAATGGGAGGGAATGAAGTATGGTGATTGGTTGAAAAGTGTTGTTTGAAAAGTCAAATTCAAGGAACCAATAAAATTCAAACAAATTGTGTGAATGAAAAAGGAAGAAAAAAAAAAGATTTTAAGTGGCTTTCACGTTGGCTGCTAAGGAGAAAATGGAGAGTTTTAATTGTAATTTCAAATGGTAATTATTAAAGGAATAAAATAAAGAATAAAATGGTGGCATTAAATGGTGGGTTTTTCATTTTTTTTTTCCACCATCTTCTTGGGCCCTTTCTCCTCTCCACCATAGCTGACTTCTCTCCCCCTCTTTGCTTCAATTTCTCAAGGTGATTTCAAGGTAAAATGAGTGGGTTTTAGTTTTTATGCAATTAGTTGAAGCTTTTGAGTGTTTTTGAGGTGTTTAGGGTGAGTTTAGTGAGGGTTTGAAAACCCTAAATTGGTGAGTCCGAAAATTTGGTTCTCCTTGAGGGTGTTCTTCCTCTTTTGATCAATTAATCCTTAAATATGTTAGTTGAGGTTAATTGAGTGGTTAGATTGAAGATTGGAGGAATGTTACACAAAAACCGGTTTAGGAACACTAGGGTGGCCGCTTCTGTTCTGTGCATTTCGGATTGGCTAAGTGATTTGTTTGGTTGATTTGAGTAGTTCAATGGATAGTAGACGTGTAGAGGTTTCCGAATTGGGGTGGCACGTCGAAATCCGTTGAAAAACGAGGGAGTTATGACCGTTTGAAGTTGGACGGTCAAATTTGGGGAAAAAAATCGGGTTTTGTGTTTTGAGAGTGAAATGTGTTTTAAGTATTGTTTAGTTTTAGTTAGAAAATCCCTTAGATTTTATTTGTAACTTATTAAGCTAAGTTTGGTTATTTTAGGTCGTCGAACGAGTGAATTGACCGGTAGAATTGAGCAACTGGAAGCCGAGCATTCAGATAAGTAGTGGAGTGCTTGTGTTTTGCCTTCGAGCCTACACCATGGAACGGTAGGAAATTATTTGTTTGTTTGGTTGGTTGTTTTGTTTGGTGTTGTGTTGTGTTGTGTTGTCGTACCGTGTTGTGTTAAGTTATTGCGTTACGTTGTTGTATTGGTTGCATTGTTTGAACATTGTTTGCAAATTGTGGGAGTGGAATGTAAAAAGTTAAGCAGAAGGTTCCGTGAACGCTTCGATGTTAAGCAGAAGGTTCCGCGAACGCTTCGATGTTAAGTGCCAATAGTGAAAGAGTAATGAAAAGAAATTGAAACGAACACAACCGAGGGTTAGAAACCGCATGTGTTAGAGTGTGTGTGAGTGTTGTTGAGCATAGTGCATGGTTTTAAACTTGCTAAGCGTAAGTTTACGTGGGTGTGTGTGTTCTGTGGTGTTGGTGACGGAGCATTTACAGGTGAGCTTGAGAGCGAGGAACAGGACTAGGGGCAGTCAGAGATCCACGGAGCTCACCGGTGCAGGCCATTTGTCGAAGCGCTTCGACCTGATTCTTGGAGGTGTGTGGTTGTTGGGATTGGATATTTAGTGGTTAGTTTGTGTATATTTTGTTTTGTAGTTGGAGATGTTTTGGTTAGTTGGTTAGGCTGGATTGGTATATATAGAATTGGGTGATACTGGTGTGGTTTATGGTTGAGATTTTGAGATTTTATGGTTGGTTTTGTGAGAGTTATTGAGAGTTGTTTAGTGTAGATAATTGTGGATTTATTCTGGAGTAAATTGGGTTTGAATTGTGGCTTTAAATGTTGTTTGTTTTTCAGGTTTTGGATTAGAAACTTTTAGGCGTTATATTGTCGGTTTTTGTTAAAAAGTCAATAACGTCGGGTTGTTTTGCTATATGATTTCAATGACTATTTTGAGTTGGTTTTTTTGAGATTTTTACGAGTCATGAAGTTTTGGGTGCCGGGATAGAGTGGTAAAAATTTCGCGATTTTTGGAAGAGTTTTGCTCGGGAAAATTTTGAAGAAAAGTGATAAGGGCTGAAGGGGTGCGCGCTGGGGCGGAGGGCGTGCACAGGAAGAAGCGCTGGGGCACTGATCGCCTCGAGGGTTCGTAAAACCCAAAAACCGAGTCGATAAATTATCGAAATTTTTTTTAAACGTCGTTTTAAACGAGGGATAGCATAGCAAAGTAGCGCACCGAGCCAGGGCGGGTTCGGGGGCGTTACACAAGGAGCTCTACAAGCTTTTCCAAAACCTGGAAGTGAATCTAGGATCCCGGTCTGAGACGATTGACACCGGAACACCATGCAGCTTGACAATCTCTCTAATGTATAGCTCTGCATACTGGTCCATAGAGAATGTCGTCTTCACAGGTAGAAAGTGGGCCGACTTGGTCAGTCTATCCACAATGACCCATATACTGTTATGGCCCTTAGCCGTTCTTGGAATGCCGACAACAAAATCCATCGTTATGTTCTCCCATTTCCATTCGGGGATCGGGAGAGGCTGAAGTGTCCCACCTGGTCGTTAATGCTCAGCCTTGACTTGTTGACATATCATGTGTAATAACCCGGAAATTTTATTGAATAAAATTAAAAGTTTTGTTAGGATTTCGTGAAAGATTTTAACGGGTTAATTAGCTTATTGAAATTTGAGATTTTATTTGAAAAAAAAAAGATTTCAAATTAAATATAAGAATAAAAAAAATTAATTAAAAAAAAATTAATTAAAACATTTAAATTTTTTTAAAACAGACGAACGGCTTCGTGAAGAAGCCATTCGTCTGTCGTTCTTCGCGGGCAGAGAACGAAGCAGGGGAGAGGAAGGAGACGCGCGACGATCTACGGCCGTTCACCGCCGCGATTCCTCGACGTCTCCGGCCAGACGACGGCGATGAGGAGCTTCCGGCTGACTCCTCGCACAAACCAAACCGGTAAGTTGGTTTTAGCCCTGTTTTCAGTTCTGTTGGAGACCGGGAGTGACGAGCTCGATTGAGCTCTGATCACCGGCCGATTTAGGTTGTTTCCGGCGTGGGTTTGCCGACCCTTAGACCGGCTTTCATTGCCTTGTCGTGATGGGCTCCGTTTGGGTGAAAATTAGAGGGCTCCGATTTGGGGCATTTTGGTTTTGATGTGTGTAGCTCGGGATTTTGATTAGATTATTCAAATTGGAGGTGTAGGTGGTCGATTGGTGAGGAATTGGGTGGAAATTGATGGAAAATCGAAAAGGGGGAAATTTTCGGTTAAAGGGCAGTTCGGGTTTTTGCCATTTTGACCTAGCTAGGGTTATTTGTTTTAAAATTTATTTTGGCATGTTAAAATAGGTTATTAGAGGAGTGCGTGGCCGCTGGAATCGTTCGATTCCGATAACCGATGCGAAAGTTATGCACTTTTGAAGTTTCGGGTCGGTTTTTACCGAACCCAAATTAGTGGCCCGTTTAGTTAGGTTTTAGTTTGATTAGGCTAGAAATAGTAGTTTGAGAGTAATTGGTGAATGTAAGCTTGATTTTGATGAAGTTTGAATTTTTGTCGTAGGTCGAGCCGTAGGTGGGCAAGAAACCGAACATCCTCAGCAAGCTAGGACGCCAGGTAAGTAGTAGTGTGGGTGTAATGCTTGAGAGTCGCCCAGAAGGGGGCCTATAACACAGTGGGTTGCATGTTGTGAGTCGTAAACACGTTTTGAGTAATCTGTATGTGAGGTGCTCCGCGAATTCCGAGTGGGACTCGGGCCGGAGGTGAGGTGCTCCGCGAATTCCGAGTGGGACTCGGGCCGGAGGTGATGTGCTCCGCGAATTCCGAGTGAGACTCGGGCCAGAGGTGAGGTGCTCCGCGAATTTCGAGTGGGACTCGGGCCGGAGATGATGTGATCCGCGAATTCCGAGTGAGACTCGGGCCGGAGGTGAGGTGCTCCGCGAATTCTGAGTGGGACTCGGGCCGGAGATGATGTGCTCCGCGAATTTTGAGTGGGACTCAGGCCGGAGGTGAGGTGCTCCGCGAATTCCGAGTGGGACTCGGGCCGGAGATGATGTGCTCCGCGAATTCCGAGTGGGACTCGGGCCGGAGCCTTGTGAGGGTTGTGAGACGGTTGTATGTAGGTAGTGAGCCTTGTGAGGGTTGTGAGACGGTTGTATGTAGGTAGTGAGCCTTGTGAGGGTTGTGAGACGGTTGTATGTAGGTAGTGAGCTTTGTGAGAGTTGTGGGAGTAGGTAGTGAGCCTTGTGAGGGTTGTGAGACGGTTGTATGTAGGTAGTGAGCCTTGTGAGGGTTGTGAGACGGTTGTATGTAGGTAGTGAGCCTTGTGAGGGTTGTGAGACGGTTGTATGTAGGTAGTGAGCCTTGTGAGGGTTGTGAGACGGTTGTATGTAGGTAGTGAGCCTTGTGAGGGTTGTGAGACGGTTGTATGTAGGTAGTGAGCTTTGTGAGAGTTGTGGGAGTAGGTAGTGAGCCTTGTGAGGGTTGTGAGACGGTTGTATGTAGGTAGTGAGCTTTGTGAGAGTTGTGGGAGTAGGTAGTGAGCTTTGTGAGAGTTGTGGGAGTAGGTAGTGAGCTTTGTGAGAGTTGTGGGAGTAGGTAGTGAGCCTTGTGAGGGTTGTGAGACGGTTGTATGTAGGTAGTGAGCTTTGTGAGAGTTGTGGGAGTAGGTAGTGAGCTTTGTGAGAGTTGTGGGAGTAGGTAGTGAGCCTTGTGAGGGTTGTGAGACGGTTGTATGTAGGTAGTGAGCCTTGTGAGGGTTGTGAGACGGTTGTATGTAGGTAGTGAGCCTTGTGAGGGTTGTGAGACGGTTGTATGTAGGTAGTGAGCTTTGTGAGAGTTGTGGGAGTAGGTAGTGAGCTTTGTGAGAGTTGTGGGAGTAGGTAGTGAGCTTTGTGAGAGTTGTGGGAGTAGGTAGTGAGCTTTGTGAGAGTTGTGGGAGTAGGTAGTGAGCCTTGTGAGGGTTGTGAGACGGTTGTATGAAGGTAGTGAGCTTTGTGAGAGTTGTGGGAGTAGGTAGTGAGCTTTGTGAGAGTTGTGGGAGTAGGTAGCGAGCCTTGTGAGGGTTGTGAGACGGTTGTATGTAGGTAGTGAGCTTTGTGAGAGTTGTGGGAGTAGGTAGTGAGCTTTGTGAGAGTTGTGGGAGTAGGTAGTGAGCCTTGTGAGGGTTGTGAGACGGTTGTATGTAGGTAGTGAGCCTTGTGAGGGTTGTGAGACGGTTGTATGTAGGTAGTGAGCCTTGTGAGGGTTGTGAGACGGTTGTATGTAGGTAGTGAGCTTTGTGAGAGTTGTGGGAGTAGGTAGTGAGCTTTGTGAGAGTTGTGGGAGTAGGTAGCGAGCCTTGTGAGGGTTGTGAGACGGTTGTATGTAGGTAGTGAGCTTTGTGAGAGTTGTGGGAGTAGGTAGTGAGCCTTGTGAGGGTTGTGAGACGGTTGTATGTAGGTAGTGAGCCTTGTGAGGGTTGTGAGACGGTTGTATGTAGGTAGTGAGCTTTGTGAGAGTTGTGGGAGTAGGTAGTGAGCTTTGTGAGAGTTGTGGGAGTAGGTAGTGAGCCTTGTGAGGGTTGTGAGACGGTTGTATGTAGGTAGTGAGCCTTGTGAGGGTTGTGAGACGGTTGTATGTAGGTAGTGAGCTTTGTGAGAGTTGTGGGAGTAGGTAGTGAGCTTTGTGAGAGTTGTGGGAGTAGGTAGTGAGCTTTGTGAGAGTTGTGGGAGTAGGTAGTGAGCTTTGTGAGAGTTGTGGGAGTAGGTAGTGAGCTTTGTGAGAGTTGTGGGAGTAGGTAGTGAGCCTTGTGAGGGTTGTGAGACGGTTGTATGTAGGTAGCGAGCCTTGTGAGAGTTGTGGGAGTAGGTAGCGAGCCTTGTGAGGGTTGTGAGACGGTTGTATGTAGGTAGTGAGCTTTGTGAGGGTTGTGAGACGGTTGTATGTAGGTAGTGAGCTTGTGAGGGTTGTGGGAGTAGGTAGCGAGCCTTGTGAGAGTTGTGGAGTAGGTAGTGAGCTTGTGAGGGTTGTGAGACGGTTGTATGAAGGTAGTGAGCTTTGTGAGAGTTGTGGGAGTAGGTAGTGAGCCTTGTGAGGTTGTGGGAGTAGGTAGTGAGCTTTGTGAGAGTTGTGGGAGTAGGTAGTGAGCTTGTGAGAGTTGTGGGAGTAGGTAGCGAGCCTTGTGAGAGTTGTGGGAGTAGGTAGCGAGCCTTGTGAGGTTGTGGGAGTAGGTAGCGAGCCTTGTGAGAGTTGTGGGACGGTTGTATGAAGGTAGTGAGCTTTGTGAGAGTTGTGGGAGTAGGTAGCGAGCCTTGTGAGGTTGTGGGAGTAGGTAGCGAGCCTTGTGAGAGTTGTGGGAGTAGGTAGCGAGCCTTGTGAGAGTTGTGGGACGGTTGTATGTAGGTAGTGAGCCTTGTGAGGGTTGTGGGAGTAGGTAGCGAGCCTTGTGAGAGTTGTGGGAGTAGGTAGTGAGCCTTGTGAGGTTGTGGGAGTAGGTAGTGAGCTTGTGAGAGTTGTGGAGTAGGTAGTGAGCTTGTGAGGGTTGTGGGAGTAGGTAGTGAGCTTGTGAGGGTTGTGGGACGGTTGTATGTAGGTAGTGAGCTTGTGAGGGTTGTGGGACGGTTGTATGTAGGTAGTGAGCTTGTGAGGGTTGTGAGACGGTTGTATGTAGGTAGTGAGCTTGTGAGAGTTGTGGGAGTAGGTAGTGAGCTTGTGAGGGTTGTGGGACGGTTGTATGTAGGTAGTGAGCTTTGTGAGGGTTGTGGGAGTAGGTAGTGAGCCTTGTGAGGGTTGTGGGACGGTTGTATGTAGGTAGTGAGCTTGTGAGAGTTGTGGGAGTAGGTAGTGAGCTTTGTGAGAGTTGTGGGAGTAGGTAGCGAGCCTTGTGAGGGTTGTGAGACGGTTGTATGTAGGTAGTGAGCCTTGTGAGGGTTGTGGGAGTAGGTAGTGAGCCTTGTGAGGGTTGTGGGACGGTTGTATGAAGGTAGTGAGCTTTGTGAGGGTTGTGAGACGGTTGTATGTAGGCAGTGAGCTTTGTGAGAGTTGTGGGAGTAGGTAGCGAGCCTTGTGAGGGTTGTGGGACGGTTGTATGTAGGTAGTGAGCTTGTGAGGATGGTTGTATGTCTGTAGTGAGCTTTGTGAGGGTTGTGGGAGTAGGTATGAGCCTTGTGAGGGTTGTGGGACGGTTGTATGTAGGTATGAGCTTTGTGAGGGTTGTGGGATTAGGTAGTGAGCCTTGTGAGGGTTGTGAGACAGTTGTATGTAGGTAGTGAGCTTTGTGAGGGTTGTGGGAGTATGTAGTGAACCTTGTGAGGGCTTTGAGAGTAGGTAGTGAGCCTTGTAGGGATTGTGGAACGGTTGTATGTAGGTGGTGAGTCTGGTGGGTTTGTGGGTAAGTTATGCGTAGCTGGTGAGTCAGTCGTGCGTAGGGTGTAAGTTTGGTGAGGTTGTGGGTCATCGTATGTAAGTCGACAGTTTTGCGTACGTGGATGGTTGTGGGTACGGGTGTGGACGAGAAGCTGTCGACAGTTGGTTATAGTGTGTAGGATGTGAGTCTCGTGTGTGATGTGGCCATAGGTACGTATGTGTATGAGTAATCATTGTTAGTTGTATGTTGTGAGTCTTGCATACGTGGATGGTTGTGGGTACGGATGTGGACGAGAAGTTGTCGTTAGTTGGGCATGTTGTGTAGGTTATGAATCTTGTGTAGGTCGTAGGCTAGTTGTGAGTATGTATGAGTCTTGTACAGGTTGTGGGTTAATGACAAATATGTTACGAGTCTCGTACTGGTTGTCGGTTAGTGGCACGTATAGTATGAGTCCTGTGCAGGCGGTGGGTGAGTTGTACGTCAGTTGTGAGTTTTGGTGCACGTTATGGGTTGTAGGCACGTTTGTGATGTGATGCGTATGTGGAGTTGTAGTTAGTTGATTGCGATGCGATGAGATGATGACAACGTGTGTAGAGACCTGCATGTGTTAAGATTGCATAATCAATTTTCATGCTTCACGTTTATCTTCCAGCACTTTATTTGCTAAGCTTTGAGCTTACGATGTGTTCTGTGGTGTAGGTGCTGCTGAGCTGGTGGGGTGTGTACCGAGAATCTGACTAGGAATGGGGGGAGGCAGTTGGTGGCGTGCGACCAGGGCCCCGGTTGATGACAGTGTTAGGGCGACCCGACCCAGGAAGAGCCGTAGCATGGTGTTGATGGGGAGTAGGACTTTTTGTCTTTTGTGGGAGTATTTGTATTTGTTGTATATAGTCATAGTTAAGGATGATATGTCGCCCTGAACTATGGACTTTCTTCATTTTGGTCGATAGCATTTTCGTTCTGTTGTGTGATTGTTTGGAGATTTCATAGACTAGGTAGTTGTGTAGGAGTATTTTGGATTGGTTGGGATTTATTCGTTTGCAGGTACTTAGCATTTTGGGGGGCGCCATTTTCAGGCGTTACTGTCAAGCCCCGGCCCAGCCCAGTCATTATTGTAACAACCCGGCCCACGTACATCGAGGGTTTACACCGAGCTGTGCGGCCCACGTACATCGAGGGTTTACACCGCTACGTGGCAGCCACACAGGCCCACCACGTGTACTCACAGAACTTTCCCCTCCCTGTAGGTTATTTTTGTCTTCCTCCCCACTCGAACCCAAGACCTCAGGGTTAAGTACCTGGGCTACAAGTGAGGAGTGCCGGTACTTAACCCTGAGGTCTTGGGTTCGAGTGGGGAGGAAGGCAAAAATAACCTACAGGGAGGGGAAAGTTCTGTGAGTACACGTGGTGGGCCTGTGTGGCTGCCACGTGGCGGTGTAAACCCTCGATGTACGTGGGCCGCACAGCTCGGTGTAAACCCTCGATGTACGTGGGCCGGGTTGTTACGTTACAATAAAAGGCGCCTTTTATTGTAACAACCTGGCCCACGTACATCGAGGGTTTACACCGAGCTGTGCGGCCCACGTACATCGAGGGTTTACACCGCCACGTGGCAGCCACACAGGTCCACCACGTGTACTCACAGAACTTTCCCCTCCCTGTAGGTTATTTTTGCCTTCCTCCCCACTCGAACCCAAGACCTCAGGGTTAAGTACCTGAGCTACAAGTGAGGAGTACCACTTGAGCTAGTTCTGTGAGTACACGTGGTGGGCCTGTGTGGCTGCCACGTGGCGGTGTAAACCATCGATGTACGGTGGCCGCACAGCTCGGTGTAAACCATCGATTTACGGTGGCCGGGTTGTTACAATAAAAGGCGCCTTTTATTGTAACAACCCGGCCCACGTACATCGAGGGTTTACATCGAGCTGTGCGGCCCACGTACATCGAGGGTTTACACCGCCACGTGGTGGGCCTGTGTGGCTGCCACGTGGCGGTGTAAACCCTCGATGTACGTGGGCCGCACAGCTCGGTGTAAACCCTCGATGTACGTGGGCCGGGTTGTTACAATAAAAGGCGCCTTTTATTGTAACAACCCGGCCACCGTACATCGATGGTTTACACCGAGCTGTGCGGCCACCGTACATCGATTAGAGGTGTGCAAAACCGGTTTCGGTTCGGTTTTTGGCTGGACCCGAAACCGAACCGATCACTTTCGGTTTTAGATTTACCGAATCGAAACCGGTATTTTAACTTACTGAAACCGAACCAAAACCGAACCGAAAATTCCGGTTCCGGTTCCGGTTCGGTTTCGGTTCTACAGCATATTTGCTTGCTGTCAAAGGCAATTTAAAGTCAAAAATTTGAATTGCCTTTCAACGAATTTCAAAGCCTTACTGTCACAACTAAAACCTTACCAACACGAGGAACTGATTGCTACGGTTTCTGCTAAATTGTGTTGCTTTAACATCATCAGTATCCCAAGAAATAACAAAACATTTACTGTGATAATTCATGGATGATTTATCGGACGATAGACAAATTTGATAGAAGAAACAACTTCCATATAGTTCAAACTCAGAACAGAACAATCTTCAGAGAAAATTGAACAAAAAAGAAAAGACTTAGGCCTGGCCAGTTTATTGAACAAGTAAAACAAAATTAAACAGCTAGATCTTCAAGCTATATTTCTCATTGCCAGGACCTTACCCCAAGATGGCCTGGACATATTCTCAGTAACCTAGAGATTGACATGTGGGCGTGATTCGAATACCTTCTTAGCATCTGTGGCCATCAAATAGGTAAGAGTAGGAAGATGATACAGATCGGCCAGAGTGAAGCAGTCGCCAGCCAAGTATTTCGTCTTGGACAATTTAACTTCGTATATATCCAGAACTTTACACAACTTAGCTTCATTTTCTGCCACCGCTGCTGCATCGGCAGCCCCAATTCCCAGCATGGGCTTCACAAACAGCTCGAAAGCCAGCTTGGACACAGGGGGGTCGTATTGGTGAGCCTCCACATTCATCCATGTCAATGTTGTACCCATTTCCTTCTTGTCCGAAGGTATCAAATGGGCTCCCTTTTCAGGATAGGCACCGCATAAACAAGGTACTCGGTGATTGCCCTAGATTCTGATCAGGAAGTGGAAGAAATTATGAACAAAGCCATAAAATCAAACTACGAGAAATTACAAATCAATATAATTACCGAATAGTGATAGATCTCCATCTTCAAACCCTGGAACCTGGCCAAATGGCTGCAGAAGACCGCATAAGAAGAGAGATCAGACTTGCAGATCTTAAAATTATAGTGTTTTTTTTGGGGGACAGGGGAGAATCAGGCGTTTCCACTGCCGTGGAACAAGAAAAAGAAAAAGAGATCAACAGAGAAGACGAATCAAACTTACATGGAGGGAGATGAAAGGCTCCTTCTTGTGTTCGCCAGTTCTCAAATCAACAAGGACGAAGTCGAACTTGATATCTTTCACGAAAAGACAGCAGAGAACGCGAGCAGCGGCGGTTGAGAAAGGAGTACCATGAACCTTGATCGATGACATGATCAGAGACTGAAGAAAGAAGAAAGTGAAGAAGCTGAGGAAGATGATAATTTTAGGTTAAAATGCAGGAATGGTTCGGTTCGGTTTTGACCGGTTCGAACCGAAAACCGAACCTAAAAAGTCGGTTTCTACAAAATCAAACCGAAGTTCGGTTTCCAAACGCTCAAAACCGATCCGAACCGAACCGATTTCACCGGTTCTGGTTCGGTTTTGCACACCCCTAACATCGATGGTTTACACCGCCATGTGGCAGCCACACAGGCCCACCACGTGTACTCACAGAACTTTCCCAGTAGCTCAAGTGGTACTCCTCACTTGTAGCCCAGGTACTTAACCTTGAGGTCTTGGGTTCGAGTGGGAAGGAAGGCAAAAATAACCTACAGGGAGGGGAAAGTTCTGTGAGTACACGTGGTGGGCCTGTGTAGCTGCCACGTGGCGGTGTAAACCATCGATGTACGGTGGCCGCACAGCTCGGTGTAAACCATCGATGTACGGTGGCCGGGTTGTTACAGTTACTCTGCCGAAATTTTTGGGGAGGACGCCGTGGTGCTTAATGGTTAGGATTGAGGAAAATTAGTGAGTTGTTTAGCTCGTAGTAGTCCCTATAGCGAACCGAGAATCCGGGTGGGTTTTCGGGGCGTTACATCATGCAAGACTCCACGTATTTGGCTACTTCATTCTTCATATTTGGCCACCAGAAGTGAAGTTTCAAGTCTTGATACATCTTTGTACTACCACGATGCACGGAGAAAGAAGATGAGTGGGCTTCCGACAAGATGTTCCTTCATAGCTCTTCGTCTCTCGGAACATACCACCTGTCTTTGAACTTCAGAATACCCTCTCCCGAATAACTGAAATCAGAAGAGGCCATAGGTAACTTGCTCACAATATCGGCCATCTGCTTTGAATTGGTCATTTGGGCTTCCTTAATTTGGTCCAGGACGGTGGGTCGTAGTGTCAAGTCTGCTAGTATGACTAATAGCCCAGCAACTATCTCCATATCGAACTTCTGTATCTCTGTCCTCAAAGGCATTGATACGGCCGACATAGCTGGTTGCATAGTACCTGGCATCCTGCTTAGTGCATCAGCTACCACATTAGCTTTCCCCGGGTGGTATTTAATCTCAACATCATAATCTTTCACAAATTCTAACCACCGTCTTTGTCTCATGTTTAACTCTTCTTAGATAAATATGTACTTCAGGCTTTTGTAATCAGAAAACACTTCACATGATTACCCGTACAAGTGGTGTCTCCATACTTTCAGCGCAAAGTATGAGTACGACTTTCACTAAGGGGGGTGATTGTAATGACCCAAATGTGCACGTATGAGTACGACTGCGGGGCAAACCTCAGGTTGCAGGGTAAACCTCGGGACCTAAGCCGAGTGTAGGCGAATCCTGGACTCGAGTATAGACGAATCCCGGTTCATAAAAAGGGGGTCGTCACAATTCCCCGGGTCGGCACATGCATACTTTACTTACCTGGCTCTCCTGGAAATGCTCGGTTACAACTACTTTGGAAGCCTTGTTCATCTAATGTCATAAGCAGAATACCGATTAGATCACCAATAACCTTACCCTATATATCATTCAAAAACCTATGGAGCTAGTTTGGAAGCTCTGGTCATCGTACATTCTCGGCTCAACACTAAACCCGAACTCAACTCACTCACAACATTATCAAAATACGCACATTGCCCTCCTCCTACTACCTAGCCACTAAAATCTCAAGAAAACGAAGGGAAAACTTACCTAGTTTGAAGGAGAATCGGGCGAGGAAAATCGTCTAGAGAGCTCGGCTGCTTGAGCTGAAAACCCGAAGAGAAAGTGTGAAATGGAGGCGGCTACAGTGCATTAACCCAATCCCTCACTCCTTAAATACGTTATCCACATTTAAATTTCCAATTTACATAAATGCCCTTGCTTAGTCACTCATTAACCTAATCAATAATTCTCCCAATTTTTCTATGAAATTGCACATCATAAATTGATGAGTTAAATTCAGTTTAATTGAAACCGGGTGCTACAACAGATCTGTAACATGCACGTGGAGAAATAAACAAGGCTGCAAATGTTAACTAATAACTTGGAAGATTATGCAGTTAACCTCATTCAGACTTGTAGAAAACAACGAGTGTGTTTCCATACAAAAATCGAGAGTTTTCTCCCAAAATAACTTAACCTAAAACTTCAGCAAACTCATACTTTTACTTGTCCAAATTTATTAGCATTAGTAGATATTTACCTTAGCGGAGGAGCAGAAAGAAATTTGAGGAGATCTAAGTAACTTCGATGATAGTTTGTCGACAGGAAGAGAGAATGCCGAGAAGAGAATGGAAAGAGCAGAGGAAAGAGAGAAGTGGGTTTCACGTAGGAAGTGGAGTATGTCTTGTTCAGCAAGTTGCCAAGTGTCGATGGCATATTGGCTCCATCCCACCAACCACAATTCTTACCTAAACAGCCCCTCCATTTGATTCTAACCAACTTGTTAATTGATTTGTTTTGGTTCCACATTAGTTTAGTTCTCCACTAATTATTCCAACAATTCAACCAAAACATTCATTGTATTAAAATAATATTGATCCCGCTCATACGATTCGGGAAAATGATTACATGGCAATTAAATGCCGGGTGTTACAAATAGAATTTCTACTAATTTACATACTACTATTATACTTTCTAGTGATCAAATAACACATGGAATTATTAATTTATATTCTTCTTATGAATCTAAATATTCTAATATTAGTCGTTCACATCCTTTTTCACATGCTAGTTCTAGTAATGGTGGTGAAGCTATTGTAGCTCCACAATTTGGTATTCATGATATTTGAAATCAATTAGATACTGATGTTTATTTTAGCTATATGAGAAATGAACTAGATATTTATTTTGATACTCGATATCAATTTTCTCGCGATGAGAACTTTGATATTTTAGATTGGTGAAAAATATTTTCAAATACATATCATATTCTTTTTATAATGGCACGTGATCTACTAATATCTCTGGTATCTACCGTAGCATCGAAGTCTGGTTTTAGTGCAGTTGGACGTGTGCACGATGAATGTCAAGGAAGACTTGCACCAGACCTTGTGGAAACACTCATTTGCATGAAGGATTGGAACGACTTCATTACGAAAAATCAACAATGAGATGACAAAATACTAGAAGATTTTAAAATTTTAGACGTTGAAGACTAACTTTTCATTTAAATTTGGATGTATTATAATTTGAATTTTGAAGTATTTTTTTAACTTGTAATTTTTTTTTTGACATTTTACATATGATTGACAATTAGATGGGGCCAACATAATTGGGATGTATCTAATGTGTAGTGATGCAAATGTCAAATTTATAATGAATGTTATATATTTTTCTCAAATAATTTTTTTTATAATTACAAGTAATTTTTTAATTAATTAAATAATATTATTATTTAGACGACTAACTAAACAACTATCATATTTTAACATTATAATAATAAATATTTATTATAGTTTTAATAACTAAAATTTTAAAAAAATATATAATATATTTATATAAAATAATTTTATTTATGTATGTCGAGTTCATTAAGCTCGGTTCATTAGACTTGTTAGCTTCGTTGGGTCGGCTCGGCTTGACTCGTGGCTTGCGAGCCGGCTTGAGTTAAAAAAATTTTAGGGTCAATTCGGCAGGCTCGGTGAGTTGGATCTATCCAGGCTCGACTCGGTCGACTCGTTTAACATCTCTAGTCAAAATGAGTCGTGTCGACATTATCGTCTTACATGCCAACTTACGAGTTGCATTGAATTTGGTAGTATAAGTGTATGTTTTCAATGTTTTTTATTAGTTGTTTTTTGACTTTTTCACTTTCAGGAGCAATCATGTGTACCATATATGATGAGAAGAAAGATGACGATGGTTTCCTTTATGTGACATACAGTGGGGAGAACACATTTGGGTGATGATAGAGCCTCAATCTGCTACCATCTTAATGCTCATTTTTATGTCGCGTGGTTTGATACTTATCGCGCTTCCTTTCATTGTTATCTGTATCACTATTGTCTATGATTGATTAAATGTACAGAACATTTGGTCTACTTCAATGTACATGTCCTGAAATAATGACCATTTCCCTCTCTATGATCTTTGTCTCCCATCGTTTTCAGTAGCTGTAATTTTAACTGAATTAGTTTGATTTCACGCCGATTTATAGCTCGTGTTACATTCTTTTCTTACTCATGTATGTCAAACTTAAGACTGATAAGATTAATTTTGGGTTCGATGAAAAGAAGAGGAGAGAGAAAGTAAGAGAGAGAGAAAAGGAGATTGAGTATTCTATTCTTCTTTCTTCCCCTCTCTGAATGGAATGACAAACCTTTAACTGTAGAAAGCAAAAACAACCAAAAGCAATTAACTACCCATAACCCATAACATCGGCTAAGAATTAGTCACAACTAACTAGTGGTGGAAGATCAAGTCCAGGCGATGCACGTCCAGGCTATGCACGTATCACTCCTTCCCCCTTAAGAATCCTTGTCCACAAGGATAAAATCAGGATAAGTTTTGGAGAAGCGCCGTTCGTTTGCCCAAGTTGTATCCTCCTTTGGTGTTCCCTGCCATTGCACCAATATCTCAAACTTAGGGCGATACTTACCTTTACGAATTATACGTCGGTCGAGCATAACGTCCGGCTGGCGGAAGTGACAAACGATACGCCATTGCTCCTAGTTTCTTCCACCACCAGGATCATGCGGTTGATTGAGAACCCCGGTTCCTCTGTCAGCCTCCCTATTGTCACTGGGGCTTGAGTGCAATGAATCTTCGAGCATGAATAATTGTGGTTGTTCGCAACGATGACCTAGGATAAACTTCTCGTCACAATAATAGCAGAGCCCTTTTTTTCGACGTTCGCGTGCTTCTTGGTTGGTGATTCGGCGAAATGTTGTCGCTGGAGCAGTAACTTTCGCCGTCATTCGGTGGTTTGGGGAAGGGCCAAGTAAGCCAGTGGAGGAGTTGGAGGTCGCCTTTGGCATTAATGAGACGAATGGACCATACTTTTTTTGCAACTGGTTCTCTTCCTCAATTAATCTAGCAACGCCGATCGTCTCTGCTAAGGTCAGTGGTTGTTTAATTTTGACATCCAAACGAATGTCATCACGAAGTCCGGCGATAAAACAACCAACAAGGAAAGTTTCGGGTAAGCCATCCACTTGTTTGGAAAGCTTTTCAAAAGCTTCTTGGTACAAGGCGAAGGTTGTGGTTTGACGCAGGCGTGGTAGAGCTTCCGCTGGGTCTTTGTAATTGGTTGGGCCAAAACGTAGAATGATAGCCTTGGTGAATGCAGTCCAAGTCAGAGAACTACAAAATTTTGTGAACCTGCGATACCATTGCAAGGCAATGCCCTCTAGATAGAACGAAGCGAGTTGGACTTGTTGAGTTGGGAAAATGCCTTGGAAATCAAATATTGTTCGACCTTGTAGATCCAGCCTGTAGGGTCTTCGCCGTCGAAACCCAAAAAGGATAGCTTGAGGTGGTGGCGATGGTGGTCAAGGATGGTGGGTGAGTGGCCATTGTTTGGGGAATGAGAAGACGGTCCTGCGGCGAAGAGATTGATGTCAGTTGCATTTCGAGAGGTGCGCAGCGCTTGGAGCTCTGTTAGCACCGCTTGTAAGGCAGAGTTTACTTGATCAAAGTTGGACTCATGGCGGGCTAAGATTTCATTCACTTCACTACGGAATTCTGCATTCGATTTGCCTCGTGTATCCATGAACGCAGCTCTGATACCACTGATAGATTAATTTTGGGTTCGATGAAAAGAAGAGGAGAGAGAAAGTAAGAGAGAGAGAAAAGGAGATTGAGTATTCTATTCTTCTTTCTTCCCCTCTCTGAATAGAATTACAAACCTTTAAATTACAGAAAGCAAAAACAACCGAAAGCAATTAACTACACATAACCTATACATTGGCTAAGAATTAGTCACAACTAACTAGTGGTGGAAGATCAAGTCCAGGCGATGCACGTCCAGGCTATGCACGTATCACTCCTTCCCCCTTAAGAATCCTTGTCCACAAGGATAAAATCAGGATAAGTTTTGGAGAAGCGCCGTTCGTTTGCCCAAGTTGTATCCTCCTTTGGTGTTCCCTGCCATTGCACCAATATCTCAAACTTAGGCGATACTTACCTTTACGAATTATACGTCGGTCGAGCATAACGTCCGGCTGGCGGAAGTGACAAACGATACGCCATTGCTCCTAGTTTCTTCCACCACCAGGATCATGCGGTTGATTGAGAACCCCGGTTCCTCTGTCAGCCTCCCTATTGTCACTGGGGCTTGAGTGCAATGAATCTTCGAGCATGAATAATTGTGGTTGTTCGCAACGATGACCTAGGATAAACTTCTCGTCACAATAATAGCAGAGCCCTTTTTTTCGACGTTCGCGTGCTTCTTGGTTGGTGATTCGGCGAAATGTTGTCGCTGGAGCAGTAACTTTCGCCGTCATTCGGTGGTTTGGGGAAGGGCCAAGTAAGCCAGTGGAGGAGTTGGAGGTCGCCTTTGGCATTAATGAGACGAATGGACCATACTTTTTTTGCAACTGGTTCTCTTCCTCAATTAATCTAGCAACGCCGATCGTCTCTGCTAAGGTCAGTGGTTGTTTAATTTTGACATCCAAACGAATGTCATCACGAAGTCCGGCGATAAAACAACCAACAAGGAAAGTTTCGGGTAAGCCATCCACTTGTTTGGAAAGCTTTTCAAAAGCTTCTTGGTACAAGGCGAAGGTTGTGGTTTGACGCAGGCGTGGTAGAGCTTCCGCTGGGTCTTTGTAATTGGTTGGGCCAAAACGTAGAATGATAGCCTTGGTGAATGCAGTCCAAGTCAGAGAACTACAAAATTTTGTGAACCTGCGATACCATTGCAAGGCAATGCCCTCTAGATAGAACGAAGCGAGTTGGACTTGTTGAGTTGGGAAAATGCCTTGGAAATCAAAATATTGTTCGACCTTGTAGATCCAGCCTGTAGGGTCTTCGCCGTCGAAACCCAAAAAGGATAGCTTGAGGTGGTGGCGATGGTGGTCAAGGATGGTGGGTGAGTGGCCATTGTTTGGGGAATGAGAAGACGGTCCTGCGGCGAAGAGATTGATGTCAGTTGCATTTCGAGAGGTGCGCAGCGCTTGGAGCTCTGTTAGCACCGCTTGTAAGGCAGAGTTTACTTGATCAAAGTTGGACTCATGGCGGGCTAAGATTTCATTCACTTCACTACGGAATTCTGCATTCGATTTGCCTCGTGTATCCATGAACGCAGCTCTGATACCACTGATAAGATTAATTTTGGGTTCGATGAAAAGAAGAGGAGAGAGAAAGTAAGAGAGAGAGAAAAGGAGATTGAGTATTCTATTCTTCTTTCTTCCCCTCTCTGAATAGAATTACAAACCTTTAAATTACAGAAAGCAAAAACAACCGAAAGCAATTAACTACACATAACCTATAACATTGGCTAAGAATTAACCACAACTAATTAGTGGTGGAAGATCAAGTCCAGGCCATGCACGTCCAGGCTATGCACGTATCAAAGACCTATTTAAGTCTTAAACAAATGAAACTAGCAATGGGACCAAAAGTTGATTAAAATAATTCAGAAACAATGTCTAATTAATAATTAACTATAAATAATTTTTTGTAAATAATCATAATTTTACTATGATTGTTGTACTTACTGCGTAATCGTGTCTACGAACTCGTCGTGTCATGGCCCTACTTATTCCTTATTTGTTTTTCTTCAACTAGTCTGCATCCGAATTGAGGTTTTCAGTTTGGCTTTAATCTTAGGAAACCCGAATTAAGAATCGAGGGTTCTTGGTTTTAGTCTGAACGGAACCGGACCATGTAGGTGTGAATAGTTTCTTTAGATTTTTTTTTTTTTTTTGTAATTTTGAAAGACCTACGAAGAAAAACCAACCAAAATTGAGTCGAAACCGAACTCAAACATAACCAAAAAACTAGGCTTGATTTGGCTTCGGTTTGAAACTTTGCTCAATTTGGTTTTGGTTACTAGGTACAGCGAACAGAACCGGACCGGCCCGCTCACACTTCTGTTTGGCGGTTAGAAAGTTCTGGTCTTGCGATTTGTAGATGGAGTTAGATTTGGGGTAAGATTAGAATCTCCATTTTCAAGTAGATTTCCCGACCTCAACGACTCCGATGGCTCTGAATCCTCATCTTTTTCCTAATGGAATGCCTGTTCCCTTCGTTAATGAGATATTTGTGTTGGCCAGAGACGGCGTCGAATTCGAGGTCGATAAGATTTCCTGGTTTGTTCCTTTTTTCTCTCTTTTTTCTAACGGTATTTGATCTCATTGACGATCTCTGTGGAAAAGGCGATTGACTGATAGTTTTGAATGCGTCGAGTTGACTCTTGATTTGATTGTGTTTTGGTCATCCGTTAAGTATCAAGTGTTTTCTCCAGGAGAGCTGCATGAAAGTAGCAATTAGACTCTTTTGTAGATTTTAATCCATATTACAAACACTATCCCTGAATAAGTAGAACATATTTTTACGACTTGGATCCTTGTTCTTTTCAATCCTTAATCAGTTATTTGCAAGCCATTGATATTAACTCTGAACATTTCACTGGTTATGAAAAATTCATCATATATAATTCATGTTTTTACTGTTTTTTAAAACTATCAAATTTGTATCGAAGCGTTAGGATAGAAGTCAAGTATATATGAAAGATCTTGAGAATGCCCAATTTTTCTTATACGATTCAGAAATGGACATAATTTTTAACTGAAATCTGAATTTTAGATAGCACGGTATTGATTGAGGAATAGTGTAGCTGTAATGAATATCTATCAATTTTGTATGGCACATAACAAAAATTCAACTGTATAAAATTTTTAGTATTATGATCCAAATAACCTCATTCATGCGCAACTATCTTTTTAACGAGACTTGCACATTCACTTTTCATTATGAAAAATTTTCATATATCCAATTTTATTTTACATGAAGTATTTGAAATCATTAGAAGGAAGGCAATATGCAATTTTGATCCTTTGGTGAATGTGACTAAATTTAAAAATTGAAAAAACTGTGTGGTCATTTGCTTCATTTTTGCTTACTCATATCAATAGAGCTTATACTGTCATAGTATACATTATTTAGAATGATTTCATAATATCATGTTTATTTGAAAAATTATGATTGTTTTCATGAAAAAAAAATTACTGGATTTTAAACTCATCACTTCCTCACAATTTTCCAATGAGGTATCAAGAAACAAGGTTTTTGGTTCTCCTTTTTAAGTTTTTTGTACTTGGATTGAGGACCAAAGTGCTTGTATTTTGATAACAGTCTGTTATTCTCTAGTTCGTAGCTAGGTTGGTATTAAAAATTCTTTCCCTTGCTAATGTGAACTAATAAAGGATTAAATCAGTTAATGAAGCTGAGCAAGTTATTCCAATTTTCACTGGACTCTATTTTCAAGACTGTGCTAGTCTTGAACAACTTTCTTTGGAGATCAATGTGCTAGTTTTTTGAGCTCGAAGATTTGCAATGGAAAAATGCTCCCATGACTTGTTATAGTTAGTTGTGTCTTGCCATGTTCTTGCAGTGGCACTGGAGATACTGTTAAAGCAAAAGGAACCATCTACCTATCAAATGTACGCATTGTCTTTGTTCCAAGTAAGCCTATGGGAAACTTCAATGGTTTTGATATGCCTTTGGTAGGTTCCACATTACTTTGCCCTTTTCTGTTTTCTTTTGGTTTTTAATTATGTATCTTCTCATAAATGAATTTATTTGTTAGAATTATCTTCTCTCTGCTCATATCCTTTATCCATCATTCAAAATTCGATTAGGGATATTGAGAATCTAAATTTAAATTCTCATAGCTAAAGATTTAATGATTTATACTATACCTCTTGAAATTTAAAAAGAATAAGAGACAGATAATTGGAAGAAATAAGAATAGAAGCTAAAATATAAACGCATTTATTTATTTTAAAAATGTAAATTTGATCCTAAACTTATGTAACAAGGACAATTGCCCCTTAAACTTTGTTTTTGTTAATAAAACAGATTTGATTTTTTTACCATGCACTAACTAGATTCTATCTTTTAGTAAATCCTGTAAAGATATGGGGCTCCTCGTTCCATTTGTTTCTACCCAGTCAAGCCTCTCCTATTTTTCAACTTGCTGACACTTACACTTGAAGTTTAGCTTGGAAAGGTCTTAAGAGTGTTTTGACACGGTGTCATTGCCATCCATGAGCTTTTAAGTGTTGACTTTATTTAATAGGTTTAAATGTTTTAAGATCTTCCTGAATAGTTCCTTCTTCACTTGGGTATTTCTTATGATACCTAATTTCGCTTATTTTTTGTGTGCATGTACTAATATAGTGGTAGCTTGCTTTGCAGCTTTATATCCGCGAAGAAAAATTTAACCAGCCAATATTTTTCTGCAACAATATATCTGGTCTTGTTGAGCCAGTAAGCATCGTGATAAAATTGTTGTCAATACTCGATGCTCTTCTTCGAATGTCTTGATTTTTTACAACTTTATTATTATAGGTGGTGCCGGAGAATGAGCATAGGGCCCTTTATGCCACTCACTCGTTTAAGATCTTGTTCAAGGAAGGAGGTTGTGGAACCTTTGTTCCACTCCTTTTCAACTTGCTTTCTTCGGTGAGACGCTATAACCAACAAGCCAATCATCTCGGGTTGGAACCACCACGGGTAGATCCTTTGCAAGCGACGCAAACTCCAGTCGATGAAATGATGAGACATGCGTGAGTGATCTCGTTTTGCGTGGATTGTAGTTTCATTGGAGCCTTCAACAGGGCAGGGTCACTAATTTTTTGTATATTGCTTTTGCAGATATGTCGATCCAAATGATCCGACGAGAATCTTCTTGCAACAACCCAATTCCGGGTCGCAACTGAGAAGAAGAACATACCAATCCCGCCCTACTGAAAATGCTATGTAAGTTTGAATCTTATTAACGCGGAATAACACTGTGAGTTGGAAATATCATGTAGTATTCAACCATGTAGCGTAGAGAAAGGGTGTATGCCGTTGGTGAGTGTTGTAACTTGTGGGGTTTGAAGAGTTAATCATAGTATAATGCATATTTTAATAGTATATTACCAGTTTATAAGTCAATATA
Source organism: Begonia masoniana (assembly GCA_022432975.1). NCBI lineage: Eukaryota > Viridiplantae > Streptophyta > Magnoliopsida > Cucurbitales > Begoniaceae > Begonia > Begonia masoniana. Next base: position 51,356,694 of record CM039503.1, on the reverse strand, counting down.
TCATGTAACACATTCAATGAAAGCTATTTAAAAAAGTAGACAAGAACAAATACTTTTCGGGTCGGGTAACGTCAACTCACCCGGGCCACCATCTTCAAATTATCAATAGTCAATACGCTTACCCGGCAGGTACTATTTGATCGATAGAAGTAGGCATCAAACGGCCAACTTGCTGTAATGTACTTTTTTGAAAAAATATTTATTACTCAATTAATATTTTATTTATTAATTACCAGACCAATTTTAGAAAACTAACATAAGATTGTGCTTATAATTAAACTGCCAAGTTCCTCTTATTTCATTTGTTTTTCTTTTTATTGTTTTGTGTGATGTTAATGTCTTTTTATATATATATATATATATATATATATATATATATATATATATATATATATATATAATATTTTAAGTTGACCAATTTAAGCTTTACCCTTAAAAAATGTCTGAAAAATAAAATAAGAAGCAATTTTCTTCAATCTTGTGAAAGAGACTAAGATTAAGTTGACAAAATAATAAGGGAAATTATCAAATTCAACCACGAAGTTTCGATTTTTTTCGATTATAACCACAAACAATTTTTTTTAACAATTCAAACCGTAACGTATCGAAAATCTACCAAAAACAACCAAGCCGGACGGACACTAAAATCCACCGTCCGTCCGGGGTACTGTTCACGTGAACAGTACCCCGGACCGACGCAAAAAAAACTGTGTCCGGACGGTACTGTTCACGTGAACAGTACCGTTTAGGTTTTTTATTTTCTCTATTTTATAAATTAATTTTTAAAAAATAGTAAACGATATTGGATATACTTAAAATTTTTATCCCATATTCACCACGTTATGAGAAGATAATCTAAAAATTTTTGTGATTTTATAATACTTACATGGTTTATTATAATTTTTTTACGTATGTTTTATAAAATAATTCACTAAAATTACAATATATCGTACAAGTGTTAGAAAATCACGAAACTTTTCAGATTATCTTCTCATAATGTGGTGAATATGCGATAAAAATTTTAAGGAAATCCAATATTGTTTATTATTTTTTAAAAATTAATTTATAAAATAACAAAAAAAAACATAAATGGTACTGTTCATGTGAACAGTGTAACACCCGACATTTTGGCCGTGTAATAATCTGTTGAATTATTGTATGGAATTAAATTGCCATAAATACAATAACTATTTTATTGTAAATTTTGGAGCATTTTGTGAGGGGAGAACCGAACTAATGTGTAACTAAACTAAACACTAAGTTTAAAATGCATGGAAGAGTAATTTGGAGAAAAATTATGGTTGGTGGGAGATATCCAATGGCTGAGTGACATCTGGCGACTTGATGAAGAAGCTAAGTTCTTCCTCCTACGTGAAACCCTCTTCACTTCTCTGCTTCTTCTCTTCTTTCTTTATTTGCTCTCATCCTGGCGATTGAAACAAAGTTCCACACTTTGTTTCTCCTGCACTCTTCTGTTTCCTTCAGCAAAGGTAAGCATCTACTCACGCTAATAAATTTGGACAAGCAAAAGTATGTGTATTGCTGAAGTTTTAGGTTAAGTTATTTTGGAGAAAACTCTCGGTTTTTGTATGGAAACACACTTGTTGTTTTCTACAAATCTGAAATGAGTCTGCTGCATAATTTCCAAGTTATTAGTTAACATTTGCAGCATTGTTTACCTCTCTACGTGCATGTTACATATCTGTCTATTCCGAGACTTTCCAGCTAACTGCATCGAGAAAAAACAGGTAAGTTCATAACCGTAGGTTGGCCCTTATGGCCCTACATCACGGAGGTACTAGGTTTTCTGTTCTGTCGGGTAGTTTTGGGTAGAAATGTTATAGCTTCTGTTCAGTTTGTGTTCTGAGTTGTCTGTTCAGTTCATGTTCTGAGTTGTCTGTGTTCTGCTTCACAATACGCCATGTTATTTCTGACGTCTGCTGTTATAGGTTCAGGCACTGAGAATGTCATGCATACACGTTTTACTGAAAATCCATGCAAAACCGATTTCTGTACACTGTTTGAAACTAATAAGATAAAATCCGACTGAAATGTACCAGGTTAATTGCGGGACGGGGACTGGCCCCAGAACTGTTTACTGTTACCGTTTACTGTACTGTATCTCTGAATGTGCCTGATAGTGCACCCTCCCCCTCCCCCACTGTTTGCCAGTTCCCCTATAAGCCCCACTTAATTCTACTGCCACTGTAACTTAATGCTCTGTACTGTCACTGTATTCTGAAAACTGCATGCATAGCATTTTGCATCACTGCATATCTATTATGTTCTTACTGAGTTTTAGACTCATAGGTGAACTCTCTGATGTAGGTACTGAACCCGAACATGAGGACTTTGTGCCTCAATCTGACGAGTAGATGGCTGGTGGCTCGAACTCTCGGGGGTGGTTGCTGCAGCCAGACAAATTATGTCCCGAGGTTTAAATTTTTAAAGTATAGTCTATATCTGTAAAGTTTTCTGGAAATCTTGGTTTTGTTGTAAAAACTTCTGTTTTGGGAAAATTCTGCAAATATATGTTAGGTTCTGTACTGATCCTAGATTTTTAAAAAAACAATGTACAGATTTTGATGTCTAAGTTTTAAAAACTACTGTATTTGACAGTTGAATTCTTGTTCTAAATGTTCTGAAATGGTTTGGAACATTCTCTGTAGTCTGTACACGAATGGCCTCTGGTTTTTAGAGCTTTCTATGTAGAGAGAAATTTTTTAAAACTTCTGTCATGTTTTCTGATATGTTCAAAATCATGCTGTGAAGTGTTTTGTTTTCTTGAAGTGTGAAGTTTGCAAATTCTCTGTTTAAACGACTTATGTTTTAAGTGATTCTGTCAAAAGTTGCCAAATTCCTGCCCCTTTTAAACTGCATCTTCCGGTCATGTTCACTGCTATTTTAAGTGTATATCCATCGATAGTCACTGTTCACATTTTGTCCTATTCACATCTACCGCCAAACAGTGTTACTGCGTTAGGTTTTCATCTTCTGATTTCAATTGCTATCTGCATCTTCCGATGACGTCAGAACATCTTCCGGCTGACGTCATCACCTTCTGCCGATTACGTTTACTATCTGTATCTGCCGATGACGTCATCACGTCTTCCGATGACGTCATCGCACATTCCGATTCCATCCGCTGCCTATATCTGCCGATGACATCATCGCATCTTCCGATGACGTCATCACACATCCGATTCAGTTTTACTCAGCATCTACCGACTGACGTCACTCGTTATGTCTTATTCAATCCACCGGTGAACTCAATTCTATTTGAAGTTCACATCCACCGATTGACACTGTGCATCTTTTGTCGTATCTGCATCCACCGATAGCTTTTATCTTTCCACTCAGTTTTACTCAGCTCCTACCGTCTGACGTCATCTTTGTTTCTGTCTTTACAAATTGCATCTACCGACTGACGTCAGCTATTTCGTTTTATCTGAATCTACCGGTGAAGTCTTTTAAACTAAGTTCCCCGCCAACCTTATGCCTATGTTTTTCTGCTTTATTTTCTGTTTATTCTGTTTATTTGTATATTCCACTCATGTCATCCGCCTGAAATTTCTGTTTTATTCCACTTCTACATTTAAGTTCATTTCTGTTTTCTGCTTCACCCGAGAGCTCACTCTCTCCCTGTAAATATTTTCTGTTACTCACTGTATTTTCTCCCTCTCTGTAAAGCTACGTTTTAGGGTTTGCATTGACAGTGCATGTTTTCTGTCATTCGATTCTGTTTTCTGTTAAAGTTTTAAAAGTTCAGTCGTTAATGTTTTCTGTCTTTTTGTTTCTGTAATTCTGTCTGCCCCTAGTTTAAAAGTATTATGTTAAAAAAAAAATAGTCCCCATTTTCTGTCAACTGTCCCGGAGTGATGGCTCCGATCTCGGACTCCGATCGGGGTTTCGATTTTCGGGCTGTCACAGTTGTTGTATCAGAGAAACAAGGTTTTAAAACCGATTCTGTGAAATGTCTGACTGCGCAACCCACCACGTGAGATCGTTCCACCAACTGTAAGTGTTTAAAAAATTTCTGTAAAAGTTCTGTTTATTAAGTTAGGTTATTCTGTTTATAGGGTTTATTAGAAATGGTGAGAGGACATCAAGAAGAGTCAAGCGAAAGCTCTCGAGCCATTGACCGACTAACCGAACTAGTGGGTGCACAGTCACGCATGGTTGAACGCATGATGGCCAGAGAAGATGATAGAAACAATAACCATGGGAATAACAATCGTGATAATGCGCCGCGAGACAACAGTGGAGATAGATTCCGGCGACTCCAGCCGCCTTCATTTGATGGACTGTCTACAGACCCGACCCGTGCAGAGACTTGGATTCGAACTATGGAAAAGATGTTCAGCTATGCAGAAGTAGAAGACAACAAGAAAGTTATTTGTGCCACGTTTTATCTCACTGAAAGTGCTGGATTTTGGTGGGACACAGTGCAGTCGACTACTGTGGCATTAAGCTGGAAAGGGTTCAAGAGAATCTTCTACGAGAAGTACTTTGACCGTGGAGTGAGGAAGGAGAAATTGCTTGAATTCTCTCAGCTGCGACAGTATGGATCAGTGGCTGAATATGTTCAGAAATTTGAGTCATTATTCCGATATGCAACACACCTGATGGCCACCGATGAGAACAAGGTACATCAGTTCATTCAAGGGTTAAAGATGGACCTTCTGCGAGGAATCACAACCGGAGGGTTTGATGAGGCACCATATGTGAAGGTGGTGGCCAAGGCTTATCAGTTAGAGGCCTTAGAAATGAAGTCCCAGAGACAGAGAGATCCACCAAGAGGGATTATGAGAAATGTTCCTCAACAACAACAACAGCAACAGCAAAGAGGCCAAAATTTTCAACCTCAGCAGCAACAAAACAAGGGCATTAAGAGGCCCAATGAGACCATCACTTACCCAGACAAAGGGAAGAGACCGATGGGAGATCCTCAGCTCACCGTATGCCCACGATGCCAGAAAAGTCACAAGGGTGAATGCAGGCTTCTTACGGGTGGCTGCTTCCGATGTGGCAAAGGAGGCCATCACGTCCGTGATTGCCCGATACCCGACACGAGACAAAATCAGGCCGTGCCAAGAGTCTTTGCAATGATGGAGGACGTTGATGATGCTGATCTGCACACAGCAATTACAGGTACAATTTTGGTGTGTAACATACCTGCATATACTTTGTTAGACACGGGGGCCACTCATTCATTTGTGGCCATGGACTTTGCGGGTAGGGAGAACTTGTGCCTTGCATCGTCAGATCAGCCCTACAGTGTTATGCTACCATCCGGAGAGTTTATGCACTCCGAGCAGGCAGTGCAGGGTGATATAGTGTCAGTTGGAGACCAGAAATTGTATGCCAATCTTATCGTCATCGGTATGAAAGGATACGAAGTGATTCTGGGGATGGACTGGCTATTTAGACATCATGCCTCCATCGACTGTAGGTCCGGGCTCGTAACTTTTAAGCGCCCGAACGAAGTAGAGTACTCCTATCAGAAGAAACATAGTATGCCTGTTATATCCACCTTGAAAGCTCAACAGCTGATGAGGTCAGGATGTGTCGGATTCCTTGCCCACGTAGTAGATGTTCAAAGACAAGGTGAGGTGGAACTTCGAAATATTCCGATAGTATGAGATTTCTCAGAGGTTTTCTTAGACGACTTACCGGGATTACCACCTGACCGTGAAATTGAGTTTGAAATTGACATATATCCAAGTGCGGAACCAGTATCGAAGAATCCGTACCGTATGGCGCCAATTGAGCTGAAGGAATTAAAGGCTCAGCTGAAAGAGTTAGTGGACAAGGGTTTTGTACGCCCTAGTTTCTCTCCGTGGGGTGCTCCCGTCTTGTTTGTCAAGAAGAAAGATGGGACTCTACGGATGTGTATTGACTACCGTGAGCTGAACAAGTTGACTATCAAGAATAAGTACCCGTTGCCAAGAATCGATGATTTGTTTGATCAGTTACAGGGGGCTCGGGTATTCTCAAAGATCGACTTACGGTCAGGTTATTACCAGTTGAAAGTCAGGGCTGAAGATATTCCAAAGACCTCCTTCAGAACCCGGTACGGGCATTACGAGTTCTTAGTGATGTCGTTCGGGTTAACTAATGCTCCGGCGGCGTTTATGGACCTGATGAACAGGATATTCCAGGATGTATTAGACAAGTTTGTGATTGTTTTCATCGACGACATCCTGGTTTACTCCAAGAGTGAGGTCGAGCATGAGGAACACTTGGCTATTGTGCTGTCAACTCTAAAACAGCATCAATTATTTGCCAAACTATCAAAGTGTGAATTCTGGTTGAGCAGGATTAATTTCCTAGGCCACGTGGTGTCTGCAGAAGGAGTTTCGGTGGACCCGGCCAAGATTCAGGCTGTGAAGGATTGGCCCAGGCCGAGAAATGCAAGTGAAGTACGTAGCTTTATCAGACTAGCTGGTTATTACAGGAAATTCATCAAGGGATTTTCTGTGATAGCAAAGCTTATGACCAGCTTAACAAAGAAAGACATCAAGTTCAGGTGGTCTGAAGCATGTGAAGGGAGCTTTCAGACACTCAAGCAAAAGTTAACCACGGCTCCTCTACTAGTATTGCCAGTTGAAGATGGCAAATTCAGCGTATACTGTGATGCGTCAAAGGTTGGCTTGGGATGTGTATTAACGCAAGAGGGAAAGGTTGTGGCATACGCATCCAGACAATTGAAGAGCCATGAGGAAAACTACCCTACTCACGACCTTGAGTTAGCGGCAGTTGTATTTGCGTTGAAAGTATGGAGACACCACCTTTATGGACAGTCATGTGAGGTGTTCTCTGATCACAAGAGTTTAAAGTACCTCTTTACTCAGAAGAAGTTGAATATGAGACAAAGGCGGTGGTTAGAATTCGTGAAAGATTACGATGTTGAGATTAAATACCATCCGGGGAAGGCCAATGTGGTAGCCGATGCGTTGAGCAGGATGCCGTCTACGATACAACCGGCCTTGGCTACCATCTCACTGCCTTTGAGGACAGAAATTCAGAGGTTTGAACTAGTGATAGTTTCTAAACTATCGACAGTACTTGCGAATCTAACGTTGCGGCCGACCGTTCTGGACCGAATTAAGGAGGCCCAGAAGACTAATTCAAAGGAGATGGCCGATATAGTAAGCAAAATACCTACGGCATCTTCAGAGTTCAGCTATTCGGGAGATGGTATTTTGAAGTTCAGGGATAGATGGTATGTTCCGAAGGATGAAGAGCTACGGAAGCACATCTTGTCGGAAGCCCACTCATCTTCCTTCTCTCTGCATCCTGGTGGCACGAAGATGTATCAGGACTTGAAACTTCACTTCTGGTGGCCGAATATGAAGAATGAAGTGGCCAAGTATGTGGAGTCTTGTATGATATGTCAACAGGTCAAAGATGAACATCAACGACCAAGTGGAACGCTTCAGCCTCTCCCGATCCCCGAATGGAAGTGGGAGAACATCACAATGGACTTTGTTGTTGGCCTTCCAAGAACAGCAAAAGGCCACAATAGCATTTGGGTCATAGTGGACAGATTGACGAAGTCAGCCCACTTTCTACCTGTAAAGACAACGTACTCCATGGATCAGTACGCAGAGCTGTATATTAATGAGATTATTAAGCTACATGGCATTCCTGTATCGATCGTCTCAGACCGTGATCCCAGATTCACTTCAAGATTTTGGAAAAGCTTGTAAAGCTCCTTGGGCACTAGATTGGACTTCAGCACGGCATTTCATCCACAGACTGACGGACAATCTGAAAGAACAATCCAAATACTTGAGGATATGCTAAGGTCGTGCGTACTTGAATTCCATGCTCCTTGGAGTAGATATTTGCCACTCGTGGAGTTTGCTTACAACAATAGCTACCAGGCTACAATCGGCATGGCTCCGTATGAAGCTCTCTACGGCAGGAAGTGTAGATCCCCATTGTGTTGGGATGAGGTCGGAGAAACCAAGCTTATCGGCCCTGAGATATTACAGCAAATGTCCGAAGTGATTACCGCAATCAAGCAACGAATAAAGATTGCTCAGAACCGACAAAAGAGTTGTGCGGATCATAGAAGAAGGGACTTAGAGTTCGCTGAGGGCGATGAGGTATTCTTGAAAGTGTCGCCTTTCAAAGGTGTAATGAGATTTGGCAAGAAAGGGAAGCTCAGCCCACGGTTCATTGGACCTTTTCCCATTCTGAAGCGTGTGGGAAGCGTGGCTTACAAGCTACAGTTGTCAGCGTCAATGGATGGAGTTCATAATGTCTTCCATGTTTCGATGCTGAGAAAGTGCGTACGAGATCCAACTCAGATCGTGGAACAGGTGGACTTTGATATCATGCCAACACTGACGTATGAAGAAAGACCCATACAGATACTAGATACCTCACTCAAAGTGTTGCGCAATCGAGTGGTCCCGTTGGTGAAAGTTTTATGGCGTAATCACAATGTGGAGGAAGCCACATGGGAAAGACAAGCGGATGTTAGAGCACAATATCCAGACCTATTCGCTTAGGAAAATTTTGGGGACAAAATTTCTGTTAAGATGGGTGGAATGTAACATCCGGCATTTTGGCCGTGTAATAATCTGTTGAATTATTGTATAGAATTAAATTGCCATAAATACAATAACTATTTTATTGTAAATTTTGGAGCATTTTGTGAGGGGAGAACCGAACTAATGTGTAACTAAACTAAACACTAAGTTTAAAATGCATGGAAGGGTAATTTGGAGAGAAATTATGGTTGGTGGGAGATATCCAATGGCTGAGTGACATCTGGCGACTTGATGAAGAAGCTAAGTTCTTCCTCCTACGTGAAACCCTCTTCACTTCTCTGCTTCTTCTCTTCTTTCTTTATTTGCTCTCATCCTGGCGATTGAAACAAAGTTCCACACTTTGTTTCTCCTGCATTCTTTTGTTTCCTTCAGCAAAGGTAAGCATCTACTCACGCTAATAAATTTGGACAAGAAAAAGTATGTGTATTGCTGAAGTTTTAGGTTAAGTTATTTTGGAGAAAACTCTCGGTTTTTGTATGGAAACACACTTGTTGTTTTCTACAAATCTGAAATGAGTCTGCTGCATAATTTCCAAGTTATTAGTTAACATTTGCAGCATTGTTTACCTCTCTACGTGCATGTTACAGATCTGTCTATTCCGAGACTTTCCAACTAACTGCATCGAGAAAAAACAGGTAAGTTCATAACCGTAGGTTGGCCCTTATGGCCCTACATCACGGAGGTACTAGGTTTTCTGTTCTGTCGGGTAGTTTTGGGTAGAAATGTTATAGCTTCTGTTCAGTTTGTGTTCTGAGTTGTCTGTTCAGTTCATGTTCTGAGTTGTCTGTGTTCTGCTTCACAATACGCCCTGTTATTTCTGACGTCTGCTGTTATAGGTTCAGGCACTGAGAATGTCATGCATACACGTTTTACTGAAAATCCATGCAAAACCGATTTCTGTACACTGTTTGAAACTAATAAGATAAAATCCGACTGAAATGTACCAGGTTAAGCGCGGGACGGGGACTGGCCCCAGAACTGTTTACTGTTACCGTTTACTGTACTGTATCTCTGAATGTGCCTGATAGTGCACCCTCTCCCTCCCCCACTGTTTGCCAGTTCCCCTATAAGCCCCACTTAATTCTACTGCCACTGTAACTTAATGCTCTGTACTGTCACTGTATTCTGAAAACTGCATGCATAGCATTTTGCATCACTGCATATCTATTATGTTCTTACTGAGTTTTAGACTCATAGGTGAACTCTCTGATGTAGGTACTGAACCCGAACATGAGGACTTTGTGCCTCAATCTGACGAGTAGATGGCTGGTGGCTCAAACTCTCGGGGGTGGTTGCTGCAGCCAGACAAATTATGTCCCGAGGTTTAAATTTTTAAAGTATAGTCTATATCTGTAAAGTTTTCTGGAAATCTTGGTTTTGTTGTAAAAACTTCTGTTTTGGGAAAATTCTGCAAATATATGTTAGGTTCTGTACTAATCCTAGATTTTTAAAAAAACAATGTACAGATTTTGATGTCTAAGTTTTAAAAACTACTGTATTTGACAGTTGAATTCTTGTTCTAAATGTTCTGAAATGGTTTGGAACATTCTCTGTAGTCTGTACACGAATGGCCTCTGGTTTTTAGAGCTTTCTATGTAGAGAGAAATTTTTTAAAATTTCTGTCATGTTTTCTGTTGTGTTTTCTGATATGTTCAAAATCATGCTGTGAAGTGTTTTGTTTTCTTGAAGTGTGAAGTTTGCAAATTCTCTGTTTAAACGACTTATGTTTTAAGTGATTCTGTCAAAAGTTGCCAAATTCCTGTCCCTTTTAAACTGCATCTTCCGGTCATGTTCACTGCTGTTTTAAGTGTATATCCATCGATAGTCACTGTTCACATTTTGTCCTATTCACATCTACCGCCAAACAGTGTTACTGCGTTAGGTTTTCATCTTCTGATTTCAATTGCTAGCTGCATCTTCCGATGACGTCAGAACATCTTCCGGCTGACGTCATCACCTTCTGCCGATTACGTTTACTATCTGTATCTGCCGATGACATCATCACGTCTTCCGATGACGTCATCGCACATTCCGATTCCATCCGCTGCCTATATCTGCCGATGACATCATCGCATCTTCCGATGACGTCATCACACATCCGATTCAGTTTTACTCAGCATCTACCGACTGACGTCACTCGTTATGTCTTATTCAATCCACCGGTGAACTCAATTCTGTTTGAAGTTCACATCCACCGATTGACACTGTGCATCTTTTGTCGTATCTGCATCCACCGATAGCTTTTATCTTTCCACTCAGTTTTACTCAGCTCCTACCGTCTGACGTCATCTTTGTTTCTGTCTTTACAAATTGCATCTACCGACTGACGTCAGCTATTTCGTTTTATCTGAATCTACCGGTGAAGTCTTTTAAACTAAGTTCCCCGCCAACCTTATGCCTATGTTTTTCTGCTTTATTTCCTGTTTATTCTGTTTATTTGTATATTCCACTCATGTCATCCGCCTGAAATTTCTGTTTTATTCCACTTCTACATTTAAGTTCATTTCTGTTTTCTGCTTCACCCGAGAGCTCACTCTCTCCCTGTAAATATTTTTTGTTACTCACTGTATTTTCTCCCTCTCTGTAAAGCTACGTTTTAGGGTTTGCATTGACAGTGCATGTTTTCTGTCATTCGATTCTGTTTTCTGTTAAAGTTTTAAAAGTTCAGTCGTTAATGTTTTCTGTCTTTTTGTTTCTGTAATTCTGTCTGCCCCTAGTTTAAAAGTATTATGTTCAAAAAAAAATAGTCCCCATTTTCTGTCAACTGTCCCGGAGTGATGGCTCCGATCTCGGACTCCGATCGGGGTTTCAGTTTTCGGGCTGTCACAAACAGTACCCGTCCAGCCGAAAAAACTGTGTCCGGAAGGACTGTTCACGTGAACAGTACCCCAGACGGACGCTAAAAACAGATTCCGGACGGGTATTGTTCACGTGAACAGTACCCATTTAACTTTTTTTTTTTTTTTTTGCTGTTTTATAAATTAATTTTAAAAAAATAGTAAACGATATTAGATTTCCTTAAAATTTTTATCACATATTCACCACGTTATGAGAAAATAATCTGAAAAGTTTCGTGATTTTCTAACACTTGTACGATATATTGTAAATTTAGTGAATTATTTTATAAAACATACGTAAAAAAATTATAATAAACCATGTAAGTATTGTAAAATTACAAAAATTTTTGAATTATCTTCTCATAACGTGGTGAATATGGCATAAAAATTTTAAGTATATTCAATATCGTTTACTATTTTTTAAAAATTAATTTATAAAACAGAAAAAATAAAAAATCCAAACGGTACTGTTCACGTGAACAGTACCGTCCGGACACAGTTTTTTTGCGTTCGTCCGGACGTGAACAGTACCCCCCGGAAGGACGGTGAATTTTAGCGTCCGTACGGCGTGGTTGTTTTTGGTAGATTTTAGATACGTTACGGTTTGAATTGTTAAAAAAAATTGTTTGTGGTTATAATCGAAAAAAACCAAAACTTCGTGGTTTAATTTGGTAATTTACCAAATAATAATCCGACACTTTTGAATCTACTCGTAGTACACACGTTAATTATTTAAGAATTGAGTTAAAGCTCCGCGACTCTTTACCTTATTAATGGCGTCAGCCACTTGTCTCTCCCCCAACTAGAGAGGTTCATCGTCTGCTTCAAACCTTATTAATGGCGATGGTCTTCCTGCCTCTTTTGACTCTCTCTCTCTCTCTCTCTCTCGTACTCTTCTCCCCACTCTATATTATACTTCTATCCTTCTCTCTCCACTCTCGACCACCGTTATTCCCACTTCTTTCTCTTCCTCTCTCTCTCCTTTCTCTTCCCTCTCTCTCCGACTACCCATTGACGACGCCGATCAATGGCCTCTTACTAGTCCAGCAGAGAACTTGCTACTAAAAATTCTCTTCATTTCTATACCAGAGAACCGCTGTCCCGACCTGTTTGTTCAACATCATTCAAGAGGATCGAGATGAGGAAGATCAGTGGAATGAAGCTCAGAAACTCCCTTATTCGGTTCTCTAAATGGGTAGAAGCCAAAACCCAAGTTCAAGCGGGATATTCACTGCTAAGACGCCCGTCTAAGCCGAAAATCATCGGAAAACTCGCCGACGTCTGTGACAGGATTACAGGGGGCAGGAACGCGAGTTGTAAACCCATAGGCGGTGACCCTTTTCCAATGGAGACTGTGAAGGTTCCGAAGGGTCATCTTGCGGTCTACGTTGGCCAAAAAGACGGCGACTTTCACAGAATTTTGGTACCGGTGGTTTACTTTAACCATCCCCTCTTCGGCGAGCTTTTAATGGAAGCTGAGAAAGAGTTCCGGTTTCAGCACCCGGGTGGAATTACCATTCCTTGCGGCTTTGCCAAGTTCGATAGGATTCAGACCCGGATCAAAACCGGGTCGCCTGCGAGAAAAAAGATGTGGAGGCCTCGGACTCACCGCCGTTGATCTTAAAACCAGATTCTGTCTTCTTGTAATTTAACGGTGCAGATTTACTTAATTCAATTCCAATGATTTTTTATTAATTAATTAAGATAAATACCGTAAATTGTTAAAATCCACAATTGAACTCTATATTGTGAGTATATTATTTTAAACTTAAGAGTGATTATTTTTAATTAGTCAAAAATAAATTAATAAATATTTATAAAAACATAATTAAAATAAAAAATAATGCTACATTTACTCTAATCTTACACTTTGACATAATAAATATTAATTAGTACAATTAATTACTTATTTTAATCATTTATAATTTATTATATTAATTGTATCAATTATATTTTCAAATCAAAGTATAAGATTAGAGAATAAATGATCATTACTAAAATAAAATATTAAAACTTTAGGGAAAAAAATTAAAGCTAAAAAATTAACGTGAATCCATAGGCACGTAACAAAATAGTTTATTTACATAGTTTATTAAATTAAAAAGGGTAAAGTACAATTTGTCCACTACAACTAAGTGAAATGGACAATTTATACCGTAAACTCGGATAATAGGTAATAACAACCTTAATGTATTTATAATGGGCAATATGGCCCCTACCGTATCATTTTTCGTTAAAATAGCCCGTTTTCATTACGTGCCTTATTTTACCTCCAAAAATACTCTTCTTTCTTTCTCTCTTCTACCGTCGCTCTCTTCCTCGCTCTCTTTCTCTGAATAAAGACGAAAAGCAATCGACTCATTTGCAGCTCTCGATTGCTTCGTCTGAATTCATCAAGAAACTGGAATCGAACTCAATGAAGGACGAGAAATCTCGGTTTGTTTCAGTTTCGAGGATTATCAAAGAAGAAGAGCAGCTGAGAATAGCCATGGCCGAAAAAGCTTGTGTCGAAGAAGCGAGAAAACTAGCGAAGAGACAGATTGAATTAGCAGAAGAAGAATTTGCAAATGCGAAGAGAGTTAGACAGCAGGCCCAGAATGAGTTAGAAAAAGCTCAAGCTTTTAAAGAACATGCATTCAAAAAGATGAACTCCACAGTTCTGCAAATCACGTGCCAAGCTTGTCAAATAAGAATTTAGGCAAGAAAAACAGTTTTACCCTCTTCAGAGAATGAGAATTCACTAGTTTTGAGTTTTATTTATTCGGTAATCAAGGCAGAAGGTGATCAAGTAGAAAAACATCATCAATTTAATCCATGAATGGAAACCGGTCGACCCCTCAACCGCATAGAACATGTAGAATGACAAGTGAAGCATAAGAGGCAGATGGGAAATCCACATGAAATTGAATATTAGAAGCAAGCAAAACACCATTGATATATGTTATCTACGTAATAAGAGAAATAAACAAAACCCAGAAGATGGAAGAGTCTAAAAGCCCTCTCTGTTCTTCCTCTTCGCAGCTTCAAAATTCACTATTAGAATGTGAAGAATTTTTGATGGCGTCTTACAGGTGGCAAATGAAGCCCCTTTCTGTTAATGCCGAGGCGAAATCATCGTTGTTCTCTTCTAGAAAGCTCATGTCGTTGTTTATGGGGAAATCAAGTAGAAGCTGAAGCGCACTTTCAGAAGAATCCTCTAAATCATTAGAGCTTGAAGAATCTGATTTGATCAAATAATCCTCAGCGATGGATTTGCAGGTTTTATATTCGATTTCTTGATTGCTTTTTAGGGTTGACGAAGCAGCTAAGTTAGGGCTAACGTGTAAAACCCGTCAAATTTTAGTAGTAAAAATTTGAGTAAATTTTTCGCGAATTTTAAGTGTAAATAATTGTGATCATTTTCGCTAATTTACGGTATGAATTTAGATCGTGAAACCGAACGTTCAATTAAAGGTAATTAATTGTAGAATGTTAATAAAAGAATTAATTAAAATAAAAATAAAAAGAAGTAGGTAAAATAATAATGAGGTAGGTAAAATAATAAATGAAATGGATTTAATATAAAAATTTAATATAAAATAAAATAATCAAAATAAAACAATTAATAAAATAAATAAAATAAAAATTAAAAGATAAGGTTTCAAAAAGAAACCTTATCTGTCGAGGGTTTTCAGAAAGCAACCAGAGAAGAGAGAGAGAAAGGAGAGAGAGAGCCGCGAGGGGGAGAAAGACGCCGACGCCGGAACGACCTCCGTTCATTGCGTTTTTAGTGTCAAAACGTTCGTCTCGAATAGTAGATCAACGTTTGTGAAGGGCGTTTTCAAAAGTAACTGCTCTTTCTTTCGATTTTTGCCCGAGAAGTTTCGGGTTTTAGGTTTTGTTAGATCTGAAATTTTGGGGTCGATTTCTCGTTGTTTTTGGCAGGGATCGACACGAAAAGTAGTTAAAAACGTGTGGGAAGCGATTTTCGGCGAAAAACAGGTAAGAAATCGTGTTTTTCCGACGCGGGTTGGTCGCTGGCGTGTCGCCGGAGTGTCGCCGGCGTGTGGTTGTCGGCGGTCAAGTCAACTCGACGGTGGGCTAAGTCAACTCGGGTGTTGGGCCGAGTTGACTCAAGCCCAAGGCCGAGTTGACTCGGACCCATGGTTGGGGTGGGCCTGGGCCGACTTGGGTCCGGTTGGGTTTGGCCAAGCTGGGCCCAGACCCTATGGTCTTCTGGGCCAAGTTTGACCCAGCCCACCAGGCTGGGCCAACCCAGCCCAATATGGGTCGAACCCGCCTGGTCCGAACCGATTCGGGTTTGGGCCGGGTCTGGCCCAAGCCCAGTTGGAATGGGTTGGTTCGGGTCAAACCGATCCGACCCAGACCAACCCGAACCGGTCCAACCCAAACCAGGCCGACCCGAACCAGACCAATCCAAACCGATCCAACCCGAACCGGTCTAACCAGAACCGGTCCGGTCAGTCAAAGTCAACATTTGACCGTTGACCGTTGACTTTGACCGTTGACTTTGACTGTTGACCGTTGACTTTGACTTTTTGACCAAAAGTCAACTCGAGCCATTTTAGCCCGTTTTCGCCCCGAACCGTAATTTATATCGTTTCTGGACCGAATTGGACCTTAACGGGGTTCCTTCCTTGTGTTGTTTCTCAGATTCAGAGGATTTTACTGATTTGGAAGCAATTCCTGAGGAGCCACGGTTTACCGAAGATAGGAGGACTTGCCGCAGGGGTATGGGTTATTATACTTACTACGTTATACCTATATGCACATGCACGTATATTATTTTTGGTGGGATACCACTAGTATTGAGGTCGGCATTTTACTGGCATAATTATTTTACATATGGTGGCATGTATACTTTATCATTGATTTACTCTGCCGATTAGATTTCGATGCCATGTTTTACTTGTCTTTACCGACGTAGAGTATTTGAGAATTGTCCTGAGATTTATCATATTTGGCATGTAGTTGGTTTTATACGTGCATTTGGTATTGTTCATGCATTGGTTTTCTGCTGTGCCAATTGGAGTTGATATTGGAGATAACCGTCTGGCACTCTTAGCTGGCCCTTATGCTAGGAGTATCAGGGGTTTTGCCCAATTGTTGTGGTACTCCCCACACTTGTTTGGATAGGGTACGCCCGCTGAGAATAGGTGGAATGTAGGGTACGCCCCCTTAGAATAGGCGGAATGTAGGGTACGCCCCCTGAGAATAGGCGGAATGGGCTTGGAGGTATGCTCGCCCAGTTACCCGACCTGGCCAGTGTCTGTTCGTTGATGTGGGCCTATTTTCACTATATATATTTATTTTATCGTTAGCCCCATTAACCGTTTTAAATAGATAATAAGAAGAGAAATGAATAACATTGAAATTGGTTTTGATTTTTAAAACGTGCATTGATTTGATAGACATGCATCCTTGAGTGGTAGGTATAACATCCCATACTGAGTTTGTCACTCACCCCATCGACTCCCCCTCTACAGGTAAAGGAAGGAAGGCTAGGAAGTGAGCTCTGTCATGTGGATTTTCCCTAGGGTCACACTTTTTATTTCCTACAGATTTGTGTATGTAAGACATTCGAGATTGTACTTTATTTTGGCATGTAATTATTCTCATTTATCTTGTATTTCTACGATTGTTTGTACTCTCTTTTATTTGTTGCTTCGAGGAGGTCCTGGATTAGTGCTAATCTTCCGCATTTAGCCTTAGGTTAGGCGGTGGACCTTTCCGAGGTTGATCGCTTAACCTGGCGTTTCTGTTAGGCCCCCTCTCGGGTTGTGACATAACGTCTCTGCTAAGAATGGCCGATGAAGACGCCGGAGAAACAGAGCTCAGACAAGTTGATAAATCTCCTCCTTTCGTAAGGGAAGTCAGAATGAAGAGAGAAGACTCCCGGGATAGTCGGGCCTCGGCTTCCAGCCGGGCGCTCTCCCACTGCGCCATGTGGCAGGTGGTCGGAGACGTCGGCACTTTGGCGGAAAACAATGGTGGAAATGGAAGAGAGCGAGGGAGAGAGCGAGGGTATGAGAGAGAGAGAGAGAAAGAGAGAAGGGTATTTTTGGAAGTAAAATGAGGCACGTGACGAAATCGTGCTATTTTAACGGAAAATGAGACGGTAGGGGCCATATTATCCATTATCAATACATTAAGGTTGTTCTTACCTATTATCCGAGTTTACGGTGTAAATTACTCATTTCACCTACTTGTAAGGGCCAAATTGCACTTTGCCCAATTAAAAAACCTATAATTAAGTTGATTGACAATTTGGAGTTGAATAAATTAAATAAACTAAACTAGTTAAGCATAACGAACAACAATTAAAATATAAGTTTACAACATTTTTTTAATTTATATCATTATAATATAAGTAATGTCAATGATTAAATTAAATAAATTATTTATAATTTTAATATAGTAATAGGTATATAATTTAATTAATTGTTGTAAGAATAATTTAAAATGAAATTAATATGGGGAGAGACTTGGCAAGCACCTTGGATGGGTGAGGTGGGTGTGCCATTAGGCATTGAGGCAAGGTGGGTCTGATGCGTTTGACGCTTATTGCCCGTCTAGCCCAGCCCAAGGTGAGCTAAGCACATTTAGCTTGGATTAGGCTAGATGAACTTACTTATTATGGTAGACTAAGCTTCCCTGTAGAGATGTTAAACTAGCGGGTTGTCTACTGTAGTGGACTTGGCTCGGGCCACACTGACGGGCCGAGCCGAGCTCGGCCATTTGGGCTCGCGAGCCAGTCGATGACCGGGCTCTGCTCGCGAGCTGGCTCAGTCGGGCTCCGCTCACGAGCTGGCTCAGTCGGGCTCAGCTCGAGACTCACTTTGTCGTCACTAACTCACTCGTCTCATCCTGTCCCGTTCCATACTCCCGTTGTCCGACATCCGTGGTATTTTCTACTTCGGAACTCGGAAGCATGGGAAGCTTTGGCCCTGATCAGCTAGGTGAAGAAGATCGTAAATGCACTCAAGGTCGCTCTATGGCCGCGGTGGTATTCCTCTGCCCTTTTTGTGGTCTCTCCGGCAACCACCTCCGAAGTTCGGCGAACCTCCCTCGATGCCTTGTAACACCGAGATTTACGGGATTTTTGTAATAAGCTGGATTTATTGGCGAAATAAGGAGATTTACAGAAAACGAACCGTTAGCTAAATAACTAAACAAAAGATAAAACAATAAAAAATCAAAGAAAGGGCAAAATGGTAGTTTGCCAAGAGAAATTTTGATAAAAATCAAATTTCCTCTTCTTCTCCAGCACTTCACACGAAATCCCTCTGTGTTTTTCCTCTAGGCGATTTCTTCTCTCGGCGTTTCTCCCTTCTAACGACAGTTTGTCCTCCGGCGACTCGTCTTCCTTACGATTTCTCCTCCGATTAACGCTCTAGGTAAGATTATAAGGTTATGGAGCGTTAGATTTCGGTTTTAAAAGATTTAAAACGATTAGGTTCGTTTAGGGTTTTGCTAAAAAATGTAGATTTGAGTTTGAAATCGATAGAGTTACTGTATTTATGAATATAATGGACATATTGGGCGTATTGGACGAGGATTGATCGATTCGTTGTGAAGTATTAGGGTTTGATGAATTTTCGTGATTTTGGAAAAACTCAGTTAATTAGGGTTTTGAGGTGTCGAGCGTGAACTGCTCAATAAAAATATGTCTCAATGAGCTAAATTAGAGTTTAGGAAATTTCTTTAGTTAAGGGTTGTTAATTTGGACGTTTAACGCTTTAAACTCGTTTTAACGACAATTGTTGTGAAATTTGCCTTAGGAAAACAACGCTCGTGGACGGAGCTTGAATTTGCAACGGACGCGAGGTAAGTTTTCGTGACTTACTATGGCCGATTGACCTACACCGTATGTAACGACCCTTAAACTATTCCTAATTTTCCCGTATTATTTTTTTTTATCCTAATAACTTTAATGACTTTAATTGCATTTAGGCAGAATTTAAAGCGGAAACCAAAATTTGTAAAACGTTCGAATCTCTTTTTGAAAACCACGAAATAAAACTTTAAAACAATTAAAAGAAAATCTTAAAACATTAATTAAAAACAATTAAAAACAGAGGGGAAGCATTCGGCAGAGAACATGGGCAGAAATGGGCAATTGCCCTAAAAATGAAGGGGCGATCGATCGCCCATTGGCGATCGCTGGTTTTGCCAGCGATCGCCTGGGTGAAGCGATCACAGATCGCGGCGACCAACACGAGGGGCGATCGATCGCCACACGCTCTGGAATTCTTCCAGAGTGTGGCGACCATGGGCGATCGATCCCCACCCTAGGGCGATCGATCGCCATGTCCTCTGGATTTCCAGAGGACTGGCGCACCTCTCTTTTTCCTTCTTCCCTTTCTTTCTTCTCCTTCTACTTCCTTCTTTCTCTTCCTGCATAACTCTACAATTATAAATACCACTTAACCAATTCTCTAATACAATTATACACCTTCATAACCTCACTCAGAACCGACTCTATACGTATTTTAAAACGTGGTAAAACTTTATGAAAATAAACTGCATAGATATGTTTAAAAACTGAACATTTCCCTAATACCAAACATTTACAAAATACATTTCCAAACGTTTTAAAAACAAACTCAAACATAACCTATTCACTATCCAGAACCAAACATCCTAAAACGTCTCTAACTATACAAGTTTCTATCCAAAATAGCCCAAAATACCTACATATGTCCCCACGGGTCATGAACGCCTCGACTGCGCCAGCACACTCCCGCGATCATTCTTCGTCAACTAAACTCAGGCTTCAGGAGGAGGAACATCGTCCTCACCTGTCCCGTAATCACCTACACCATACAGACACACTATGAGATAAAAATCTCAACAAGTTCCGTAAATGCAATGCATGTTGTGCGTATGAGTTTCAGAAATCATGCAAAATTTTCTTATCATTACGTCGCAGACAGAATGTCACCGAGGTCTCAGCCTATTATATGGAGAGGACACATCCTGCGGTCGGACTGCCCTCTTCACCTAACCGGGGGGAGGGGTACACGCTCGCACCCGTAACAGCCGTGCCTAAGCCCGACCTCGCGTAACCAGATACAGATTACATTGATTCATTACGTTCATTCATTTCATTTTTTAAATACGTGCAGAAATCCGTTTTCATGCTATTTTAAAAATACGTGATGCATGAACAGTTATAGACATAAAATAAACAAATATCATACATACCATCAAGACTATAAAAAGCATAACCTATAAAAGAACTAACCCTAACTACCCGACTAAAGCATATAAACAAACAACTCTCTAGAGATCCTCGACGCGACATCGACATACGATGTAGGCCACTCGGCCAAGTAAGTCACGAAAACTTACCTCGTGCGCGCTGAATTTCGAGCTCAGTCCATGAGCGTCGTTTGTCTAAGGCAAAACACAATAGTCGTCGTTAAAACGAGATTTAAACAGTTATACGTCCAAATTTAGCAAAACCTTAACTAAGGAAATTTTCCTAAAGTTCTAACTCAACTCTTCGAGACATTTTATCGAGCAATTCGTGCTCGTGAATTTCTAAAACTCCATTAATGGAGATTCTCGAACCTAAAAATCCGGTTTTTCAACCTAAATACCGAACACACTCTAGATTTCGTCCAATAACGTTTAATTCGTTCAATAGATTCACCAATACGGCAACCCTACCAATTTCTAACCCTAATTCGCGTTTTTCACAAAACCCTAAACGAACCCAAATCGTTTAAACTCCGTGAAAACCAAATTATAACGCTCCAAAAGCATAGAATCATACCTAGGGTTGCGTTTGGGGTAGAAAACGTGAAGAACGGAGGATGAACGATCGTCGTAAAGGAGTGATCGCCGTTGAATCGCCGAAGGAGGGAGGAGAATCGCAGGGGAGAAAAGAGAGTTTGCGTGGAGAAGAAGAAGAAGACAATTAGTTTTTAATAAATTTTGGCTTGGTAAATTACTATAATGCCCTTTGCTCTTATTTTTATTTGTTTCGTCCTTTGTTTCGTTAATTGACTAACGATTTGGCTTCTTCAAATTTTCTTAATTCACCGATGACTCCAACTCATTATCAGGGTTCTTTTAAAACTCTCCGTTCGCAATTCGGACTCCGTTTACTTTTTTTACCAAGGTATCCTTTATATTACGATAAACGTAATTCTCGTAAAATTAGCGTTAAACTCATAAAATTTTTGAAATTTTCTTAAAATCCTTATAATTTATTAGGATCATAATACCGCTTTCTTTTCGTAAAATAGACTTGATTTGACATAATTACAAAAATGTCATTATATTGTCTATTTACAAAATCCCAAAAATCCGGGTGTTACACCGTATGTCGAAGTCGTTTCGAGGAACATTGGTGATTTGTTTGTTTAAATGCTTTGGTTGGGTAGTTATGATTAGTTCTTTTATAGGATATACTTTTATTGTTTCGATGGTATGTATGATGTATATTTACCTTATGCACGTAATTGTTCATGCATCATGGTTTTCAATTATGCATAGAAAATGAATTTTCGCACTATGTTTTCATGAAAAGAGATTGTAGGAACATAATTGTCTAAGAGGGGGGTGAATTAGGCTCTTTTTTTTTTAAATATTAATTTTGAGTCTAACCAATTCCTCTCTTGTATTAAACTTCTAGGTTAATTATAAACAAAAAGGTAAAATAGAGTGAAAGAGAGAGAAATTTGACACCGTGATTTTTACGTGGTTCGGCCAAAACCTTCCTACGTCCACGGTTCAAGGTTTTCCCCCCTTGAAGATTCTTAACCTCTCCTCAACGAGAATTTCAGATTGAGCTTCACGGGCGTCGATCTACAGCCTTACAATTCTGGATTGAACTTCACGGGCGTCAATCCACTGTCTTTCAGGTTTTACAGATTTGAGTGAATGAACACAACAAACTACAAACTCTCAAAACAAATTCTCAAGTTTGGGAATCGAGATGTAGATGAAAAATACAGAGTATGATGAATCGCACGTTAGGGCTCAAAGCTAATTTTCGCAAAAGTTGTTCCTTCGTGCTCTAACCTTGGCTTAAATACTCTGTATGCTGATCAGCTCTTGACTTCAATGCTCCTTATCCAATAATGGAAACTTTGTTACCGTTGGAGCAGCAACCGTACAATTTCAGGTAGCCGTTGCCGTCTGTAGTTGCAAATCGCCCGACGCCATTAATGCCCTGGAATTAAGGCTAAAAACGACGTCACTGTAGCTTCGCGGTTATTTTGAATTCTGGCGGAAGATCCATGTTGCTTTATAGTCTTGAACCGCCATCGGTGGATATGTTTTCAAAAACTTGAACCGCTATTGGAAGATGTATTCTTAGACGTCTTCCGCCTTTGTCGTTTAGCAAACGGAGGAGTTCTTCTTTGAAGTCATCCGCCTTTGTCGTTTAGTGAGCGGAGGAGTTATTCTTTGAAGTCATCCGCCTTTGTCGTTTAGTGAGCGGAGGAGTTCTTCTTCGAAGTCATCCGCTGTTGTCGTCTAGCGAGGGGAGGAGTTCTTCTTCGAAGTCATCCGCCTTTGTCGTTAACTTTGACCGTTGACTTTGACCGTTGACCGTTGACTTTGACTTTTTGATCAAAAGTCAACTCGAGCCATTTTAGCCCGTTTTCGCCCCGAATCGTAATTTATATCATTTCTGGACCGAATTGGACCTTAACGGGGTTCCTTCTTTGTGTTGTTTCTCAGATTCAGAGGATTTTGCTGATTTGGAAGCAATTCCTGAGGAGCCACGGTTTACCGAAGATAGGAGGACTCGCCGCAGGGGTATGGGTTATTATACTTACTACGTTATACCTATATGCACATGCACGTATATTATTTTTGGTGGGATACCACTAGTATTGAGGTCGGCATTTTACTGGCATAATTATTTTACATATGGTGGCATGTATACTTTATCATTGATTTACTCTGCCGATTAGATTTCGATGCCATGTTTTACTTGCCTTTACCGACGTAGAGTATTTGAGAATTGTCCTGAGATTTATCATATTTGGCATGTAGTTGGTTTTATACGTGCATTTGGTATTGTTCATGCATTGGTTTTCTGCTGTGCCAATTGGAGTTGATACTGGAGATAACCGTACGCCCCCTGAGAATAGGCGGAATGTAGGGTACGCCCCCTGAGAATAGGCGGAATGTAGGGTACGCCCCCTGAGAATAGGCGGAATGTAGGGTACGCCCCCTGAGAATAGGCGGAATGTAGGGTACGCCCCCTGAGAATAGGCGGAATGTAGGGTACGCCCCCTGAGAATAGGCGGAATGTAGGGTACGCCCCCTGAGAATAGGCGGAATGTAGGGTACGCCCCCTGAGAATAGGCGGAATGTAGGGTACGCCCCCTGAGAATAGGCGGAATGTAGGGTACGCCCCCTGAGAATAGGCGGAATGTAGGGTACGCCCCCTGAGAATAGGCGGAATGTAGGGTACGCCCCCTGAGAATAGGCGGAATGTAGGGTACGCCCCCTGAGAATAGGCGGAATGTAGGGTACGCCCCCTGAGAATAGGCGGAATGTAGGGTACGCCCCCTGAGAATAGGCGGAATGTAGGGTACGCCCCCTGAGAATAGGCGGAATGTAGGGTACGCCCCCTGAGAATAGGCGGAATGTAGGGTACGCCCCCTGAGAATAGGCGGAATGTAGGGTACGCCCCCTGAGAATAGGCGGAATGTAGGGTACGCCCCCTGAGAATAGGCGGAATGTAGGGTACGCCCCCTGAGAATAGGCGGAATGTAGGGTACGCCCCCTGAGAATAGGCGGAATGTAGGGTACGCCCCCTGAGAATAGGCGGAATGTAGGGTACGCCCCCTGAGAATAGGCGGAATGTAGGGTACGCCCCCTGAGAATAGGCGGAATGTAGGGTACGCCCCCTGAGAATAGGCGGAATGTAGGGTACGCCCCCTGAGAATAGGCGGAATGTAGGGTACGCCCCCTGAGAATAGGCGGAATGTAGGGTACGCCCCCTGAGAATAGGCGGAATGTAGGGTACGCCCCCTGAGAATAGGCGGAATGTAGGGTACGCCCCCTGAGAATAGGCGGAATGTAGGGTACGCCCCCTGAGAATAGGCGGAATGTAGGGTACGCCCCCTGAGAATAGGCGGAATGTAGGGTACGCCCCCTGAGAATAGGCGGAATGTAGGGTACGCCCCCTGAGAATAGGCGGAATGTAGGGTACGCCCCCTGAGAATAGGCGGAATGTAGGGTACGCCCCCTGAGAATAGGCGGAATGTAGGGTACGCCCCCTGAGAATAGGCGGAATGTAGGGTACGCCCCCTGAGAATAGGCGGAATGTAGGGTACGCCCCCTGAGAATAGGCGGAATGTAGGGTACGCCCCCTGAGAATAGGCGGAATGTAGGGTACGCCCCCTGAGAATAGGCGGAATGTAGGGTACGCCCCCTGAGAATAGGCGGAATGTAGGGTACGCCCCCTGAGAATAGGCGGAATGTAGGGTACGCCCCCTGAGAATAGGCGGAATGTAGGGTACGCCCCCTGAGAATAGGCGGAATGTAGGGTACGCCCCCTGAGAATAGGCGGAATGTAGGGTACGCCCCCTGAGAATAGGCGGAATGTAGGGTACGCCCCCTGAGGAATGTAGGGACGCCCCCTGAGAATAGGCGGAATGGGCTCGGAGGTATGCTCGCCCAGTTACCCGACCTGGCCAGTGTCTGTTTGTTGCTACCCCGGTATGTTAAGTCCACCTTGTGGACCCCTTGGGCCCAGGGTTGAGTGGTTCGTCCCTCCTGGTATGCCCTAGCGCGTGTCCCGGTGTCCCAAGGCTGAGTGGTTCGTCCCTCCTGGTGGTTGACCTTTTCTCTTCTCCCTATGAGGCCCTGCCTGGTGTTATCGCGGCCTTTCTGTGTTGGTGTGGTTCGGAGGATCCGTGAGTGACCTCTCTTTTCATTGTACACCTGGATATCTATTTTTATGATAGCATTGTTGATGTGGGCCTATTTTCACTATATATATTTATTTTATCGTTAGCCCCATTAACCGTTTTAAATGGATAATAAGAAGAGAAATGAATAACATTGAAATTGGTTTTGATTTTTAAAACGTGCATTGATTTGCTAGACATGCATCCTTGAGTGGTAGGTATAACATCCCATACTGAGTTTGTCACTCACCCCATCGACTCCCCCTCTACAGGTAAAGGAAGGAAGGCTAGGAAGTGAGCTCTGTCGTGTGGATTTTTCCTAGGGTCACACTTTTTATTTCCTACAGATTTGTGTATGTAAGACATTCGAGATTGTACTTTATTTTGGCATGTAATTATTCTCATTTATCTTGTATTTCTACGATTGTTTGTACTCTCTTTTATTTGTTGCTTCGAGGAGGTCCTGGATTAGTGCTAATCTTCCGCATTTAGCCTTAGGTTAGGCGGTGGACCTTTCCGAGGTTGATCGCTTAACCTGGCGTTTCTGTTAGGCCCCCTCTCGGGTTGTGACATAACGTCTCTGCTAAGAATGGCCGATGAAGACGCCGGAGAAACAGAGCTCAGACAAGTTAATAAATCTCCTCCTTTCGTAAGGGAAGTCGGAATGAAGAGAGAAGACTCCCGGGATAGTCGGGCCTCGGCTTCCAGCCGGGTGCTCTCCCACTGCGCCATGTGGCAGGTGGTCGGAGACGTCGACGCTTTGGCGGAAAACAATGGTGGAAATGGAAGAGAGCGAGGGAGAGAGCGAGGGTATGAGAGAGAAAGAGAGAAGGGTATTTTTGGAAGTAAAATGAGGCACGTGACGAAATCGTGCTATTTTAACGAAAAATGAGACGGTAGGGGCCATATTGTCCATTATCAAAACATTAACGTTGTTCTTACCTATTATCCGAGTTTATGGTGTAAATTACTCATTTCACCTACTTGTAAGGGCCAAATTGCACTTTGCCCAATTAAAAAACCTATAATTAAGTTGATTGACAATTTGGAGTTGAATAAATTAAATAAACTAAACTAGTTAAGCATAACGAACAACAATTAAATATAAGTTTACAACAATTTTTTTAATTTATATCATTATAATATAAGTAATGTCAATGATTAAATTAAATAAATTATTTATAATTTTAATATAGTAATATGTATATAATTTAATTAATTGTTGTAAGAATAATTTAAAATGAAATTAATATGGGGAGAGACTTGGCAAGCACCTTGGATGGGTGAGGTGGGTGTGCCATTAGGCATTGAGGCAAGGTGGGTCTGGTGCGTTTGACGCTTATTGCCCATCTAGCCCAGCCCAAGATGAGCTAAGCACATTTAGCTTGGATTAGGCTAGATGAACTTACTTATTATGGTAGACTGAGCTTCCCTGTAGAGATGTTAAACTGACGGGTTGTCTACTGTAGTGGACTTGGCTCGGGCCACACTGACGGGCCGAGCCGAGCTCGGCCATTTGGGCTCGCGAGCCAGTCGATGACCGGGCTCTGCTCGCGAGCTGGCTTAGTCGGGCTCCGCTCACGAGCTGGCTCAGTCGGGCTCAGCTCGAGACTCACTTTGTCGTCACTAACTCACTCGTCCCATCCCGTCCCGTCCCTGACTCCCGTTGTCCGACATCCGTGGTATTTTCTACTTCAGAACTCGGAAGCATGGGAAGCTTTGGCCCTGATCAGCCAGGTGAAGAAGATCGTAAATGCACTCAATGTCGCTCTATGGTCGCCGTGGTATTCCTCTGCCCTTTTTGTGGTCGCTCCGGCAACCACCTCCGAAGTTCGGCGAACCTCCCTCGATGCCTTGTAACACCAAGATTTACGGGATTTTTGTAATAAGCTGGATTTATTGGCGAAAGAAGGAGATTTACAGAAAACGAACAGTTAGCTAAATAACGAAACAAAGGATAAAACAAATAAAAAATCAAAGAAAGGGCAAAATGGTAGTTTGCCAAAAGAAATTTTGATAAAAATCAAATTTCCTCTTCTTCTCCAGCACTTCACACGAAATCCCTCTGTGTTTTTCCTCTAGGCGATTTCTTCTCTCGGCGTTTCTCCCTTCTGACGATAGTTTGTCCTCCGGCGACTCGTCTTCCTTACGATTTCTCCTCCGATTAACGCTCTAGGTAAGATTATAAGGTTATGGAGCGTTAGATTTTGGTTTTAAAAGATTTAAAACGATTAGGTTCGTTTAGGGTTTTGCTAAAAAATGTAGATTTGAGTTTGAAATCGATAGAGTTACTGTATTTATGAATATAATGGACATATTGGGCGTATTGAACGAGGATTGATCGATTCGTTGTGAAGTATTAGGGTTTGATGAATTTTCGTGATTTTAGAAAAATTCAGTTAATTAGGGTTTTGAGGTGTCGAGCGTGAACTTCTCAATAAAAATATGTCTCAATGAGCTAAATTAGAGTTTAGGAAATTTCTTTAGTTAAGGGTTGTTAATTTGGACGTTTAACGCTTTAAACTCGTTTTAACGACAATTGTTGTGAAATTTGGTTTAGGAAAACAACGCTCGTGGACGGAGCTTGAATTTGCAACGGACGCGAGGTAAGTTTTCGTGACTTACTATGGCCGATTGACCTACACCGTATGTAACGACCCTTAAACTATTCCTAATTTTCCCGTATTATTTTTTTTTTATCCTAATAACTTTAATGACTTTAATTGCATTTAGGCGGAATTTAAAGCGGAAACAAAAATTTGTAAAACGTTCGAATCTCTTTTTGAAAACCACGAAATAAAACTTTAAAACAATTAAAAGAAAACCTTAAAACATTAATTAAAAACAATTAAAACAGAGGGGAAGCATTCGGCAGAGAACATGGGCAGAAATGGGCAATCGCCCGAAAAATGAAGGGGCGATCGATCGCCCATTGGCGATCGCTGGTTTTGCCAGCGATCGCCTGGGTGAAGCGATCACAGATTGCGGCGACCAACACGAGGGGCGATCGATCGCCCGTTTTGGGCGATCGATCGCCACACGCTCTGGAATTCTTCCAGAGCGTGGCGACCATGGGCGATCGATCCCCACCCTTGGGCGATCGATCGCCATGTCCTCTGGATTTCCAGAGGACTGGCGCACCTCTCTTTTTCCTTCTTCCCTTTCTTTCTTCTCCTTCTACTTCCTTCTTTCTCTTCCTGCATAACCCTACAATTATAAGTACCACTTAACCAATTCTCTAATACAATTATACACCTTCATAACCTCACTCAGAACTGACTCTATACGTATTTTAAAACGTGGTAAAACTTTATGAAAATAAACTGCATGGATATGTTTAAAAACTGAACATTTCTCTAATACCAAACATTTACAAAATACATTTCCAAACGTTTTAAAAACAAGCTCAAACATAACCTATTCACTATCCAGAACCAAACATCCTAAAACGTCTCTAACTATACAAATTTCTATCCAAAATAGCCCAAAATACCTACATATGTCCCCACGGGTCATGAACGCCTCGACTGCGCCAGCACACTCCCGCGATCATTCTTCGTCAACTGAACTCAGGCTTCAGGAGGAGGAACATCGTCCTCACCTTTCCCGTAATCACCTACACCATACAGACACACTATGAGATAAAAATCTCAGCAAGTTCCGTAAATGCAATGCATGTTGTGAGTATGAGTTTCAGAAATCATGCAACATTTTCTTATCATTACGTCATAGACAGAATGTCACCGAGGTCTCAGCCTATTATATGGAGAGGACACATCCTGCGGTCGGACTGCCCTCTTCACCTAACCGGGGGGGAGGGGTACACGCTCGTACCCGTAACAGCCGTGCCTAAGCCCGACCTCGCGTAACCAGATACAGATTACATTGATTCATTACGTTCATTCATTTCATTTTTTAAATACGTGCAGAAATCCGTTTTCATGCTATTTTAAAAATACGTGATGCATGAACAGTTATAGACATAAAATAAACAAATATCATACATACCATCAAGACTATAAAAAGCATAACCTATAAAAGAACTAACCCTAACTACCCGACCAAAGCATATAAACAAACAACTCTCTAGAGATCCTCGACGCGACATCGACATACGGTGTAGGCCACTCGGCCAAGTAAGTCACGAAAACTTACCTCGTGCGCGCTGAATTTCGAGCTCAGTCCATGAGCGTCGTTTGTCTGAGGCAAAACACAGTAGTCGTCGTTAAAACGAGATTTAAACAGTTATACGTCCAAATTTAGCAAAACCTTAACTAAGGAAATTTTCCTAAAGTTC
This sequence comes from Begonia masoniana, assembly GCA_022432975.1. NCBI lineage: Eukaryota > Viridiplantae > Streptophyta > Magnoliopsida > Cucurbitales > Begoniaceae > Begonia > Begonia masoniana. Next base: position 51,327,113 of record CM039503.1, on the reverse strand, counting down.
TAACTCAACTCTTTGAGACATTTTATCGAGCAATTCGTTCTCGTGAATTTCATAAAATTTTTAAAATTTTCTTAAAATCCATATAATTCATTAGGATCATAATAACGCTTTCTTTTCGTAAAATAGACTTGATTTGACATAATTGCAAAAATGTCATTATATTGTCTATTTACAAAATCCCGAAAATTCGGGTGTTACACCGTATGTCGAAGTCGTTTCGAGGAACATTGGTGATTTGTTTGTTTAAATGCTTTGGTTGGGTAGTTATGATTAGTTCTTTTATAGGATATACTTTTATTGTTTCGATGGTATGTATGATGTATATTTACCTTATGCACGTAATTGTTCATGCATCATGGTTTTCAATTATGCATAGAAAATGAATTTTCGCACTATGTTTTCATGAAAAGAGATTGTAGGAACGTAATTGTCTAATAGGGAGGTGAATTAGACACTTTTTTTTTTAAATATTAATTTTGAGTCTAACCAATTCCTCTCTTGTATTAAACTTCTAGGTTAATTATAAACAAACAGGTAAAATAGAGTGAAAGAGAGAGAAATTTGACACCGTGATTTTTACGTGATTCGGCCAAAACCTTCCTACGTCCACGGTTCAAGGTTTTCCCCCCTTGAAGATTCTTAACCTCTCCTCAACGAGAATTTCAGATTGAGCTTCACGGGCGTCGATCTACAGCCTTATAATTCTGGATTGAACTTCACGGGCGTCAATCCACTGCCTTTCAGGTTTTACAAATTTGAGTGAATAAACACAACAAACTACAAACTCTCAAAACAAATTCTCAACTTTGGGAATCGAGAGATGTAGATGAAAAATACAGAGTATGATGAATCGCACGTTAGGGCTCAAAGCTAATTTTCGCAAAAGTTGTTCCTTCGTGCTCTAACCTTGGCTTAAATACTCTGTATGCTGATCGGCTCTTGACTTCAATGCTCCTTATCCAATAATGGAAACTTTGTTACCGTTGGAGCAGCAACCGTACAATTTCAGGTAGGCGTTGCCGTCTGTAGTTGCAAATCGCCCGACGCCATTAATGCCTTGGAATTAAGGCTAAAAACGGCGTCACTGTAGCTTCGCGGTTATTTTGAATTCTGGCGGAAGATCCATGTTGCTTTATAGTCTTGAACCGCCATCGGTGGATATGTTTTCAAAAACTTGAACCGCTATCGGAAGATGTATTCTTAGACGTCTTCCGCCTTTGTCGTTTAGCAAGCGGAGGAGTTCTTCTTTGAAGTCATCCGCCTTTGTCGTTTAGTGAGCGGATGAGTTCTTCTTTGAAGTCATCCGCCTTTGTCGTTTAGTGAGCGGAGGAGTTCTTCTTCGAAGTCATCCGCCTTTGTCGTTTAGTAAGCGGAGGAGTTCTTCTTCGAAGTCATCCGCCTTTGTCGTTTAGTGAGCGGAGGAGTTCTTCTTCGAAGTCATCCACCGTTGTCGTCTAGCGAGGGGTGGAGTTCTTCTTCGAAGTCATCCGCCTTTGTCGTTTAGTGAGCGGAGGAGTTCTTCTTTGAAGTCATCTGTCTTTGTCGTCTAGCGAGCGGTGGAGTTCTTCTTCGAAGTCATCCGCCTTTGTCGTCTAGTGAGCGGTGGAGTTCTTCTTCGAAACTTCACCGGTGGATGTACTCTTTGTTTATCAATTTTTCAGCCTTGTTAAAAACTATGCAGCCCTGTATACTTAACTACATTCATTAAATAACTGAAATATCCTTCAAGGGTATTTTCATCAGATTAATACACATGCATAATTTATTATTCTCATTTAATAAACATAATCAAATTACTTATTTAACATTCAAATACATCATCAAAAACTTAGTTAGACTTAAACCTCATTTAAGTCAACAATCTCCCCCTTTTTTATGATGACAAACTATGAGTATTAATTTGATTAAACATTACACTCCCCCATAACCCTAGCTCCCCCACAACATATGCATACTTACCAATTTCAAATAACCAGATTTCAGCAATGCAAACCAATACAGCACAAGTAAATCAACGAAATGTCTCACATCAGCATATCAAATCCTTTCTCCCCCATTGACATTATCAAAAAGGAGCAGAAAAACATAAGAAACAATGCATTCAACAATTCAGACAAACATCAGAGTACCAAAATAGATGAATAGCAGAAAACATTGTAGATAAAAAATATCTCATATTTACAGAAATCTAAAAATTTCTTCCAAAAGGCATGGATAATCCACGATTGCACGTCAAGGTGCGGGGAGAAGTAAGCATCCACGAGGGATTGTAGGGATTCAAGATCATGAGGGAGTGGTGCTTGATAGAGCAACAAATCCATACATGGAGGTGGAGGTGGAACAGGTTCTGGAGAGACAACCAAATCCATACATTGAGGAGGCTCTACCGGTGGATCAGTAGGAGATGCATCCATTGGACTGAAGGGCTCGAAAGATGGCACAGGGGCAGGAGGAGCAACTGAAATAGTGAACTGTAGTTCTGCCTTCTGAAGGGCCAAAGGCAGTAACCGAGCAACGTCAACTTCCTCAGGTCTTATGATTGGAGGAAGGAGGTCTTCGGAACAAGCCTCCGGGTAAGAAGGAGGGCTAGATGGTCCCGAGCGAAAAGCATCAAATTGAGACTTGAGCGATTGATAATTCATGGTGGCAATTTCCTTATGTCTGTCCATTTTCTTAGACAGCTGATCTTGAACAACATCAAGATTCTTGCTTAAATCCAATTTGGTCTGCGTGAGCTGGACATCAATCTGATTCTGAAGAGTAGTAATAGCTGTCCCTAGGCTCTCAATGCAGGACTTCAAATCATTGTACTGCTCCTCACTTAGAGTAAATCTCCTTTGATAGGTCTTGGGGTTGCAGGAGTAGGTGGCAGAGTTAGTGAGGAGACTTGGACAATAGGAGCTGTTGGGACTATTGGAGAAGTAAGTGGTGGAGCAGGCAGAGCAGTCAAGAGTAGAGACGGTGGAGGAGAAAGAAGAACCTCTGTAATTAGAGGGGGCACAGATGGAGGAAGAAAAGGTGCCACAATAAGAGAAGGCGGAGGAGATGAATGAGGAATGCTAGGAGGAAAAGGAACTGAGATGGCCTCAAAGATAGGGGCTATTGAGGATGGAGTAGGATTTCTTGGCACTGGGGGAGGAAGGTGGGGGCGAGATACCAGAGAATGAGAAGGGGAAATATCAAAAGCAAGGATCTCTGAATCACCACCGCCTTCTTGAGTTGATGACTGGTCAGCCAGAATCAGTTTCCTCTTTCCTCTTCTGACAGCACCCACCTTAGTAGACCTTTTCTTAGACTGATCCAAAACAAAATCTCCTCTTCGTGTTTTCTTAATCCCCATTCTTGACAAAGTGGATTTAGAGTAATAGCTGGATGGTTTAAGACAGGAAGGATCTTCTTCCTCGGGAAATTCTACCTCAGACATCTGAAAGATCTTCATGAGAAGAAGGTTATAGGGAAAAGATGTAGTCCCTGTAGCAACACTCTGAATCATCCTTCTCAGAATAATGTATCCTACATCAAAAGGGGTCTTTTGATAGATGGCAAAAAGAACAACCAATTCCATACTGCTAATATCATCATAATGACCACCCTTAGGAATAACATTATAACTGATCATCTGATGGAGAAGTCGAGCTCTAATTGTTAAATGTTTGCTCTTAAGGGAGTTGGGAATATTGTGCGGGTCTAGAGCAATTTCTTTCAAAAATTGTTTGCCATCGGGAGTTCCAAGAAATGGGGGCTCTTGCCCTGTTGAATAGATTTTGGGATGTTTATCTAGATAAGGACTCCCCAAAAGCTCATTTAGGGATTGAGAGGTTAGAACTATGTGTTTTCCATACACATAGCTCGAAATGGTAGATTGATCGGAAGGATAACTAAGATTGGCATAGAACATTTTAATAGTAGTAGGGTAAAAGAAAGATTCGACATCAAACAACCCTATTAATCCAATGTCTGTCAAGGGGGCTACTAAATTTAACTCAACTAAGTCGTCTGGAATGATACCACGACTTGGAATCAACTTCTTATCTTTAAAGTCGTCGTGATACTTGACTTCGGCAGCCTGATTGAGAAAATAGATTGATGGCCAACTATTTGCTCGAGGAATCTCACGAGACTGACGAACGGAGACTTTGGCTTTTTTCTTGGCCGGTTCGGAAACTGCACGAGACGATGAGGCCATTTGATCGATTCTGTGAAGAAAACCTAGAGAGAAAAGGTTGAAGGCAGAGGTTTTCTGAAAGGGCGCGAAAGATGAAGCGTTTTTGAAAAGAAACTAAGTTTAAAAAGAATAGGGCATCGCCCGACGGAATGAGGTCACAAGTGTAACATCGATATCGCCCGATGGGTGACACGTGTCAGCAGAAAAAAAATATATCATCCGATACTGAGACATCATCCGATCAGTGGAGGATACACATCATCCGGTGAGTAGCACAGAGCGAGTTATCTATATCCACCGATGTCTTCATTAAAACAAATCACTCTATCACAGGAAGAATTTCCAACAGAAGAAACTTAGCTTTTCTCAAACCGAATGAGACCTAACTTTATTCTAATATTATTGAAAGTCTTTTCATCCAACGGTTTTGTAAAGATGTTGGTCCAATTGATCTACAGAATTAACAAATTCTAAGGAGATATCACCTCTTAGAACATGCTCTCTTAAGAAGTGATATCTGACATCGATATGCTTGGTTCTAGAGTGTTGAATCGGATTTTTGAAAATGTTTATGGCACTGGTGTTGTCACACCGAATGGGAATCCTATTATAAAGCAGATTGTAATCTTCCAAGGTCTGTTTCATCCACAACATTTGTGCACAACAACTGCCAGCAGCAATATATTCACTTTCTGCAGTTGAAAGTGCAACAGAATTTTGTTTCTTAGAATACCAGGAGACTAACGATTCACCTAAGAACTGACAGGTGCCTCTAGTGCTTTTCCTATCAACTAGACTACCTGCATAATCAGAATCTGAGTATCCAATCAGATCAAAAGAGGTGCCCTTCAGATACCATAATCCTAAATCATAAGTCCCACTCAAATATTTGAAAATCTTTTTTACAGCAGTTAAATGAGACTCCTTAGGGGAAGCTTGAAATCTAGCACATAAACAAACACTAAATAGAATATCTGGCCTACTTGCAGTCAGATATAACAGAGATCCAATTATACCACGATATTTCTTTATGTCCACATTAATTCCATTTTCATCTTTGTTTAATTTTGTTGTGGTACTCATGGGAGTTTTAGAAGACTTAACAGATTCTAAGCCAAACTTCCTTAAGAGCTCATTGATGTATTTTTCTTGACAGAAGAAAATGCCATCAGGAGATTGACAGATCTGAAAACCTAAGAAGAATTTTAAATCCCCCATCATACTCATTTCAAATTCACTTTGCATGAGGAAGGAAAATTCATTACACATTGTGACATTAGTTGATCCAAATATAATGCCATCGACATAGATCTAAACTAACAAAATATCATTGTCCTTTTGCATGGTAAATAAGGTTGAATCAGTATTTCTCCTTTTAAATTTCCTTTCCACAAGAAAATTCTTCAACCTATCATACCAAGCTCTAGGAGCCTGTTTAAGACCATAAAGAGCTTTCCTAAGTTTGTACACATAATCGGGTTTATCAAAAGCTTCAAAACCTATGGGTTGCTCAACAAAAACTTCTTCATTAATGTAACCATTTAAGAAAGCACTTTTTACATCCATTTGAAAGAGTGTGAAGTTCTTGTAGCAGGCAAAAGCTAGGAGCATTCTTATTGACTCTAATCTAGCTACAGGGGCAAAGGATTCCTCAAAATCGATACCTTTTTCTTGAGAGTATCCCTTAGCGACTAGCCTGGCCTTGTTTCTAACCACAATCCCATTTTCATCCAATTTATTCTTATAAACCCATTTAGTTCCTCTAATGGGATGATCCTTAGGCCGTGGAACAAGTTCCCATACATTGCTCCTTTCAAATTGATTTAATTCATCCTGCATAGCCATAATCCAATTCTCATCATTCTCGGCCTCTTCAAACTTCTTAGGCTCTACTTAAGAGATAAATGCCACATTGGCACAGAGATTTCTGAGAGAAAATCTAGTCTTAACTCCTAATGACGGATCACCTAAGACTTCATCTAAATGATGGTCTTTAACATATTTTCAATCTCTAGGAAGAGCAGGATTTTCATCCTTGACAAGAATAATATCTAGAGAAGTAGAAGAGGGTTCTAAAGATTTTTCTACTTGAAGGGGATCACTAGGCTTTTCTAAAGAAAGAGAATCCAGTTGTTTATCCAAAGTATCATCCTCATCCACATTGATTGTGGGATGAGGGGTCTCATCAAAGTTAACATGAACTGATTCTTCTACAACTAGAGTTCTCTTATTGAATACCCTATATGCTTTACTGGTAAGAGAATAACCAAGAAAAATTCCAAGATCAGATTTGGAATCGAATTTTTCTAAGTTATCCTTAGTGTTGAGAATGAAGTATTTACTACCAAAGGCTCTAAAGTACTTAACAGAAGGAGTTTTTCCACTCCATAGCTCATATGGAGTTTTCTCAAGAATTGGTCTTATAGATACCCGATTGAGCACATAACAAGCTGTTGCAACAGCTTCAACCCAGAAATACTTAGGAAGGGAGTTATCATTAAGCATAGTCCTAGCAAGCTCTTGGAGGGACCTATTTTTTCTCTCAACAACACTATTTTGTTGAGGAGTTCTAGGAAAGGAGAAGTTGTGCTCAATTCCATACTTGAGACACAAGAGTTCAAATCTTTCATTTTCAAACTCTCCACCATGATCACTACGAATAGTAACAATGGTGAGCTCCTTTTCATTTTGAACTCTTTTCCTAAAGCTAGAGAATGTATCAAAAGTGTCATCCTTTGACTTCAGAAAGAATACCCAAGTGAATCTAGAGAAGTCATCAACAATGACATAAGCATAGAATTTTCCTCCTAAGCTGGCTATATTAGAAGGACCGAAAAGGTCCATGTAAAAGAGTTGGAGAGGCTTAGAAGTAGACTGCATTCTTTGGTGTAAAAGAAGATTTGATCTGCTTTCTCATTTGACAAGCCTCACAGACCTTATCCTTCTCAAAAGATATCTTAGGGATCCCTCTAACTAAATTATCCTTAGTAATCTTAGCTAAGGTATCCAACCCTACGTGTCCTAATCTCCTATGCCAAGTCCAGCAATCAATAGAGGAATTCACAGCAAAACATTTTTCATCAACATGCTCAAAATTATCCAGATCAATAATATAGACATTTTCTTTTCTATATCCTTTGAACAAAATATTGTTATTTGAAATGTCTTTGATCACACATGCATTTGATTTAAATGTTACCTTATAGCCTTTATCATACAACTGACTAATACTAAGCAAGTTATGCTTTAAGCCCTCTACTAACAGCACATTTTCTATAATGGGTTAGAGTTGTTACCTATATTGCCAGTGCCAACGATTCTTCCCTTTTGGTTTCCACCAAAAGTGACATTACCTTTCTTTTTGTTGACAGAAGCAAATTTGGTTGAGTCTCCCGTCATATGCCTCGAGCATCCACTGTCAAGGTACCACTGGTTCTTTCTAGGAGAGCACTCAACCTGCAAAACAGAAGATCAAGTTGTCTTCTTTGGTACCCAAATCTTTTGGGTCCTAGTGTTAGGTTTGGTCCCCTTAGGAACCCATTGAAGCTTACTACCAGTTTTGAAATTGTTTGCTTTTAAAGGACATACAAAAGATTTATGTCCTACTTCATTACAAACATGGCAGATAGTGGATCTCACAAAGTAATTCTTGTAAACTTTCTTTTTACTAGATTTATCATAACCTATTCATGCCCTGTCAAAATTTTCTCTCTGTTTACCTAATAACATCTTATATAACTTGTTACCATTAGTAAATTTCAAAATAATATTATTTAAATCCTCATTTCTGGTTTTAAGTTCAGTTATTTCCTTTTTCTGCATATTACACTCCTCAGCATGCAAGTCAACTTCTTTTGCATGCTTTTCTACTAATCCTGCATTATCCTTTTTCAACAGATTGTATTTAGTTTTTAGCATGCCAAATTGTTTAACTAAATCATTAAAAGCATCAATTAATTCTCCATCCTCAGTTTCACTATCACTAGAGGAAACATTAACCTTATTTTCATGTGCCATGAAGCAGAGGTTGGCTACTTCCTCATCTTCTGAGGATGTATCACTTTCACTGTCATCCCAAGTGGCTTTCATGGCTCTTTTCTTGAACTTCTTGGGATTCTTAGCTTGTGGACAGTCGGCCTTCATGTGACCCGGCTTTCCACACCCGAAGCATGTGATTTCCTTTTCCTTTTGAGATTTCTCAACCTTTGGAAATCTCCTTCCTTGCATTCTTTTTCTCTGGAGGAATTTGCTGAACCTCCTTGTAACGAGGGCAATATCCTCATCATCATCATCTTCTTCTTCCTCAGATACTTCTTGTTTACTGGAGGAAGTTTTCAGGGCAATGTCCTTTTTCTTGCTGATCTCTTTCTCCTTGAGATCTTCCTTCTCATTGGCTCTCATGGTTATCTCGTGTGTCATGAGAGAACCAATGAGCTCTTCAAGTTTGAGAGCTTTGAGATCCTTAGCCTCTTGTATGGCTGTCACCTTTTGTTGCCATGCTCTCGGTAGGCATCTCAGAATTTTTCTTACCTGTTCTTCACCTGAGTAAATCTTACCAAGAACGTTAAGACCATTAGTGATGTTAGTAAATCGAGTAAACATAGAACTAATGGTTTCTCCTTTTTCCATAGAAAACAGTTCATATTCATGAACTAACATGCTCAATTTACTCTCTTTAATCTGGTTTGTGCCTTCGTGTGTGATCTCTAATAAGTGCCAAATTTCTTGAGCACTCTCACAGCCTTGTACTCTATTAAATTCATCTCTATTTAGAGCACAGTACAAAGTGTTTATTGCCTTGGCATTAAGGCTCAGATTTCTCTTATCGGACTCAGATAATTCAGTAGAGTCCTTAGGGATACTTTTCTCATCAACAGTTTTCATGGCCTTGAAAGGGCCGTTTTCGATTATGTCCCAAATCTCATAATCCATGGCTTGAACGAATATTCTCATTCTAGCCTTCCAGTAGACATAATCACTACCATCAAAGAAGGGAGGTCTATTAACAGCTTGACCTTCTACGTGTGTGAATGCCATTGTAAATATAAAAATCACAGAGTATTTAAACACAACTTAGACAATGTTTAACCTTGCTCTGATACCAATTGTAGGAACGTAATTGTTTAAGAGGGGGGTGAATTAGACACTTTTTTTTTTAAATATTAATTTTGAGTCTAACCAATTTCTCTCTTGTTTTAAACTTCTAGGTTAATTATAAACAAACAAGTAAAATAGAGTGAAAGAGAGAGAAATTTGACACCGTGATTTTTACGTGGTTCGGCCAAAACCTTCCTACGTCCACGCTTCAAGGTTTTCCCCCTTGAAGATTCTTAACCTCTCCTCAACGAGAATTCCAGATCGAGCTTCACGGGCGTCGATCTACAGCCTTACAATTCTGGATTGAACTTCACGGGCGTCAATCCACTACCTTTCAGGTTTTACAGATTTGAGTGAATGAACACAACAAACTACAAACTCTCAAAACAAATTCTCAAGTTTGGGAATCGAGAGATGTAGATGAAAAATACAGAGTATGATGAATCGCACGTTAGGGCTCAAAGCTAATTTTCGCAAAAGTTGTTCCTTCGTGCTCTAACCTTGGCTTAAATACTCTGTATGCTGATCGGCTCTTGACTTCAATGCTCCTTATCCAATAATGGAAACTTTGTTACCGTTGGAGCAGCAACCGTACAATTTCAAGCAGTCGTTGTCGTCTGTAGTTGCAAATCGCTCAACGCCATTAATGCCCTGGAATTAAGGCTGAAAACGACGTCACTGTAGCTTCGCGGCTATTTTGAATTCTGGCGGAAGATCAATGTTGCTTTATGTATTCTTAGACGTCTTCCGCCTTTGTCATTTAGCGAGCGGAGGAGTTCTTCTTTGAAGTCATCTGCCTTTGTCGTTTAGTGAGCGGAGGAGTTCTTCTTTAAAGTCATCCGCCTTTTTCGTTTAGTAAGCGGAGGAGTTCTTCTTCGAAGTCATCCGCCTTTGTCGTTTAGTGAGCGGAGGAGTTCTTCTTCGAAGTCATCCGCCTTTGTCGTTTAGTGAGCGGAGGAGTTCTTCTTCGAAGTCATCCGCCTTTGTCGTTTAGTGAGCGGAGGAGTTCTTCTTCGAAGTCATCCGCCTTTGTCGTTTATTGAGCGGAGGAGTTCTTCTTCGAAGTCATCCGCCTTTGTCGTTTAGTGAGCGGAGGAGTTCTTCTTCGAAGTCATCCGCCTTTGTCGTTTATTGAGCGGAGGAGTTCTTCTTCGAAGTCATCCGCCTTTGTCGTTTAGTGAGCGGAGGAGTTCTTCTTCGAAGTCATCCGCCTTTGTCGTTTAGTGAGCGGAGGAGTTCTTCTTCGAAGTCATCCGCCTTTGTCGTTTAGTGAGCGGAGGAGTTCTTCTTCGAAGTCATCCGCCTTTGTCGTTTAGTGAGCGGAGGAGTTCTTCTTCGAAGTCATCCGCCTTTGTCGTTTAGTGAGCGGAGGAGTTCTTCTTCGAAGTCATCCGCCTTTGTCGTTTAGTGAGCGGAGGAGTTCTTCTTCGAAGTCATCCGCCTTTGTCGTTTAGTGAGCGGAGGAGTTCTTCTTCGAAGTCATCCGCCTTTGTCGTTTAGTGAGCGGAGGAGTTCTTCTTCGAAGTCATCCGCCTTTGTCGTTTATTGAGCGGAGGAGTTCTTCTTCGAAGTCATCCGCCTTTGTCGTTTAGTGAGCGGAGGAGTTCTTCTTCGAAGTCATCCGCCTTTTTCGTTTAGTAAGCGGAGGAGTTCTTCTTCGAAGTCATCCGCCTTTTTCGTTTAGTAAGCGGAGGAGTTCTTCTTCGAAGTCATCCGCCTTTGTCGTTTAGTGAGCGGAGGAGTTCTTCTTCGAAGTCATCCGCCTTTGTCGTTTAGTGAGCGGAGGAGTTCTTCTTCGAAGTCATCCGCCTTTGTCGTTTAGTGAGCGGAGGAGTTCTTCTTCGAAGTCATCCGCCTTTGTCGTTTAGTGAGCGGAGGAGTTCTTCTTCGAAGTCATCCGCCTTTGTCGTTTAGTGAGCGGAGGAGTTCTTCTTCGAAGTCATCCGCCTTTGTCGTTTAGTGAGCGGAGGAGTTCTTCTTCGAAGTCATCCGCCTTTGTCGTTTAGTGAGCGGAGGAGTTCTTCTTCGAAGTCATCCGCCTTTGTCGTTTAGTGAGCGGAGGAGTTCTTCTTCGAAGTCATCCGCCTTTGTCGTTTAGTGAGCGGAGGAGTTCTTCTTCGAAGTCATCCGCCTTTGTCGTTTAGTGAGCGGAGGAGTTCTTCTTCGAAGTCATCCGCCTTTGTCGTTTAGTGAGCGGAGGAGTTCTTCTTCGAAGTCATCCGCCTTTGTCGTTTAGTGAGCGGAGGAGTTCTTCTTCGAAGTCATCCGCCTTTGTCGTTTAGTGAGCGGAGGAGTTCTTCTTCGAAGTCATCCGCCTTTGTCGTTTAGTGAGCGGAGGAGTTCTTCTTCGAAGTCATCCGCCTTTGTCGTTTAGTGAGCGGAGGAGTTCTTCTTCGAAGTCATCCGCCTTTGTCGTTTAGTGAGCGGAGGAGTTCTTCTTCGAAGTCATCCGCCTTTGTCGTTTAGTGAGCGGAGGAGTTCTTCTTCGAAGTCATCCGCCTTTGTCGTTTAGTGAGCGGAGGAGTTCTTCTTCGAAGTCATCCGCCTTTGTCGTTTAGTGAGCGGAGGAGTTCTTCTTCGAAGTCATCCGCCTTTGTCGTTTAGTGAGCGGAGGAGTTCTTCTTCGAAGTCATCCGCCTTTGTCGTTTAGTGAGCGGAGGAGTTCTTCTTCGAAGTCATCCGCCTTTGTCGTTTAGTGAGCGGAGGAGTTCTTCTTCGAAGTCATCCGCCTTTGTCGTTTAGTGAGCGGAGGAGTTCTTCTTCGAAGTCATCCGCCTTTGTCGTTTAGTGAGCGGAGGAGTTCTTCTTCGAAGTCATCCGCCTTTGTCGTTTAGTGAGCGGAGGAGTTCTTCTTCGAAGTCATCCGCCTTTGTCGTTTAGTGAGCGGAGGAGTTCTTCTTCGAAGTCATCCGCCTTTGTCGTTTAGTGAGCGGAGGAGTTCTTCTTCGAAGTCATCCGCCTTTGTCGTTTAGTGAGCGGAGGAGTTCTTCTTCGAAGTCATCCGCCTTTGTCGTTTAGTGAGCGGAGGAGTTCTTCTTCGAAGTCATCCGCCTTTGTCGTTTAGTGAGCGGAGGAGTTCTTCTTCGAAGTCATCCGCCTTTGTCGTTTAGTGAGCGGAGGAGTTCTTCTTTAAAGTCATCCGCCTTTTTCGTTTAGTAAGCGGAGGAGTTCTTCTTCGAAGTCATCCGCCTTTGTCGTTTAGTGAGCGGTGGAGTTCTTCTTCGAAGTCATCCGCCTTTGTCGTCTAGCGAGCAGTGGAGTTCTTCTTCGAAGTCATCCGCCTTTGTCGTTTATTGAGCGGAGGAGTTCTTCTTCGAAGTCATCCGCCTTTGTCTTCTAGCAAGCGGTGGAGTTCTTCTTCGCAGTCATCCGCCTTTTTCGTCTAGCGAGAGGTGGAGTTCTTCTTCGAAACTTCACCGGTGGATGTACTCTTTGTTTATCGATTTTTCAGCCCTGTTAAAAACTATGCAGCCCTGTATACTTAACCACATTCATTAAATAACTAAAATATCCTTCAAGGGTATTTTCAACAGATTAATACACATGCATAATTCATTATTCTCATTTAATAAACATAATCAAATTACTTATTTAACATTCAAATACATCATCAAAAACTTAGTTAGACTTAAACCTCATTTAAGTCAACAGAGATGTGGCCCGAAAGGGGGCTATTGATCTATTGTGTAGGCCAAAAAGGGGTCTGTTACAATACTACATCGCCTAAAATGAAATAAACCTACGTGATCTGTTATCTGGTCATGCGAGGTGGGGCTCAGGTATGGCTGTATACGGATGTAAGCGTGTACCCCCCCTGTTAGGTGGAGAGGGTTGTCCAATCACGGGGCGTGTCCTCTCCATCTAATAGGCTGAGACCTCGATGATATTCTGTCTGAGACATAATGATAAGAAAATATGGCATGATTTCTGAACTTCATATCCACAGCATGCATCTGCATTTACGAAACTTGCTGAGCCTTTAGCTCATAGTTGTCTGTATGGTGTAGGTGATTTCGAGACAAGTGAGGACGAGATCCCTCCACCCGAAGAATGAGCAGTTGAAGAAAGATGACCCGTGGGAGTGTTCTGAGCAGTCGGTGTGCATTTTGACCCGTGGGGATGAAAGTAAGAGTTTTGAGGGTGTTCGGGTTATTTTGAGCTGATTGTGGATTAGATAGGTTAATTGTATAGTTAGAAACATTTTAGGATGTTTGGTTCTTGATAGTTCATATTTGATGTTTGGATGTGTATATAGATAGTTCATGAACATATATGTAAATAATGTTCATTTCGACGCTTCTGGAAATGGAGAATGTTATTTTTAATGTTTTTGGAAGTTCTGAGTGAATGGTGTGTAAGTACAAGGGGAAAATTGTATGGGTTTCGGTTAAGTGTTTGGTCAAAGTTATCGGAAGAGGTGTTAGGTTACTGTTGAGCGGTGGATGCGTTTAATTGATGTAAGTAGTAGATTCTGTCGTTTGTGATCGGCAGAAATTTATATAAGTGTTTGGTCAAAGTCAATCGGTAGATGTATTAGGTTACTGTTGAGCGGTGGATATGAGCGATAAAAATGTTGAGCGGCGGATGTGATCAGCGGTGGATGTTGCTTGGTAGAAGTTGAGCAGTGGATGTGTTAGTTACTGTTGAGCGGTGGATGTGAGTGTCCAAACCCGATAGAACAAAAAGTTGTCTTCCACTGTTCAAACTGAAGAAACCTGAGAGGAATTATTGACTTCACACCCTTATACATTCTGTTGCTTTTAAGTTATAAATTTTATAAACATTTTTCTATGTTTCTCTAAATGATTTTCAACGATTTAAATTCCGATGAACGTAATAAAGATTACCTAGGCTAAGGGAAAATTAGGAACGGGTTAGGGTCGCTACAGTTATGGTATCAGAGCCCCCGGGTTTTAAAAATGGTTCTGTAGACTGCACGACTGCACAGCCACTACGTGGACATCCTTCATCAACTGTAAGTATGTTTAAGAGCTTTATTTGATTTCGATTTCTTAGGATTATTTGTTTTAACTTTTATAAGAGATATATAAGATGGTTTGAGGAAAAGACGCTAGGGATGAAGCCCTAGACCGACTTACAGATTTGTTGGACCGTCAGGCCCAGCATATGGACAGGCAAGCACAACAAATCGAACGTTTAGTAAACCGTGAGGATCGTGAGGCCCTGGAGCGTGAGGCCCGAGAGGTGATTTTTCCAAACCAACGTGGCATGGAAAGATTTCAGAAGTTGCAACCTCCGGTATTCAACGGACAATCATCGGACCCCGCTTTAGCCGAGGAGTGGATCCGAACAATGGAGGATAAGTTAGGATACACGGAGGTAGAGAATGGGAACAAGGTTGCCTACGTTGCCTTTTATTTGGCGTTGGATGCCCGATTTTGGTGGGATTGAATTAAGACGACAACGGACGTGACAATTATGACTTGGGAACGGTTTAAGACCGTGTTTTTCGACAAATATTTCAGCCGCACTATGAGGGTGGCAAAGAGGAATGAGTTTATGCAGCTGAAGCAAACAGGTTCGGTTGCGGATTATATAAGGAAGTTTGAGGCTTTGTCACGGTTTGCACCGCGTCTTGTTAACAACAACGAAGACAAGGTGCACCAGTTTATGGAGGGGCTGAATTTAGAGATCCGGATAAACATGGTTGTATCGGGAATTATAGATGTGCCCTATTTAGACATCGCAGCTAGAGCTATGGACTTCGAGGCTGCCAAGGAGACTTGTGTTAGGCCGAGGGAGCCAGCTAAGGGCTTCTTCCGATAGATCTGTCCTTAATCACAGAACCGAGGTTGGCAGCCTAGAGTACAACAACCCCAGCCGCAACATAGAGGCGTGAAGAGACCATCAAAGGGAGGTGGTGATCGGGGGAAAGGCAAGCAAGTACACGGGGCTTCTCAGATATCTTGGTGCCCTAAATGTCAGAGAGAGCACAGTGGAGAGTGCCGAGTGGGCACTAATAAATGTTATAGATGTGGCGAGATCGGCCATTTTGTTAGGGATTGCCCAAAATAGGGCCGAGATCAGTTGAGCGGAGATCAGAGAAGGGTCATGCCAAGGATCTTTGCCTTTGTTGAGCTTGGTGACGTCGACGACAAGGCTCAGCCGTCTGCGATATCATGTACTATATTGATTATGGGCATAGCTGTGCTTTCTTTGCTGGATACGAGAGCTACGCACTCTTTTATCTCAACTGCTTGCATGACTAGATTGAGGTTAGAGTCCGAGTTAGCAGAGTTCAAGTATAGAGTGATGCGGCCTTCAGGAGGGCATATGCAGTCGGATCGTATTTTTCAGGGCAATGTTGTCTCAGTGGGGAATAATACCCTTTATACTTGTCTGATAGTTATGAGCATAGAGCGGTATGATCTTATCTTAGGGATGGACTGGCTGTCACAGCACTTCGCCACCATCGATTGTCAATCCGGGATTGTGAATTTTCGGCCCCAGGTAAAGCCGAGTTTGCTTATCAGGCGATGCATAGATTGAGTGGGTCGCCTACTTCTTATTCTATGAAGGTAAACAAGCAGTTTAGAGGTGAATACTCAATTTATCTGGCCACGGTAGTTGATACTTAGTTGCTCAGTAGAGCAAAGCCGAGTAACTTTCCTATAGTCAGAGAATTCTCTGAGATCTTCCTTGATGATCTTCTCGGATTACCGCCGGATAGGGAGATCGAATTTACCATTGATGTGTATCCGAGCTCCACGCCAGTGTCTAAGAATCCATACAGACTGGCGCCTGCTGAATTGAGAGAGTTAAAAAACTCAGCTTGAGGAGTTGCTGAATAAGAGTTTCATCCGACCTAGTTTTTCTCCCTGGGGTGCGCCCGTTCTGTTTGTTAAGAAGAAGGACGAGACTCTCAGGATGTGCATGGATTACAGAGAGCTGAATAAGCTCACAGTGAAGAATAAGTATCCACTGCCCCGGATAAATGATTTATTTGATCAACTGCAGGGTGCCCAAGTGTTTTTCAGGATTGACCTACGCTCGGATTATTACCAGTTGAAGGTCCGGAGAGAAGATATTCAAAAAACGGCATTCCGAACGAGGTATGGGCATTATGAGTTCATTGTTATGTTTTTTGGACTTACTAATGCCCCTGCGGCGTTTATGGACTTGATGAACCGTGTTTTCAAAGAATATTTGGACAATTTTGTCGTTGTTTTTATAGATGACATCTTGATCTATTATAAGACGAATGAGGAACACGAAGAGCAATTACGGATCGTCTTAGTAGTTTTAAAGCAACATCAATCTCACCCAAAGTTTTCTATGTGTGAATTCTGGCTGGACAAGGTCGGTTTTCTTGGCCATATCATATCACAGGAAGGAGTTTCTATGGATCCGAGTAAAATTCAGGTGGTCAGGGATTGGCCACAGCCTAAAAACGTGCGTGAGGTATGCGGATTTCTCGGGTTGGCTGGCTATTATAGGAAGTTCATAGAGGGATTTTCGAAGATTGTAGTTCCTCTCTCTCTCTTGACTCGGAAGAATGAGAAATTTATATGGTCGGCTGCTTGTGACGGGAGTTTTATGGAGTTGAAGCAGAAGTTGACCACAGCTCCAGTTCTAACGCTGCCTATTGAAGGTGATAAATTCAGTATTTACTGTGATGCGTCTGGAGTTGGACTTGGTTGTGTATTGATGCAGGAGGGAAAAGTTATTGCTTACGCTTCTCGACAGTTGAAGCCGTATGAGCAGAATTATCCTACGCATGACTTGGAGTTAGCAGCCGTGGTCTTCGCACTGAAGGTTTGGAGACATTATTTATATGGGCAGCAGTGCGAGATATTTTCAGACCACAAGAGCTTAAAGTATTTGTTTACGCAGAAGGAACTTAACATGCGGCAGAGAAGGTGGCTAGAGTTCGTCAAAGACTATGAGTTTGAGATTAAGTACCACCCGGAAAAGGCAAACAAGGTCGCTGATGCTTTAAGCCGAATGCCTATGGTGAGTCAGCCTTCACTTGCAGCGATGTCGGTGACGTTGAGGTCCGAGATTGAGAAGTTTGATGTGGAGATTGTGGCAGAGTTGTCCAGTATGCTCACCAACATTTCTCTCAGGCCGACTATTCTGGATAAGATATGTGAAGCTCAGCAGAAAGATGGGGAGTGTGAGGAGCTTTGATTGAGCATGATATCTGGAGACTTGTCTGATTTTAACTTGTCAGATGATGGTATTCTGAAGTTCATACATAGGTGGTACGTGCCTAACGACGAGGAACTAAGGAAGGAAATATTGGTCGAGGCGCATTCTTCAGCATACTCTGTGCATCCCGGAAGCACTAAAATGTACAGAGATTTAAAGCAACACTTCTGGTGGCCGAACATGAAGAGAGAGGTCGCCAAGTACGTGGAAACCTGTTTAGTTTGTCAACAGGTAAAGGCAGAACACCAGAGGACGGCCGGAACATTACAGCCACTGCCGATTCCGGAGTGGAAATGGGAGCAGATCTCCATGGTTTTATTGTGGGGCTCCCGAGGACGACAAAAGGGCATGATGGCATCTGGGTGATTGTGGACCGATTGACGAAGTCGGCTCACTTCTTATCTGTGAAGATGACATCTTCTATGGATCAGCTCGCCGAGCTTTATGTGCAGAAGATTGTTAGATTGCATGGAGTACCAGTTTCGATTGTCTCAGATCGAGATCCGAGATTTACATCGAAGTTCTGGAAGAGTCTACACAAAGCTATGGGAACTCAGCTAAATTTCAGTACAGCATTCCATCCTCAGACTGATGGTCAGACGGAGAGGACGAATCAGATTCTTGAGGATATGCTCAAGGCTTGTGTGTTGGAATTTCATGGATCGTGGAGCAGGTATTTGCCACTAATCGAGTTCTCTTACAACAATAGCTTCCAGGCTACCATCGAAATGGCTCTGTACGAGGCACTGTATGGTTGAAAGTGTCGATCTCCGTTATATTGGGACGAGGTTGGCGAAGCTAGTATTGTTGGTCCCGAGATTCTACAGCAAACGGCAGAGAACATTACCATTATCAGACAGCGTATCGAGGTAGCTCAAAGTCGAAGGAAGAGCTACACTGACACGAGACGAAGAGAACTGGAATTCGAAGAAGGTGATGAGGTTTATTTGAAGATTTCTCCGTTCAAGGAAATTATGCGATTCGGAAGAAAGGGTAAGCTAAGCCCTCGGTATGTGGGGCCCTTCCCTATTTTTAAGAAAATTGGGAAGATGGCGTATCGATTGCAGCTTCCGGCTTCAATAGAAGGTATTCACAATGTATTTCACGTGTCTATGTTTCAAAAATGTTTGCGTGATCCATCGCATATCGTGTAGGCAAGAGAAATCGAGGTACAGTCTACCTCGACTTATGTGGAGAAGCCTATACGTATTTTAGAGTCTTCCATCAAGGTGTTACGCAACAAAGAGATTCTGCTAGTCAAAGTTTTATGGCAGAACCACGACGTGGAGGAAGCTACTTGGGAGCGACAGCAGGATATGATGTCTAAGTATCCTGAGTTGTTTGTATGATCAAATTTTGAAGACAAAATTTTAAATAAAGTAGATGGAATGTAATACCCGGATTACGGGATTTTTGTAATAAGCTGGATTTATTGGCGAAATAAGGAGATTTAGAGAAAACGAACCGTTAGCTAAATAATGAAGCAAATGATGAAACAAATAGAAAATCAAAGAAAGGGCAAAATGGTAGTTTGCCAAGAGAAATTTTAATAAAAATCACATTTCCTCTTCTTCTTCAGCACTTCACACGAAATCCCTCTGTGTTTTTCCTCTAGGCTATTTCTTCTCTCGGCGTTTCTCCCTTCCGACGACAGTTTGTCCTCCGGCGACTCGACTTCCTTACGATTTCTCCTTCGATTAACGCTCTAGGTAAGATTCTAAGGTTATGGAGCGTTAGATTTTGGTTTTTAGAGATTTAAAACGATTAGGTTTGTTTAGAGTTTTGCTAAAAAATGTCAATTTGAGTTTGAAATCGATAGGGTTACTGTATTTATGAATATAATGGACATATTGGGCGTATTGGAGGAGGATTGATCGATTCGTTGTGAAGTATTAGGGTTTGATGAATTTTTATGATTTTGGAAAAACTCAGTTAATGAGGGTTTTGAGGTGCCGAGCGTGAACTGCTCGATAAAAATATGCCTCAATGAGCTAAATTAGAGTTTAGAAAATTTATTTAATTAAGGGTTGTTAATTTGGACGTTTAACAATTTAAAATCGTTTTAACGACAATTGTTGTGAAATTTTCCTTAGGAAAACAACGCTCGTGGACGGAGCTTAAATTTGCGATGGACGCGAGGTAAGTTCTCGTGACTTACTATGACCGATTGGCCTACACCGTATGTCGAAGTTGTTTCGAGGAACATTGGTGATTTGTTTGTTTAAATGCTTTGGTTGGGTAGTTAGGATTAGTTCTTTTATAAGATATGCTTTTATTGTCTCGATGGTATGTATGATGTATGTTTACCTTATGCACATAATTGTTCATGCATCATGGTTTTCAATTATGCATAGAAAATGAATTTCCGCACTATGTTTTCATGAAAAGAGATGTGGCCCGAAAGGGGGCTATTGATATATTGTGTAGGCCAAAAAGGGGTCTGTCACAATACCACATCGCCTAAAATGAAATGAACCTACGTAATCTGTTATCTGGTCATGCGAGGTGAGGCTCAAGCACGGCTGTATACGGATGTAAGCGTGTACCCCTCCTCGTTAGGTGGAGAGGGTTGTCCAATCGCGGGGCGTGTCCTCTCCATCTAATAGGCTGAGACCTCGGTGATATTCTGTCTGCGACGTAATGATAAAAAAATGTGGCATGATTTCTGAACTTCATATGAACAGCATGCATCTGCATTTACGAAACTTGTTGAGCCTTTAGCTCATAGTTGTCTGTATGGTATAGGTGATTTCGAGACAAGTGAGGACGAGATCCCTCCACCCGAAGAATGAGCAGTTGAAGAAAGATGACCCGTGGGAGTGTGCTGAGCAGTCGGTGTGCATTTTGACCCGTGGGGATGAAAGTAAGAGTTTTGAGGGTGTTCGGGTTATTTTGAGCTGATTGTGGATTAGATAGGTTAATTGTATAGTTAGAAACATTTTAGGATGTTTGGTTCTTGATAGTTCATATTTGATGTTTGGATGTGTATATGGATAGTTCATGAACATATATGTAAATAATGTTCATTTTGATGTTTCTGGAAATGGAGAATGTTATTTTTAATGTTTTTGGAAGTTCTGAGTGAATGGTGTGTAAGTACAGGGGGAAATTGTATGGGTTTCGGTTAAGTATTTGGTCAAAGTTATCGGAAGAGGTGTTAGGTTACTGTTGAGCGGTGGATGCGTTTAATTGATGTAAGCAGTAGATTCTGTCGTTTGTGATCGGCAGAAATTTATATAAGTGTTTGGTCAAAGTCAATCGGTAGATGTATTAGGTTACTGTTGAGCGATGGATATGAGCGATAGAAATGTTGAGCGGCGGATGTGATCAGCGTGGATGTTGCTTGGCAGAAGTTGAGCAGTGGATGTGTTAGTTACTGTTGAGCGGTGGATGTGAGTGAGCGGTGGATGTGAGCGATGGAAATGTTGAACGGTGGATGTGAGCGATAGAAATGTTGAGCGGTGGATGTGATCAGCGGTGGATGTTGTTTGGCAGAAGTTGAGCGGTGGATGTGAGTGAGCGGTGGATATGAGTGTCCAAACCCGATAGAACGAAAAGTTGTCTTCCACTGTTCAAACTGGAGAAACCCGAGAGGAATTATTGGCTTCACATCCTTATACATTCTGCTGCTTTTAAGTTATAAATTTTATAAACTGTTTTCTATGTTTCTCTAAATGATTTTCAACGATTTAAATTCCGATGAACGTAATAAAGATTACCTAGGCTAAAAAAAAAAAAAAAAAAAAATTTTTACGGGAAAATTAGGAACGAGTTAGGGTCGCTACACGCCTGAACTGTCTCCAAGGTTCGACGAACTTCCCTCGGCTCCAACTACTCAGACTCGAAGGCAGTGTTGTACGCAGGTCGTAGAGAGAGTGATCATCGGAACGACTGACTTCATGCCCCTGCTTGAAACTTGAGACATCAATCAAGGGGCGATGTCACGCCCCTGCTGAGGCGTTATATTGCCTAGTGGGGCTTGTGTCGCCCCTACTCAGAGTGTGGAGCGATATCATGCCCTAGCAGAGACATTACATCGCTCTTGCACAGTGACCTAAAAGGAACTTGTAAGGGTTTTTAGTGAAGGTCATAGGAGAAAGATGATGAACAGTGAAAGAGTGTTGAACTAGTGCTGAACTGAAGAAGGAAGGGAATGAAAAGTGGAAAACTGACTGAGACCCTTTCTCTCTCTCGTTGCTGCTCTCTCTCTCTCTCTCCCCCGTTGCTGCTCTCTCTCTCAGTTTCTCGCTTTTGTCGATGTGCAGCAGCAGCTAGCAACAGTCATAAAGACCGTTGCTACTCTTTCTCCCCCCTTTGCATTCTCTCCCTCTCTCTTGTCGATGTGCAGGCTGCAGTAGCAGCGAGCTTTGCTTCCCTCAGCAGGCCTGGCCAGCAACGCTACAACGGTCTTGTGACCGTTGCCCACTCCCTCCTCTTCTCCTATAAATTCTCTTCCACCCTCTCTAATTTTTTTCACTAATCTCTCTCAATCTCTTAAATTCATTCTTCAATTTGCTCTCAATCCATTTAGTACTCTCAATCTATTCTTCAATTTGCTTCAACAAGGTAAAATTTAGTTTTTTTTTTTTACATATATTTACATAATTTTTAATTATATTTGTAGTTATACTAACTAAATTTTTTTGCATTAATTTTTTTGTAGGTTTCGTATACGTGGAGTTGATCAATTCACACCACCTACAAGCTTTTGTTGGACATTGGCTTTGTGGTATCATTTTCTTATTTAAAATTTACTTTAAAAATTTATTTTTAATAGTTATAGATCCATGCAATTATAATATTGATGATGATATTGAGGAAATTAGATAAATAAATCCTGCATTTTCAATAGGACAATTATCTGCACAAGATCCACTTCATCATCTAAAAAAAAAGAAACAAGACTTCTAAAGTATGGAAACATTTTGTAATGAAAGAAATTAAAATTGGTGGAAAAGTAGAATCTAGAGCTCAATGCAACTATTATATTAAAAATTATACATATATTTCTGGTAGTTCAACTAGCTCATTATGTAGGTATTATCAAAAATGTCACTTAAACGAGCAAGTTAGAAATCCTACATAAAGATTGTTGAATGTTAGTGGTAGTGGCACTTTTTTGTATTCACAAAATAAAATGAGAGAATGAATAACAAAACTTGTAGCACAATGTGAGTTACCTTTAACATTCACCGGTAGTGATAAATTTGAAAAATTTATGAAAGAATATCCTACTTCTAATTTTAAATGTGTTTCTAGAAGAACAACTAGAATTGATATTATTAAAATATTTAATAATATGAAAAATGAACTAATTTTATTTTTTTCAAGTGCACCTTCAATATCTATTTGTATCACCTCTGATTTATGGAGTACACGTAATTCTATAGACTATGTTGTTGTAACTAGGGGTGGGCAGGACCGGACCGTGGACCAGGAACCGGACCGGACCGGCGGGTTCGGTCCGGGTTTGGTCCATAGGTTCTGGACCGCGGTCCGGTCCTCGGTCCAAAGCATTAGAAACCGAGGACTTCGGTCCAGTCCTCGGTCCAGCACCCTGGAATCCCGAAGAACCGGACCGGACCGAACTAAATTAAAACACTCTGATACTCTGATTACTCACTCCCTACCCCCGACCCCGAGTCTCCCTCTCCCAATCCCCACTCTCGAGTCTCGACCTAGCCCTAGCCGCTCGCTCTCTGCCTCTCTCTGCTCGAACTCGAAGTCGAGGAGAACTACCAGAGTACCAGTCCCGAACGGCGAAGAGTTCATTTAACGTCGAAGTTTGGCCCGAACGGCGAAGTGCCCGAACGGCGAAGTGCGAACGAAACTCCGAGCCCCGAACGGCGAAGTGCGAACGAAACTCCGAGCCCCGAACGGCGAAGTGCGAACGAAACTCCGAGCCCCGAACGGCGAAGTGCGAACGAAACTCCGAGCCCCGAACGGCGAAGTGCGAACGAAACTCCGAGCCCCGAACGGCGAAGTGCGAACGAAACTCCGAGCCCCGAACGGCGAAGTGCGAACGAAACTCCGAGCCCCGAACGGCGAAGTGCGAACGAAACTCCGAGCCCCGAACGGCGAAGTGCGAACGAAACTCCGAGCCCCGAACGGCGAAGTGCGAACGAAACTCCGAGCCCCGAACGGCGAAGTGCGAACGAAACTCCGAGCCCCGAACGGCGAAGTGCGAACGAAACTCCGAGCCCCGAACGGCGAAGTGCGAACGAAACTCCGAGCCCCGAACGGCGAAGTGCGAACGAAACTCCGAGCCCCGAACGGCGAAGTGCGAACGAAACTCCGAGCCCCGAACGGCGAAGTGCGAACGAAACTCCGAGCCCCGAACGGCGAAGTGCGAACGAAACTCCGAGCCCCGAACGGCGAAGTGCGAACGAAACTCCGAGCCCCGAACGGCGAACGAAACTCCGAGCCCCGAACGGCGAAGTGCGAACGAAACTCCGAGCCCCGAACGGCGAAGTGCGAACGAAACTCCGAGCCCCGAACGGCGAACGAAACTCCGAGCCCCGAACGGCGAACGAAACTCCGAGCCCCGAACGGCGAAGTGCGAACGAAACTCCGAGCCCCGAACGGCGAACGAAACTCCGAGCCCCGAACGGCGAAGTGCGAACGAAACTCCGAGCCCCGAACGGCGAACGAAACTCCGAGCCCCGAACGGCGAACGAAACTCCGAGCCCCGAACGGCGAACGAAACTCCGAGCCCCGAACGGCGAACGAAACTCCGAGCCCCGAACGGCGAAGTGCGAACGAAACTCCGAGCCCCGAACGGCGAAGTGCGAACGAAACTCCGAGCCCCGAACGGCGAACGAAACTCCGAGCCCCGAACGGTGAACGAAACTCCGATTTTTCGGTCTCCCCTGCGCGAACGAAACTCCGACCACAGAGTTTCTGTCTCTCCCCTATTCGGCTGTTCTGAGGGCCAAATTCTTCACCCCATTGAAAGTCCCTGCTCCGTCGACGTCCACTGTCAAGTGTCCCCAAACTGGAGAAGTGCGAACCAAGGGGCCTCTGTCCACTCACAGTCCACGGCTCAGCAGACAGCAGCTCCAAACATATTGCTAGAGAACTTCGCCAGTCGCCGACCCTCCTGGCTCCTCTGCCTGCTCACTGTAAGTGAATGCTCACTGTTAGTGTAAAGACTAAACTAGTAAACTGTATGTTTTTATCTGTGAATTGTGAAATTAACTTGTGTAATGCGTACGGCAATCTTGCTTATTGCAAATTGTATGTTTGTGAATTGTAAAATTAACTTATGTAATCTTGAAATTAACTTGTGTAGGTGCTTAATTGTTCACTGCTCCCTGCTCGCCACTCGGCCGCTCTAATTTTGAAATTTGCTCATTTCGCCTCACTGTATGTGTTTATTCTTTATTTATGTAATTTTTGTATTAGTTAAAAATAGGTCTGGTGGGAGACTCTTCGGAACTGTTGACCGAGAGCATTGTGATTTTTGTTTGTTGTTTAGAAATTTAGATTGTTTTTATTGTGTACTTTTATGCTTATGACTTTGTTAGATTGTCTTGTTGTGAATCCAAATCAAATTAAAGATTCTGTTAATTAATTTAGTGGTTGTTTAATTGTATGTCTAGTTTGTTGGCTGTTGATTCATGTGCTGTTTGTTGGTTGTTAATTAATGTTGTGGTTGTTTGTTCGATGTGATTTTGCTTTATGGTAGGATGGATCCTTCAGAAAGTGAAAGTTCTCACGTGGATTCGAAAAAATCTAAATCTATAGCTTGGCTTCACTTCAGTAAGGTACCTGGAACAGATCAAGCTAAATGTAATTATTGTGGGCAAACATATGCAGCACATCCGACGAAGAATGGGACTTCAAGTATGATAAAGCATATCAAAGTATGCAAAAGGTATTCACGAAATTTGGATAGTAGGCAACCAACTTTGTCCTTTAAAACTGTTGAGGGCAAGAGTGTTAGTACACCTATATTTACTATGATGGGAGCTAGAGAATTTCTAGCTAAGATGATTGTAATTGATGAATTTGCATTGAAAGTGGTAGAAGGAATTGGTTTCAAGACATTTTGTCAGTATCTAAATCCGAAGTTTATTATGCCATCTCGAAGGACAATAGCACGAGATATTCGAGGGATATTTCAGAAAGAAAAACAAAAGTTGAAGGAGTATTTTTTTTCAACATCACAGAGGGTGTGTTTGACCACTGACACGTGGACTTCTATCCAGAATTTGAATTATATGGTGTTGACATGCCATTTCATTGATCAAGACTGGCATGTGCAAAAGAAAATTTTGAATTTTTGTTTGATACCGAACCAAAAGAGTGAGACCATTGGTAAAGAAGTTGAAAATTGTTTGCTAAAGTGGGAGCTTGAAAATATTACCACCATCACTGTTGACAATGCGTCTTCCAACGACGTCGCTATCTCTTATTTGACGAGAACAATTAGAAATTGGAAGGGGTTGATTTTAGATGGTCAGCATATGCACATGCGTTGTTTTGCACATGTCCTCAATTTGATTGTTTCTGACGGTTTGAAAGAACATCAAACGTCCATAGCCAGAGTAAGAAAAGTTGTCAAGTATGTAAGGTCTTCTCCGGCAAGATTGCAACAGTTTAAAGCATGCGTTGATGCAGTGAAAATTACTTGCAAATGTAATTTGTCACTCGACGTTCCCACTCGTTGGAACTCAACATATTTGATGTTGGCAAATGCTGAAAAGTTTGAAGCGGCGTTTGAAAAACTTGCACAGAATGAAAGCTCTTTTGTACAAGAAATGGGAGTAGAAGGTGCACCCACAATGGAAGATTGGGGATGCATTCGAGAATTTATTAAATTCTTAGAAACATTCTATAAAATGACACTTCATGTTTCTGCTTCTTTGCACATTACAGCAAATATGTATGTAGGTGAAGTCTGCAATTTGAAGATTGCCATTGAGAACTATGGTAGCAGTGAGAATATAATGCTGAGGAGAATGGCCAACGAGATGATCAAAAAATTTGACAAATATTGGGGATCTTTTGAAAAAATAAACATGTTTGCCTATGTTGCACTTGTTCTTGATCCAAGCTGCAAAACAAAATTTCTACGGCATTGTTTAAACATTTTGTTTGGAAGTGAAAGAGCAGCAGAATACGTAAAGCAAGTAGAGAATGTAATTCAAAGGTTGTATACAGAATATAAAGGTGATACAATCAATGAAGATCAGCCTCCTAGCAATAGTAGACAACAAAGGTTGCCAAAGTCAAAGAGTTTTTTGGCGGAAGCTCGTTCAAGTGCAGTGTACTCCATGTTTTATGATCCGGGCAATTCTTTTGAGATGGGGGATGAAACTACTGAGTCAGAAATTGATCTATATTTGTCTGAGAAGTTAGAGATTGTTCAAGATAGTTCTGACATTTTATCGTGGTGGAAGAGACACTCCGAGAAGTACCGAATTTTGAGTGCCATTGCCAAAGATATATTGATCATTCCAATATCTACGGTGGCGTCAGAGTCTGTTTTTAGTTGTGGTGGTCGTGTTCTTGACGCTTTTCGCAGTTCTCTAAGCCCACAAAGTGTTGAAGCCCTGATATGCTCACAGAGTTAGATCAAAACTTTCAATCCTTTTAAAGTTTCTCCGGATGATTTACAAGATAGTAGTACTACGACATTGACACCGATACAAGAAGGTTCAAACATTATAATATTTATTTGTTTTACAAGTGTATCTCTAAATTAAACATTAACTAATGTCTTCACTTTGTCATTTTGCAGATGTCGTTGAAATTGACACTTCCGACGATAATTTTCTAGAAGTACAAGATGACATATCGATGACTTGATATCGATGATTGATAGCTTGGTTAGTATGATAAATTTGACTATGTACTTAGATTTATTATTTAGTTTGTATTTTTAAATTTTGAAGTACTTGTATAGTATACATTTGAATATTGACTTTAACTTAGTTTGCATTTTAATGTTATTACCATATTGACCTTTCCTTTTAAATTCCGTTTATTCAACATAGTTCTTTTATCAACATTTGTGTAGTTTGTGATGTTTTTTTTTAAAACTGCAGGAGTAGAACTTGAATGGAATGGAATGACAATTTCATGATGACTAGAACTTGAATGGAATGGAATGGAAATTCTGGTGTAATTCAATGCATAGTCTATGCATTCAAATTCTGGTGTAATTCAATGAAATGGAAAAATTCATCGCCTATGCAGAGATCCTGTGCTGAAATTGAAGTGCTGAAATTGAAGTATCCATTGCCAGGTGACTGGTGTTCTTGTCAGTTGTCCTGGCGTTGTTAAATGTTAACTTGTTATTGTTGGTTTACATTTTTACAAATAGTGCACTAGTGCTGAAGCTGAACTGTTGATGATTCATGATTGGGTGGATTTTGAGATTATATCTAAAATACAGCACTGTATATCTCAAGTAGTAGCATTTTAATGTATTAATTTTCATTTTTTGGGATTTGGACTGTTTTAATTTTCTCCCAATTCATACATTTTTCTGTTTAAAAAAAAAAAGAGGTGGAACCGGGACCGGACCGGGATCGGACCGGGATTTTGGGTGCGGTCCAGGTTCGGTCCCGGTCCTGAACCGGACCGGTCCAGGTTCCGGGGGAAAAAATCCCGAACCTGTTCGGGCCGGTTCGGTCCGGGCTCGGGACCGGACAGAACCGGCCCGTGCCCACCCCTAGTTGTAACTTCTCATTTTATTGATGACTTTTGACAATTAAATAAAAGAATTTTAGAATTTTGTAATTGTGAATATCCTCACACTGGTATTACAATTTATAGATATATTATAACGATATTACAATAATATTCTATTCGACATAGAATATTTAGCATGATACTTGATAATGCTAGTACTAATGATGCTGTTATTTCTCATTTTAAAAATTAGTTTCAATTAAATACTACTCACGATTCTCTTTTCCATATGAAATTTGTTTGTCATATTTTAAATTTAGTTGTTAAAGATGGTATGACATATATTTCGCCTCATATTGAATTAATTAGATCTGCAATTTCTTATATAATTGGATCTAATTCGAGGCAACAAGAATATAGAGCTTTTTGTAAAGCTGTCTAACTTAAACCACGAAAATTAAAAACCGATGTAGATAATAGGTGGAATTCTACTTATTTAATGTTAGAAAATACTAGACCATATTGACAAGTTATTTGTGCTTTTATTAATGAGAAAACACAAAATATTAATCTTGATAAATCTAGTTGAGATATAGTTAATATATTTCTTGATTTTTTAAAACCATTTTATGATGATACAAATGAATGTTCGAGAATTTATTATCTCACTTCTCATCTTGTTTTCCCATATTTTATAAACTTAACGGGTAATTTTGCACAATATCATCGACATATAGATGAATTTAGAGATATACTTAATAAAATAGAAACAAAATTTAAAAAATATTGGCTTCACATTCCTCCTTTATTTTGTTATGCATGTATAATGGATCCTAGATATAAATTAAGAGGAGTATGTCTCATGATTAACAAAATTTCTAATAATTTACATACTACTTCACTTTCTATGGATCAAATAACTAATGGAATTGTTAGTTTATTTTCTTATTATGAATCTAAATATTCTAATGTTAGTCGTTCACGTGTTTCTTCACATGCTAGTTCAAGTAGTAGTAGTGGAAATATTGTAGGTTCACAATTTGGTATTCATGATATTTGGAATCAATTAGATACGAATGTTTACTCTAGTTCTATACGAAATGAATTAGAAATTTATTTTGACATTCGATATCAATTTCCTTGCAAAAAAAACTTTGATATTTTAGATTGATAGAAAATGTTTCTACCACATATCTTATTCTTTCTATAATGACACGTGATCTATAACACCTCCGGTCTCTACCGTAGCATCATAGTCTGCTTTTAGTACAGGTGGATATGTGTACGATGAACATCGAGGACAACTTGCACCCGATCTCGTGGAAGCACTCATTTGCATGAAGAATTGGAACGATGCCATTACGAGAAACCAACAACTAGATGACAAAATACTTGAATACTTTAAAAACTTGAATGTTGAATATTAGCATTGTAATTTAAATTTTGAAGTATTTTTTCAACTTGTAATTTTTTTTGACATTTTACATATGATTGACAACTAGATAGGTGCCAACCTGGTTGGGATGTGTCTAATTTGTAGTAATGCAAATGTCAAATTTATAATGAATGTTATATTTTTTATATATTTGTTTTCCTTAATTTTTTTATAATTAAATGTCATTTTTGTATTAATTAAATATTTATATTATTTACACAACTAAGTATATATCATATTTTATCATTACTATAATAAATATTTATTATAGTTTTAATAAATAAAAGATTAATGAAATATATAATATAAAATAATTTTATTTATATAAGTTTGGCTCATTAAGCTTGGCTTGTTGGGCCGGTACGTTAGGCTCGTGGCTTGAGGGCTGGATCGAGTTGAAAATTTTTTGGAGTCAGCTCGTTAGACTCGACTCGCTCGTTTAACATCTCTACTCCCACTGTTTGTCATTTTATTTGCTATTTTAAATAGAAGTAATGTTAAGTTTATTTCTAATTATATACTTTACTTTTATGTGTCAATATTTTAATAACTAATTAGTATAATTAACATATTATTTTAATAATTTATAATATATTTTAATAACTAATTAGTATAATTAACATATTATTTTAATAATTTATAATATATTTTAATTATTGTATCAATTAATGAGGGATAGACAACAACAAATAAAATTACAAAATAAATATAACTTTATTCTTTAAATGATTTCCTCGACAACATGTGTAACGACCCCTGTTCCCAGCAAGATATTGTCCGCTCTGGGGATTGGGCCGCAGCCCAATATCCTCCCCTCACGGCTTTGTTTGGTGAGAGCACTTCCCGAAAGGTCACCCAACCTGGAATTACTCTCGCCGAAGCCCTCTTAACTTCGGAGTTCTTATGGGATCCGTCGTCAATTGAGCTCCAAAACGCGTCTTGCTATCTTGGGAGGGATCTCTTACATATGTTTCATTTTCATGTACTTCCCCAAGCGATGTGGGTTCGTAACGGCCCCTGCTTCAACGGATAAACCACTCCGGCCCAGGTCAGCCCCAGGATCCGCGGAGCTTTACCCACCTCCGGCCCAGGTTAGCCCCAGGATCCGCGGAGAATGGGTGGTTCCTTATCAGTCCGTTGAAAGACGGGTCGTCACAATCACCCCCCTTGGGGGTCCAACGTCCTCGTTGGCCACATTTCCGGTTGGGTACAGGCTTTGATACCATTTGTAACGACCCCTGTTCCCAGCAAGATATTGTCCGCTCTGGGGATTGGGCCGCAGCCCAATATCCTCCCCTCACGGCTTTGTTTGGTGAGAGCACTTCCCGGAAGGTCACCCAACCTGGAATTACTCTCGCCGAAGCCCTCTTAACTTCGGAGTTCTTATGGGATCCGTCGTCAATTGAGCTCCAAAACGCGTCTTGCTATCTTGGGAGGGATCTCTTACATATGTTTCATTTTCATGTACTTCCCCAAGCGATGTGGGTTCGTAACGGCCCCTGCTTCAACGGATAAACCACTCCGGCCCAGGTCAGCCCCAGGATC
The DNA here is from genome assembly GCA_022432975.1 of Begonia masoniana. NCBI lineage: Eukaryota > Viridiplantae > Streptophyta > Magnoliopsida > Cucurbitales > Begoniaceae > Begonia > Begonia masoniana. The sequence continues at coordinate 51,296,058 of CM039503.1, read as the reverse complement.
CGCGGAGCTTTACCCACCTCCGGCCCAGGTTAGCCCCAGGATCCGCGGAGAATGGGTGGTTCCTTATCAGTCCGTTGAAAGACGGGTCGTCACAATCACCCCCCTTGGGGGTCCAACGTCCTCGTTGGCCACATTTCCGGTTGGGTACAGGCTTTGATACCATTTGTAACGACCCCTGTTCCCAGCAAGATATTGTCCGCTCTGGGGATTGGGCCGCAGCCCAATATCCTCCCCTCACGGCTTTGTTTGGTGAGAGCACTTCCCGGAAGGTCACCCAACCTGGAATTACTCTCGCCGAAGCCCTCTTAACTTCGGAGTTCTTATGGGATCCGTCGTCAATTGAGCTCCAAAACGCGTCTTGCTATCTTGGGAGGAATCTCTTACATATGTTTCATTTTCATGTACTTCCCCAAGCGATGTGGGTTCGTAACGGCCCCTGCTTCAACGGAGAAACCACTCCGGCCCAGGTCAGCCCCAGGATCCGCGGAGAATGGGTGGTTCCTTATCAGTCCGTTGAAAGACGGGTCGTCACAACATGTGTTCTAAATATCGAACATATTTGTTTTTGAATGCAAGAAAATGACATCGCATTTTACATTCTACCCAATAGGGAATCACATGGACAAGCCCTACTTGTCATAAATGTTGCTATTTAAAAAATAACATGACCTCATTAAACATCAATGAAAGATTTTGCTAATTTCTTGCATAATTATAGGCTTATAGCTAGGTTGGAAGGCCAAAATTTCTCCGTGATTGAAGTGGAAGAAAGACACGTGTCATGATCACATTCCTCTTTATATATCCACCTTGATTTCAACTCTTTGACTTCGTAAGATATGAAAATAATAATAATAAATAAGATAATGATTATATTATAAAACTGAATCACTGTAACATTATCATTGGATGGCTACTCAACGAACAAATTGAGAAAATAAAATTGAATAATTAAGTTACGTGTCACTCATTCATAAATTTATTATTTTAAAAAATAAAAATAAAATAGAAAAGGACAGAGAAGAAGAATGTGTATGAACGTGACACCTTTGGAATTAGGCAGAGACTTGTGTGTTTTAAGTTTCCCAACAATCAAATCAAATCAAATAATAGAATATAATTAAATAACCAAACTATTTATAATTAATTATTTAAAATTAAAAAAAAAAAAAAAAAAAAAAACCCACCTCCACATGTGAGCAATTTGACGAAGGCCAAAAGAGAAGAAAAGTAGAGGGAGAGAGGAACGTGCAACAAATAAATGGTCCACTCTTTCTAACAACTTAACATGTGCCATTCCTTTTTCCTCATTTCAACCTAATTTACCATACAAATAATTGTATAATTTATTGTATTGATGATTATAAGTCGCGTAAAATTCATTAAAAATGATTAAATACAGGTATGATGACAAGCTCAAAGTATATTTGATAGTCTCGGGTTACGGTCGGGGTTCAAACATGTGTAAAGACATAATTGTAATATTTTTCTTTTGTGAAGGGCAAAATAGTAATTGCATAATTAATTATCTCGAGGGTCGTCACGTGCTTTTCATTGACGCTTATTGAAATATCGATTGCGTTTTCATCATCTTTCAAAAATTGGATTTTGGCTTCCGAGAATGCTGATTCTCTAGATAATCTTAGCAATCAAGAAATTCGCAATTATACGTTAATTAAATATTCGACTCAAGTGTTTAAAGCATTAATAATGTCAAGTTTATTTTCTAATTTTACAATCTAATCTTAACGTGTTGCTCATTAAATAACGTAATAAACGCTTTAATTTAACTATTTATAATTTACCTTCAATTAAATAACGATGCACAAGTGTATAATTAAAAGACAAACCTAGCAGTAATCTTACGGTGTTGTAGCCAATCGTTATTCTTGCTTTTTTTCCGTCTCAGATCGCTCTTCCTCCCACTCAGCTTGGATTCGACAGGTGGTCGGGGATAATTAGAGATACTTTGTCCAAATTCTGTGCCCTCCAGCCAATGTCCAACCCACCATGATCACACCATTGTCTGGCTGAGATTTGAGTGTTGGAATTTGCTGGCAAAACTAAAGGAGCTTCTGTTAAAGGTGACAGGGCTTGGAGATGCATTGGTCCAGAGTCAGAGCCATCTGCAATTCAATAAACTAATGCTCAAACTTGAAAACAAAGGCTGCAAAACAGACTACAAGATTTGCCAACCCACCTCCATTATCATACAAATATGTCTATTTCTCTCTCTACATTTCAGCCATCTGATCTAAGACAATGAATCAAAACAATACTTTATAGCTCAAATAATCTAAAAGGGTAGTCCTAGAACCGAAAAATCAGCTCAAGAACTCGAATATTTTCTGTTTTTCTTCGGTTTTCTGTCATCGACAGTCCATCGAATCGAATGAGTCTCCAAATCCGGAAGGTTTCGACGGGATGCTCGACTGAGATTGAGAATAAGACATTCCGTTAAACATAGTAGAAGTGCCTTCATTAGCTTGCCATCTTTGAAGGGCTTGAGGAAGGCTCATATGCAAGTCAATCCCATAGCTTTCATCCTCTTCTTGCAGTGAAGGTTTCCATTTCTCAACAAGAGGGCTGAGGATATTCACTGCATGACCCATATCCGGCCTCTGGTACGGCTCACGAGCCGTGCAATGGCCTGCCAGCTCAGCCACCTTGTAAATACTCTCCATTGTTTCTTCGTCCAGGTCTAGAGTTTGGTCGATCGCCTTCGGGATGTTGTCTTTGTTGATGAGAACCCTTCTGAACCATGTCACTAGATGAGACCTCTCGTCCGGCATGGTATCGTCCAGCGCCCTCCGGCCGGTGATTAACTCCATCAACACCACCCCAAATGCATAAACATCCACTTTCGTAGTCACTCTTCCAGTTGCTGTTTACAAAATTTCAACCATTTATCGTATATTCTCGACCGGATCGTGAAAAAATTGATATGGCTAAACATGACTATAATTCATCAAAATCAACAATTAAAATGCAAAATTGATGATCCACTTACCTACATATTCGAAATTTCAAGCATCTATAGTATATTTTCAATAGAAACGTAAAAAAAATCAAAATTTTGAGTTATGCCCTCTCATCACTACTCATCTTAACATCATATTTATAGCTAAACATGATTATAATTCATTAAAATCAACACACTTAAATGCAAAATTGAAGAACAACTCACCAGCATATTCAGGAGCAAGATATCCGAATGTTCCAGCCAATCGCGTCTCCAAAGAGTATTTCCCATCCGGTGCGTGTTTAACCAATCCAAAATCGGCAACCTTGGCCCTTATGTCGTCCCCAAGAAGAATATTCGAAGGTTTCAAATCCCTGTGGATGAAGCTCTGCTGAGCCAAGCTATGGAGATACTCCACTCCCCTCCCAACATCCAAAGCAATTGTCACCCTTTGCTTCCACGTAAGAGGCGAGTTTCCATTCTCGATCGGATCGAACAAATGTTGGGTCAAAGTTCCTTGAGGCATATATTCGTAAACTAGCAGCCTCTCATTGCCATTTATGCAGTATCCCAAAAGGGCGACTAGATGTCTATGCCTAACTTTTGTAAGAACTGCAATTTCAGCTTGAAACTCGTTCATTCCTTTCGTCCCCATCGCATTTGATTCCATCCTCTTCACTGCAATCTTCGTCCCGTCGTGTAATTCGCCTTTGTACACAACTCCAAATCCTCCCCTTCCTAATATATTCTCCTCGCTGAAACTATTCGTCACTTGCCTTAGGACTTGGATTGAAATCGCCACATTTCCACCCTCAAAAACGTGAAAATCACTTGGTTCACCGCTGCTCTGGCTATGGAGTTCGCTCGGAACCCCACCATAGCCATTCAAACTACTAACCATCTCAAACTTGACATTTTCTTTCCCATTTTCTGGGTTTTGAATCTTACCGAAAAATCTAGGCCTCCTAGCTCGATAACATTTGCAGAAAACAAACAATACAACAATGATGAATATCACTACGGCAATGACTACGCCGGCAATCATACCGGACGACACTGAACGATTTGACGATCCAGACGAGCTATTGCTGGATGTTGAACCATTCGAACCAGAAGCCTCTCCTCCAGTTTCCCCACTGCCAGGACTCAAAGTTTTCCCAATAAAGGGATTTCCAGAGGTGGTTAATTTGACAGTAGATGCAAATTCAGGAATAGTTCCAGTAAGATTATTGTTAGAAACATCAAGGACTAGAAGCATAGGCAAAGTAGTCAAGATAGCCGGAATAGAACCGGTCAAATTGTTGTCTCCGAGATATAAATTCTTCAACAATGTAAGATTAGCAAATGATGGAGAAATTGTGCCTCCAAAATGTTGTTTCCCCATATTTATGGTCGTAATATTACCATTTGTGCAGACTATGAAACTCCAATCTTTGCAAGCATCGTTACCTTCCCAATTATTCGATAGTGATACAGGATATCCCAAAGCTCTGGCCACCTCAAGCAGAGCAGTCACCTGAGAATCGCACGGCCCTGCATTTTCCCGGCAGAAGCTGTTCGTACCGTCGATAACAGCATGGACTCCAGACCCAAAAACTGGTTGGGGACCCTGAAGCTTATTATTTGCCAACGACACATTTTGCAGACTCTGAAGTTGCATCAACGACTGAGGAACAATCCCCGTAAAGATGTTGTCGCGTAATTGAAGATCGAATAAATTTTGGCACTTTGAAAGGTCTGGAATTTCCCCTGTGAATCGATTGTTCTGAAGCCATACTTGGTATAACTGGGTCATCGACGAAAGCACGTTCATGGAGCCGGAAAATCCAAGGGCCTGATTGTTCAGCCAAAGATTCCGAATCTCCGACTGACCCATAGAGAGAGGTAAAGACCCAGTAAGATTATTATACGAAAGTCTTAAATCCTGCAAGCTAGCGAAAGAATCAAAGAAATCCGGCAACGACCCAAATAAGTTGGCATTCCCAACGTACATCGTAACCAAACCAGACGACATGGCTAGATCAGCAGGGATTGTCCAGGGCTCTAGATCGGTATTCTGGCTCAAGCTCAAGGTCTGCAAACTGGTTAGACCCTGAAAGCAACCGGAAGGGATGGAGGTGAAGTTGTTATTATCGAGGTAGAGAGTTTGAAGGAAAGAGAGGTTGGCGAAGGAGGGTAAAGCGCCAGAGAAGAAGTTTTTCTGTAGAGAGACAGAAGTGAGCTGAGAAAGAGAGTTGAGATCGGAGGGGAGAGTTCCGGTGAGAGACTTGGAAGCCAGGTTGATGGATGTCACCCTGTCAGAGGCACATACGACGCCGCTCCAGCGGCAGTAGCCATTGTTACCGGCAGTGTTCCAGTCCTTCGGCGCAGGAGAGATGCCAGCTCTGAGCTTAGCCATCACTGCTCCGTCGTCGGCCGGTGCCGCGGAGAAGATGGAAAGGAGGAAGAGGAGGAGTACGGAGAGTAAAGGTGAGGTTTTTAGGTGAACCATTTTTAGAGACGGAAAATGGGAATGTGCTCGGATGTCTGATGTTTATACCATGGAAGTGGGAGATGCGAACCTGAGTTTCTGGGGGCGGTCAGAAGAGAAATGTTGCCGTGTTTGCTATAGTAACAGCTGTAGCACAGAAGCATATGTCACTGTCACTCAATTCTTTTTATTAAAACATTAATTAGTTTCCTGGATTTGTTTGCTAATAGATTTTACATTTATATTTATCAAAACATATATTCATTGATAAAAAAATAAATTACTTATATTTTATTGAAAAAATAATTGAAAATTTGGGAAATTCTTATATTTTATTCATAAATATTAGTAATGGTATAGAGAGATGATTTTTCCAAAAATAAATAAATAAATAAATATGAAAAAAAATAATAAAAACCTTGGATTCTCCAAATGATTTTGTGGGAATTGTTTGGTCTTCGAAATATTTATCAAAACTTTGATAAAAAAATATTAGTGTTGTAATTAAACCGTTGATTTGGAAGGTAATTATTTAACAAATTAAAAGTTTTAAGGAGATTAATTTTGAGAAACTCTTGATCATGACATCGATTTGAAACCAATTCTTACGTTTCAACATAGAACAAATTAATGATTTATCAGCTTGAAATATCACATTGTTCGAGAAATCCCAGATGTTGTCAGAGTCAAGATCATAAATTTACAAGAAAAATATATGGTACATAAAATTGTTCTATAATTTTTGTAAAAGAATTTAATTATCTACTAAAAATTAATTATTAAAAATTGATCATTTTAATGTGAAATTGCAAAAAAAAAAAAATGTATAAAAATTTTGAAAAAAAATGGGCCCACCCATGCGCAAAGGCTATTGAGTGGGTGGCGGTAGCCCACAGATTACAGCTGGGCTTAGCTTATCCTTTATTCCTCCTCAACGGTTTTCCTCTTGTCCAATCATCTTCCTCTCCACAATTTTCTTTTCTACATAAAATAAATATTCTTCAGCATTAACATATTCAATCAGAATTTTATCAAAATTAAAATAATAGAATTTAAAATTTAGATAAACATCTCATAATTTCTTAAAAATAAACGATAACATTGAAATCGAGCCATTGATGACCGAGTTTGATATCGAGTAGTAACAGTGTTCATGCTAGCATCCGAAGAAAATTATTTAAATATTTAAATTTATAAAAATTAAAGTGCATTTTAGATCTAGATTTGAATTACAATTTCGAAAGAAAAATGCTGTA